>JAVGWX010000022.1:45197511-45267511 GCA_036924085.1 Ariolimax columbianus
ATCGTTTCTTTGGTATATATGATGGCATCACTATGCTGCATCTTACTTTACAGTTTGTTAGCCTCAAGCTCTTGCTCTCCGGTTGCACAACTCTTTGGATTCTCTGGCTAAGGTTGGGATGACTCGGTAGTCATCTGTCATTATATCGCCATGGAACGGTGTGGGCTAGTGGTTAAGTGATACGGCTCACAATCCGAAGGTGCTTAGTTCGCTCCCCAATCACAGCACCGGTCGTTACCCCGGTGAAGCAAACCCTTAGAAAATGCAGTAAGAAGGCGACCCTTTTATAAAATACATGCCGAAGTCAGATGCACTGGACTGACAGGCGCAAAATAGAAACAAAAGTGCAAGGCGCATCACCTTGGAGAATAGTAAATAAGATGAATGCAAAGAAAAGTAAAAAAATAAAGTGCTAGTGTGGTCACATTCTTCTCCCTAAGATATCGTATCGACTGTGATCACCCGTCCAATTCTTCTCCCTAAGATATCGTTTCAACTGTGATCACCCGTCCAATTCTTCTCCCTAAGATATCGTATCGACTGTGATCACCCGTGATATTCTTCTGCCTAGAATATCGTATCGACTGTGATCACCGTCCAATTCTTCTGCCTAGAATATCGCATCGACTGTGATCACCCGTCCAATTCGTCTCCCTTGAATATCGTATCGACTGTGATCACCCGTCCAATTCGTCTCCCTTGAATATCGTATCGACTGTGATCACCCGTCCAATTCTTCTCATGGTGCTCCCTTCTTGATCCCTCGATGTCTCAGGTGTCGTCTCAAGTGTTATTGTGCCACCTGTATGTGATCACACGTCCAAAAGCTTTGGCCTGTGCCAATTTATATCTCGATATAAATATACAGTTGTGACTGACTACAGGGTGATACAACCTTGGAATGGTAACTCATCATGGGATTTTGGTTTTCTTTCCCACTGCAATGATGGCATGTCACTCATCCGTGTTGCAAGAGCGTCTTGCTCACCCATCATGAGGTGGCTCTCCGGGATAGGTCTCTGGTTGGGTGGGTCTGCAGCTTCGTCTTACCTGGATTCCAGATGCCTTTATGTCCAAGGCCTTGATTTCACGCTTACAGATAATTTTGAACCTCGGCGTGGTCGGCCAACTGTTCTTTTGTTATCCGCCAACTGGCTACGGAGAATATATTTGCTGAAGCGACCATCTTCAGTGTAACGAACATGACAAAGCAAGTGTAATTGTCGCTATCACGTGACCAAGCAAGTGTAATTGTCGCTATCACATGACCAAGCAAGTGTAATTGTCGCTATCACATGACCAAGCAAGTGTAATTGTCGCTATCACATGACCAAGCAAGTGTAATTGTCGCTATCCCGTGACAAAGCAAGTGTAATTGTCGCTATTACATGACTAAGCAAGTGTAATTGTCGCTATCACATGAACAAGCAAGTGTAATTGTCGTTATCACGTGACCAAGCAAGTGTAATTGTCGCTATCACGTGACAAAGCAAGTGTGATTGTCGCTATCACGTGACATAGCAAGTGTAATTGTCGCTATCGCGTGACCAAGCAAGTGTAATTGTCGCTATCATCTACGAGTGTACGAGCTTGGGAGAGTGTACGAGCTTGGGAAACTGTACATGCTTGAGAGAGTGTACGTGGTTGGGAGACTGTACATGCTTGAGAGAGTGTACGTGGTTGGGAAACTGTACATTCTTGAGAGAGTGTACGTGGTTGGGAAACTGTACATGCTTGAGAGAGTGTACGTGGTTGGGAAACTGTACATGCTTGAGAGAGTGTACGTGGTTGGGAGAGAGTACGTGCTTGAGAGAGTGTATGAGCTTGGGAGAGTGTACGTGGATTGGATAGTGTACGTTATTGGGAAAGTGTACGTGCTTGAGAGAGTGTATGAGCTTGGGAGAGTGTACGTGGATTGGATAGTGTACGTGCTTGGGAGAGTATAAGTGCTTGAGAGAGTGTACGTGGTTGGGAGAGTGTACGTGCATTGGATAGTGTACGTGCTTGAAAGAGTGTACATGGATTGGATAGTGTACGTGCTTGAAAGAGTGTACGTTGTTGGGAGAGTGTATGTGCTTGAGAGAGTGTACGTGGTTGGGAAAGTGTACATGCTTGAGAGAGTGTACGTGTTTGGGAAAGTGTACGAAGGTGGGAGAGTGTACGAGCTTGGGAGAGTGTACATCTGCATTGTCACTCTGTCCCTCTATGTAATTCCAAGAATGGATTACAGGCTCCGTAGATGGAAGGTGTTAAGCCTGTGCCCTTGTTTGGCGTGGGTTGTCCATGTTTCACTCCCATCTAGGAGCGTGCTGACGACACATACATTGCACACCATGGCCTTGGTTTTAATTGTGAGTTACTGATTTTCCAAACACGTGTTGTGAGATGAGCAGCTTTACCAATGCGACTGTCATTTCTGGGTCTAGAGAGGGCTTATCGTTGGTGAAAGAGCCCATTCATGGGAGTTGGAGAGGGAGCCCTGATATTTGAATTGGCAAAGGACCACAGGTATTTGAATTTGTTAAGGACTCCAGATATGTGGATTTGTTAAGGACCCCAGATATGTGATTTGGGGAGGGATCACATATATTTGAATTTATTAAGGACCCCAGATATGTGAATTTGTTAAGGACTCCAGATATGTGGATTTGTTAAGGACCCCAGATATGTGATTTGGGGAGGGATCACATATATTTGAATTTATTAAGGACCCCAGATATGTGAATTTGTTAAGGACACCAGATATGTGAATTGGAGAGGGACCACAGATATTTGAATTTGCTAAGGACCACAGATATGAGAATTGGCGAGGGACCACAGATATTTGAAAATGGTAAGGACCCCAGATATGTGAATTTGTTAAGGACTCCAGATATGTGAATTTGTTAAGGACCCGATGTATGTGAATTGAGGAAGGATCACATATATTTCAATTGGTTAAGGACTCCAGATATGTGAATTTGAGGGGGACCCCCCGATATGTCGATTGGTGAGTGATCCCAGATATTTGGAATGGTGACTGATCCCAGATATTTGAATTGGTGAGTGATCTCAGATATTTGAATTGGTGAGTGATTCCAGATATTTGAATTGGATAGGAACCACAGATATGTGAAAAGGGGAGGGACCACAGATATGGGAATTGGGGAGGGACCCCAAATATTTGAATTGGGGAGGGACCCCGGATATGTGAATTGGAGAGGGACCCCAGATATGTGAATTTGAGAGGGACCGCAGATATGTGAATTAGAGAGGGACCCCAGATATGTGAAATGGAGAGGGATCACAGATATGTGAAATGGAAAGGGATCACAGATATGTGAAATGAAGAGGGATCGCAGATATGTGAATTCGAGAGGGACCCCAGATATGTGAAATGGAGAGGGATCGCAGATATGTGAAATGGATAGGGATCGCAGATATGTGAAATGGAGAGGGACCGTAGATATGTGAATTGGTTCACAGTTGCCAATTTATAATAATCGATGCTAAGAACTGGCGTGGCATCTACTTTCTGTCCCAGCACAAGTGTTTTGTTGGTATCGTGAAACTAAAATCTGAGCATGGCGGTGCAAATCAAAGGGTTCACTATACTAATCATGATACTATGGTTGACGGTATTTCATGTTTTGGCTCATTAATTCTTCCTTGCACATCGGCACTGGTGCATTTTGCAACTTTCAATCCTCCGTAGTCTGTTCTGAGCAAGTTTAAGTCCTACAGGGTCTGTTCTGAGCAAGTTTCAGTCCTCCTGGGTCTATTCTGAGCAAGTTTCAGTCCTCCGGGGTCTATTCTGAGCAAGTTTCAGTCCTACAGGGTCTGTTCTGAGCAAGTTTCAGTCCTCCGGGGTCTGTTCTTAGCAAGTTTCAGTCTTCCCGGGTCTGTTCTGAGCAAGTTTCAGTCCTCCCTGGTCTGTTCTGAGCAAGTTTCAATCCACCCGGGTCTGTCCTGAGCAAGTTTCAGTCCTCCCGGGTCTGTTCTGAGCAAGTTTCAGTCCTCCCGGGTCTGTTCTGAGCAAGTTTCAATCCACCCGGGTCTGTTCTGAGCAAGTTTTAGTTCTCCCGGGTCTATTCTGAGCAAGTTTCAGTCCTACAGGGTCTGTTCTGAGCAAGTTTCAGTCCTCCGGGGTCTGTTCTTAGCAAGTTTCCGTCCTCCCGGGTCTGTTCTGAGCAAGTTTCAATCCTCCCGGGTCTGTTCTGAGCAAGTTTCAATCCACCCGGGTCTGTTCTGAGCAAGTTTTAGTTCTCCCGGGTCTATTCTGAGCAAGTTTCAGTTCCCCCCTGAACTCTATTTAGCAAGCTTCAGTTCCCCCTCCCTCCCCAGCCTCCCACCTGAACTCTATTTAACAAGTCACAGTCCTCCCTGAACTGATTTTTAGCAAGCCTCAGTTTACAGAAGTTGTGACAACAATATTAAAAATATGACAAAAGTGGATTAGGCATGAACATAAATAAAAAACATTGATATTTGGGAAAAGTGACACGATCAAAATAATAGTCTACTGGATTCTGCAGAGTTTCTCCTTTCTAGGTCATATAATAACGGAAGAAGGCAGCTGTTAAAAAGAAATCCGAAAGAGAATAGGTATGTCCAAGATGGTATTCAACAACATGCGATACATACTGACATCCAAACAAATCATAATTTAAAAATAAGAATTGTCAGGTGCTATGTATACTCGTCACTACTTTATGGCGCAGAAACATGGAAAATGAATAACAAGTTGGAAAAGAGTATTGAAACCTTCGAAATGTGGGTATATAGACGATTGGATCGCATTTCTTGGAAAGAGACGAAAACAAATTTATAGGTATTGAAAAAAGTTGGGGATGAAAAGAGAATTAATGACCGAGATCAGGGTTAGACAGTCAAGTTATTTTGACCATTCAACAGACATACTTCCTTGTTGAAGACCATGATAGAGGGTAGGGGGGGGGGGGGGGGGTAGGATGGAAGGCAGTCGTTCAAGAGGAAGACAAAATTATAAGTCAGCGGATAACATCAGAAGATGAACTGGAAAAAGCCTCTCGTATTGCACCATTACGGCAAGAGAGAAAGTACACTGGAAATTCATCACAACTGACCTTCGATGCGGAGATGGCACTTGAACTGAACTGAACAACTGACCTTCGATGCGGAGATGGCACTTGAACTGAACTGAACAACTGACCTTCGATGCGGAGATGGCACTTGAACTGAACTAGTAGAGACTGTCTACAAAACTTCAGGTTATTGGTAAGCTGGTTGAAATATGAGAAATAGAAGTCCTCGTAAACAGACAACAGTCATGCCAGGTTAAATAAGAGCCTGCATAAAAAGATAGTAGATGACCACCAAATGAGGGAAAGGAAAAGACACAGAAACCGGCATCCTGTATAAAGTCGATTATGTCCAGAAATGATATAGTTTCCCCGAGTTGGTTTCCTCGCTTTGTGAGCCCACCCTCGCCTTGATCCGGTAGAACCTTACTGGGATAGAAACGAAAAGATTCGCTGTACGTCGTATAAGGCAGTTAAGAAAGATTATCGATGAAGCTGGCAACCTCACTATGTAAACCAAAGTGGTACAAAAACATCCACTGTTATAGCACAAATGTACCTTGACACAGACTTCCCGCAAGGCGTTCAAGACATTGGTGATCTCATGGCTTCATTTGGAGCTAACGGTAGTAAATAAATCACCAACTACCCAAGTGAAAGCAGACTTACACTTCTAGTGTCGATCCAACTATATCCCCAACTACCCAAGTAAAAGCAGACTTACACTTCTAGTGTCGATCCCACTATACCACCAACTAACCAAGTGATGCAGACCGACTCTTTGCGCCGAGACAAAATATCTCACAGCAACGAAGAACAGGAGACTTCGGCTACTGGTGTCGACAGAAAAAGACTGGCGAAAATCCGTTTGTTGATATTTAACTTGTCTGAAAAAGTGCACTCCCGGCAGCTGCTATTCTCCAAACATAACATGAGCACCCATCACGTTGGCTGAGGGGATAGATTAGATCTTTTAACAGCCCTTGGAACACTTCTGTTACTCTTTTTTCGTTTTAATTTCAAACTTGTAACTACCGTATTTGTTTCTTGTAACATTCCTTTTGCTTTGAACCCCTATTTGAAACGTGTATGGTCGGCTCGCTGTATTTGTTAATTGTTACGTAAGTCTAGGAGGGTAATAGATATTATTAGAAGGACAATTATTACATCTTTGGGGGCAATAAATACGTTTCAAATGGCAATAAAAAAGTCTGGAGGGCAATAAAAAGTCTAAAAAGGCAATAAATAAATCTAGGGGATTAATAAATATGTCTAGGAGGACAATAAATGTCTAGCAGGTCAATATATTAGTCTTGTAGGTCAATAAATAAGTCTAGTAGGTCAGTACATAAGTCTAGTAGGTCAATAAATAAGTCTAGTATGTCAAAAAATAATTCTTTTTCTTCTTCTTGTTCTTCTCCTTCTTCTTCTCCTTCTTCTTTTTCTTTTTCTTCTTCTTCTTCTTCTTCTCCTTCTTCTTCTTCTTCTTCTTCTCCTTCTTCTTCTTCTCCTTCTTCTTCTCCTTCTTCTTCTCCTTCTTCTTTTTCTTTTTCTTCTTCTTCTTCTTCTCCTTCTTCTTTTTCTTTTTCTTCTTCTTCTTCTTCTCCTTCTTCTTCTTTTTCTTCTTCTTCTTCTTCGTTTTCAATCTTCCGTTACCAAACCCCGACGAGGGCTTTGCAAGTAACAAACAGGAAGTAGTCTGGAGAACGGAATGCGCTGAATAGTAGTTTCCAGTTTGACTGCCATATTTACACCTTTCGGCACGACACATTCTACTTCAGCAGACATTTTTGGGTACCGGGTTAGCCTTCACTCTTCGATCCCTTGTCCTTATCCAGTCTGTCCTGTTGCAGCCTGTTACCCAGGATCATCGTGGGCATTCAACAACAACTATCACTCCTGTAGGCTACCAGACAAAGAGTAGGTATACTATTACATTATTCGATGTCGTATTACTCAATCCCATATAGTATATCCATCTATACGTATATTTGTCAGACATATAAACGCAGTACCTTCGAAGTGGTAAAAACATATGCATCAGACAGATTTAGTTGCCTTCCTAAAATCAGATTTGGAGATAAAAGGGGAACCTCATTTACACTATCATGTGTAACCGCTGCAACATAACATGAATAGGAGAGGCTGGCTTTGAACTGTCTACCCCACTGTGGCCAACACCTCAATGACATTTCCAACGACTCCTAAGTAACACTGAGGGAAAAGATAACTACGATAATGAGCAAAGTAGGTTGTAAACCCACTCTATAGATAAAAATATTCGATAAACCACACGAACAGATCAAGAGAATCTTCAGTTTTTGAAGTAAATAACGGACGATGAAAGATGTGAGACATGAAGACAAGAATAAGCCAAATTCACTTCACTTCACTTCACTTCACTTCACTTCACTTCACTTAGTTACTCCTCTTCTACCTCTGTAGAAGTAAAGGTATTTCGATTTATGTATGCAGACAAACACGTGATTAGCCTGCTATGTCTTTGCATGATGGATGCCCTACCCCCCACCCCAACCCACACCCTCGCCTTTTTGGTCTATATTTCGGCCATCGGAGGGAATTATCTGACGAATTTGTTTGATGCTCATTTCGATTTTCAACTGCCAAGAGTTATCTAACGTGTAGAATGTGTTCACAGAACCTTCGAGTTTTTCGTTCACCTCCAATAGGTCTAGAAGCTGATCTCACCTCCACTGATACGAGGCGATGGTTGAAAATTTCGGCATTCGATCTAGCTACCGCTTCTCGCTGTCGTTCGATAGTTTATTGAGGGCAAGCAGCTAACCTCTATGCTATAGTAACTTCCAACATGAGTCATAAATTGATATCCAAACAAACAACTCTCAAATTAAAAATAAGAATGATCAGGCTTTATGTACCGTGTTCACTGTATGGCGTAGAAACATGAAATAAGAATGATCAGGCTTTATGTACCGTGTTCACTGTATGGCGTAGAAACATGAAATAAGAATGATCAGGCGTTATGTACCGTGTTCACTGTATGGCGTAGAAACATGAAATAAGAATGATCAGGCTTTATGTACCGTGTTCACTGTATGGCGTAGAAACATGAAATAAGAATGATCAGGCTTTATGTACCATGTTCACTGTATGGCGTAGAAACATGAAATAAGAATGATCAGGCTTTATGTACCGTGTTCACTGTATGGCGTAGAAACATGAAATAAGAATGATCAGGCTTTATGTACCGTGTTCACTGTATGGCGTAGAAACATGAAATAAGAATGATCAGGCTTTATGTACCGTGTTCACTGTATGGCGTAGAAACATGAAATAAGAATGATCAGGCTTTATGTACCATGTTCACTGTATGGCGTAGAAATATGAAATAAGAATGATCAGGCTTTATGTACCGTGTTCACTGTATGGCGTAGAAATATGAAATAAGAATGATCAGGCTTTATGTACCGTGTTCACTGTATGGCGTAGAAATATGAAATAAGAATGATCAGGCTTTATGTACCGTGTTCACTGTATGGCGTAGAAACATGACAGAAGTAGAAGAAGATCATTGGTGTTTTTTTAAATATAAACACACACACGAATAGGGCTCATCTCACGGAATGAGACTAAAACAAATAATAAAGTGTTGGAAAAAGTATGGATGCAAAGTCAGGCAGTTTAGATGTTCAGATATTCTGGTCACATCAAAAGACATAAGGAGGTGATGACAACAATAGTGGAAAGAAAGATGGCAGGCAAGCGTGATAGAAGTAAACATCGATATAAGGGGATGGACAGCATCAAAAGATGGACAACAACAAATAGCATGGTATATTTTACCATCAAAAGATGGACAACAACAAAGAGCATGGTATATTTTACCATCAAAAGAGAAAGAGGACGTTGGAGATCCATGCAGCTGACCTTCGATGGGGAGACGGCACGTGAACTGAACTGATAAGACGTCAGATGATCTCAATCAGAAGGATATTAAAGTTGGGATTGCTTAAGATGAACTGCTCCACTTAGTGGAGATACACTCAGGTTTTCACATGCTAGCAAAAGAGGAATGTTAGGAAGCAACTAGATAAGCGCCTCAGAGAAATAACATGGGAAAATATAGATCTTCAGCAACATTGTGTACGTTCACTGCTGGACAGGAAGACGGGGAGCAGCGCATGAGCTGCAGCGGCCAGTGACCTTTAGCTGACTGCTAGCGTCAGGGCCAGCGACCTTTAGATGACTGCTAGCGTCAGGGCCAGCGACCTTTAGCTGACTGCTAGCGTCAGGGCCAGCGACCTTTAGCTGACTGCTAGCGTCAGGGCCAGCGACCTTTAGCTGACTGCTAGCGTCAGGGCCAGCGACCTTTAGCTGATTGCTAGCGTCAGGGCCAGCGACCTTTAGCTGACTGCTAGCGTCAGGGCCAGCGACCTTTAGCTGACTGCTAGCGTCAGGGCCAGCGACCTTTAGCTGACTGCTAGCGTCAGGGCCAGCGAACCATAGCTGACTGCTAGGGTCAGGGCCAGTGACCTTTAGCTGACTACTGGCGTCTGGGCCAGCGAACCATAGCTGACTGCTAGCGTCAGGGCCAGCGAACCATAGCTGACTGCTAGGGTCAGGGCCAGTGACCTTTAGCTGACTGCTGGCGTCTGGGCCAGCGACCTTTAGCTGACTGCTGGCGTCTGGGTCAGCGACCTTTAGCTGACTGCTAGCGTCAGGGCCAGCGAACCATAGCTGCCAAGACCCTTCTACACATCCACGCGGTGATCCTGGATAACAGACTGGCTAAGGATAAGGGATCGAAGAGGGAATGCTTGCCCGGTCTAAAAAATGCTTGCTGAAGTCGAATGTGTTTTACCGAAAGGTGGAAATATCGCAGTAAAGCTGTAAACTACGACGCAACGCATTCCGTTCTCTGGACTACATTCTGCTACTTAAGCCCTTGTCAGGATTTGGTAGCGGGAGATTGAGAACGAACAAAGCCAATCCACTGCTGGAAAGGATTTGGAATCACAGGCGAAAGCTAAAGCACAACACCACAGAAAAGTAAAAGCAAAGAGAAGAAATTAGTAAACAAAAGAGCAATACTGGAAAATTGTTTACGAGAAAACTAGATGCTTAACATGTGGGAATAGGGTAAGTGTGGCAGCAAGTTATAATAGATCATACAGGTAAAGTCCAGGTGGCAGTGAAAAAGACAAATGCAATGTTAGTTATGATACAAAAAAAATTAAACATAGGAGTAAGGAAGTGATTGTCAAACTGTATAAAGCATTAGTTAGACCTAGATTGGAGTACTGTGTACAGGTGTGGAGTCTTTATCAGAGAGGAGACATAAACATGCTGGAAATAATACAAAGAAGAGCGACAAAGATGATAGTGCAATTCCAGAATTCCAGTTGCAAGGAAAGACTCAGAAAAACCGGCCTACGGTGTCTACAAAAAGGGAGGAATTCGAGATGGTTTAATATAAGTTTATAAGATAAACAGACAGGATAAATTCGACTATAACAAGTTTTTTTTTCCAAAATACGAAAACCTACAAGAACAAGGGCGGATAGCTTCAAATTAATTACAGAAAAGTCCAGGTTAGATATTATGAAATATTTCTTTCGTCCGGGAGTGATAAATACTTGAAATGCATTGTCAATGGAAATAGTGGAGGCAGGGACAATTAATGCATTTAATTAAGAATAGAATGGATGCGCATAGTTTTTAGAGCAGGAAAACTAAATTAAATTGATTTATATACAGACTCTGCAGAGTCTTCTAGACCAGTATAAAGATGTTACGTTAAGTTAAGTGGGGCAGGCGGCAAGTGTGGCGGGCGGCAATGTGGCGGGCGGCAAGTGTGGCGGGCGGCAATGTGGCGGGCGGCAAGTGTGGCGGGCGGCAATGTGGCGGGCGGCAAGTGTGGCGGGCGGAAAGTGTGGCGGGCGGAAAGTGTGGCAGGCGGCACGTGTGGCAGGCGGCAAGTGTGTGGCAGAACTTGAATACCCAACATAACGTATTGTGTAGAGCTGCACGCCTGTGCAGTAAAAGATGGTAATACTGGTAGAAAGCTTCAGTATGGTGCCTTATAGATTTATTAAAGGACTGTTTGAGCAATCTAGATCAGGTACATCAATAACGAGAGCTGGAAAAACATTAGCCGATTCCTCTCAGCAACATGGCTGTCCTTGTACAGCCCAGGTAATTAGCCGATTCCTCTCAGCAACATGACTGTCCTTGTACGGCCCAGGTAATTAGCCGATTCCTCTCAGCAACATGGCTGTCCTTGTACGGCCCAGGTAATAAGCCGATTCCTCTCAGCAACATGGCTGTCCTTGTATGGCCCAGGCAATTAGCCGATTCCTCTCAGCAACATGGCTGTCCTTGTACGGCCCAGGTAATAAGCCGATTCCTTTCAGCAACATGGCTGTCCTTGTACGGCCCAGGTAATAAGCCGATTCCTTTCAGCAACATGGCTGTCCTTGTACGGCCCAGGTAATTAGCCGATTCCTCTCAGCAACATGGCTGTCCTTGTACGGCCCAGGTAATTAGCCGATTCCTTTCTCGATTCCCCCCCCCCCCCCCAGATGCATGAAGTATCACATGTTCAGTAAACAGCCACATACCTCTCCACCCCCCCCCCCCCCTTTTCCCTCAACCTACAATATATGAACCAGCACATATTGTCCAGAAGACACATTGTAAATCGACTGACTTCTGGCCCCAATGATGTTCAATACTTACGACTTGCCAGTTTGTAGAAAAATGTCGGAGAATACGGCAATGGAGACAAATAAGGGAGGAAGGCCAATCTGTCAACTCCGGTTAATTGAATTTAGTCAACAACAACAAACAAACTGGCTACAGGACGCTGACGCTTTGAGAGCATTACACAGATAAGATTGAGAGGGAAGGGGAGAGAGAGAGAGAGATTGAAAGAGAGAGATGCAGAGAGAGAGAATGTGAGAAATGGGGAAATATTAGGTGAGAGATGGAATAGAAGCGATGGATGAAGGAGAGTGAAGAGAAAGATTATAATATCGTAAGAGAAAGATTGAGGCAGAGAAAGCGCGAATACGAGAAATGGAGAAGAAATGGGTGTGAGATGGGATGGAAGTGATAGACAGAATGTGAGAAATGGAGAGAGAAGAATCAGGGGTGAGATAGGATGAACGTGATAGACAGAATGTGAGAAATGGAGAGAGAAGAATCAGGGGTGAGATAGGATGAACGTGATAGACAGAATGTGAGAAATGGAGGGAGAAGAAATTTGGGAGAAATGGAACCACAGAGATATACAGAAAGTGGGAAATGGAGGGAGAAGAAATTTGGGAGAAATGGAACCACAGAGATATACAGAATGTGGGAAATGGAGAAAGACATAGAGAGGAGGTTGAATAAAAGAAAGAATGTGAAGTATTGAGAGATGGAAAGAAGGAGGGTGAGGAAAGAGATGAAAAACGTAAGAGGGAGGGTGAGTCTTTATAAGAACCTCCTCTAGAACTTGGGATGGAGGGTGGGGATAGGAGGGGCCGAGAAAGAACAACACCCCCCCCCCTCCGTCCCACCTCCACACTTCTCACTCACAAGGTTACCAAATAATAGTCTCTCTCCCACCCCGCCCCTTACGAATCCCCCATCCCCAAGGTTACCTAATAATAGTCTCTCTCCCACCACCCCCCCCCCCCCCTTTACGAATCCCCCATCCCCAAGGTTACCTAATAAGTCTCCCCCACCTTCCTCACACCATACGCACTGTGTACACAACCTCCCGTTTAACACAGAGACGATACCCACCGTTAATCCATCGATCTGCTCCCCCCACCCAGCCGTCGTGGCTTACCTCATCCAGTATCCCGTTCATTCAACCATCAACTTGCATGTCCCCTTCATTTCGAAATGATCACACAACGAGATCAAACACATCGCGGTTATCATATCCAGATTAACTTAACGTATTCGCTCATCCATTCACGCATGCGTATTGTGTATCTGACGTTTGTCTATAAACAGCGGACAGGAAAGACTTACAGATAACTACTCTTACATCCGTCTCTCACTTACAGATAACTACTCCTACATCCGTCTCTCACTGACAGATAACTACTCTTACATCCGTCTCTCACTGACAGATAACTACTCCTACATCCGTCTCTCACCGACAGATAACTACTCTTACATCCGTCTCTCACTGACGGATAACTACTCCTACATCCGTCTCTCACTGACAGATAACTACTCCTACATCCGTCTCTCACTGACAGATAACTACTCCTACATCCGTCTCTCACTGACAGATAACTACTCCTACATCCGTCTCTCACTGACAGATAACTACTATTACATCCGTCTCTCACTTACAGATAACTACTCTTACATCCGTCTCTCACTTACAGATAACTACTCCTACATCCGTCTCTCACTGACAGATAACTACTCCTACATCCTTCTATCACTGACAGATAACTACTCCTACATCCGTCTCTCACTGACAGATAACTACTCCTACATCCTTCTATCACTGACAGATAACTACTCCTACATCCGTCTCTCACTGACAGATAACTACTCCTACATCCTTCTATCACTGACAGATAACTACTCCTACATCCGTCTCTCACTGACAGATAACTACTCCTACATTCAAAAGGATATACATGCGCGTGTAGACATCGTCTCACACACACACACAATGAGAGAAACACGACACGGTTTTTTTCGGTTTTAACTGAATGACCTCTTCACTGATTGCGAGAAGCCACGCCCTCTATACCCCTATCACCAGCATCCCTGCCACCATTGCTGTGCCCTGTTCCAGTGTCAGATTCCCGGAAAATTTCCCCGGATTTCTGCTGTTCCCTGTCAAATGCAATTACTATCAAACTTGGTTATACGTTATCCCAGCGGGACCTTTGCCCTCAAGACGTGTCTGTTTGCACGATTGTCACGAATAACATCAATAATAGAACAAGGAGAGGGGTAGAGGGGTAGAGGGGTAGAGGGGGGCAGGGTTTGTGAAAACCGTTTTCTTCCTTTTTGTTGTAAATATGTGACGGATTCCGTGTCTGTTTGCTCAAATATGTGACGCATTCCGTGTCTGTTTGCTCAAATATGTGACGCATTCCGTGTCTGTTTGCTCAAATATGTGACGCATTCCGTGTCTGTTTGCACAAATATGTGACGCATTCCGTGTCTGTTTGCTCAAATATGTGACGCATTCCGTGTCTGTTTGCTCAAATATGTGACGCATTGCGTGTCTGTTTGCTCAAATATGTGACGCATTCCGTGTCTGTTTGCTCAAATATGTGACGCATTCCGTGTCTGTTTGCTCAAATATGTGACGCATTCCGTGTCTGTTTGCTCAAATATGTGACGCATTCCGTGTCTGTTTGCTCAAATATGTGACGCATTCCGTGTCTGTTTGCTCAAATATGTGACGCATTCCGTGTCTGTTTGCTCAAATATGTGACGCATTCCGTGTCTGTTTGTTCAAATATGTGACGCATTCCGTGTCTGTTTGCTCAAATATGTGACGCATTCCGTGTCTGTTTGTTCAAATATGTGACGCATTCCGTGTCTGTTTGCTCAAATATGTGACGCATTCCGTGTCTGTTTGCTCAAATATGTGACGCATTCCGTGTCTGTTTGCTCAAATCGGAAGATTTTTTTATTTGGGAGGTGGTCCTCTCTGTTGGTCGGTCTTGGCGTGTCTGATCTAAAGAATTATTTTCTTTGTTTTTATTATGTTAAACAGAACCGACATCTCAGCAATACGGGCAAACCCATAGGTGCGTCGGTATGGTTCAGCAGAAGATGAGGAGTGTGTATGTTGATAGTTACTGTAAACTGACCCGTCCTCTAAGGCGTCAACACATTGTTTGACCTACATCGTATTCAAATGCCCACCAGTTTCACGTCTAATTCATGAATTACAGTCACTAAATTTTTCCATCATTTCCCCCTTATCCATATCCAACGTTTCCACCATTTCCCCATTATCCATATCCAATGTTTCCACTAGCACATCTCAGCTCTTTTGATGTCGTAAACTGCTAAAGCAAATTCAGATAAAGTCTTGAAGTTTTTAGACCTGTTATCTACGCATGTGGAATATGCCATAATCTCTCGACCCTCCGAAACAAGGACTGAATCCTACATTTTGGTTAAAAAGATCTCATACAGTCACCTCAGAGATGAATTAACTGCCCCGATGTCTTTCCTCAACCCGGATGTTGCTGTTATGTAAGCCACGATTCGCTCTGTGGCGACTTTGTCTTCCTACTAGCAGAGAAGTGCCTTTTTCATTTCTCACAACGTAGCTTTGATGTATTAGAATATCCAGCTTCGCCAGGAAAATAAAATATTATTTTAATACACACAATTCGGTAGTAAATACAAATGAAGCCACCAATGTGCACACAATTAATACAAGAACATTGTAATATCTGAATTTTGCTGTTGTTAAAATCGGTTATAGTATCAGTTAATGAAGTCAGTTCATTTTGTCAGTATTTGCTAGT
The DNA here is from genome assembly GCA_036924085.1 of Ariolimax columbianus. Lineage (NCBI taxonomy): Eukaryota > Metazoa > Mollusca > Gastropoda > Stylommatophora > Arionidae > Ariolimax > Ariolimax columbianus. Next base: position 45,213,047 of record JAVGWX010000022.1, read on the forward strand.
AAATAAAATGTTTTGTAAAAACATATCATATTCCCATAACTCGTGAAAGGAACAACATAAATATTAAATGAGCCAAATTGGAACCTTTCGTGCTAAATTTATTGAAGAGATGGCTCTCAAATTTTTGAAATTTATTTGGTAGTTTCTCATGCTTTGCATTTTGGTCGTTTCTCGTGCTTGGCATTTGGTCGTTTCTCATGCTTGGCATTTGGTCGTTTCTCATGCTTAGCATTTGGAAGAAAACTACCTCCACGTATATAAATAAATTATCATGTGTCAATAATTCAAGAAAGAAACAATGTAGAGCTGATCTACCGAATCGAAAAAACAATGTAGCGCTGATCTACCGAACCGACCAAACAATGTAGCGCTGATCAACCGAACCGACCAAACAATGTAGCGCTGGTCTACCGAACCGACCAAACAATGTAGCGCTGGTCTACCGAACTGACCAAACAATGTAGCGCTGGTCTACCGAACCGACCAAACAATGTAGCGCTGATCTACCGAATCGACAAAACAATGTAGCGCTGGTCTACCGAACCGACCAAACAATGTAGCGCTGGTCTACCGAACCGACCAAACAATGTAGCGCTGGTCTACCGAACCGACCAAACAATGTAGCGCTGGTCTACCGAACCGACCAAACAATGTAGCGCTGGTCTAGCGAACCGACCAAACAATGTAGCGCTGGTCTACCAAACCGACCAAACAATGTAGCGCTGGTCTACCGAACCGACCAAACAATGTAGCGCTGATCAACCGAACCGACCAAACAATGTAGCGCTGGTCTACCGAACCGACCAAACAATGTTCAGTGAATATTTCCCAGCTCGATATGTCTGTCCGTATGCAAGTGTTGTTGTCTTAATGGATAAAAATATACAAACTTTAATAAATCTAGCATAAATACAGTATCATCTTCCTCAGTATATACAACAGTATCATCTTCCTCATTATATACAACAGTATTATCTTCCCCATTATATAACAACAGTATCATCTTCCCCATTATATATAACAGTATCATCTTCCCCATTATATACAACAGTATCATCTTCCCAGCATATGTAGCAGATCAATAAAACGTATAAAGTGGATCGGACCAAAAGAACTCAAAGAAAACGGATGCTGGCTGGACGAATGAAATGTCTATCCTTGTTCTTGTCGGATGCCATTGAATCAAATTATGAATAATTATGGGACAATGAAATCATAATTAATAGTTGTTATACAATAAGATCATTATTAACAGTTTTTATACAATTAAATCGTTATTAATAGTGTACAATGAAATCATTATTTAAAGTTATTGTACAATGAAATCATTATTTAAAGTTATTGTACAATGAAATCATTATTAATAGTTATTGTACAATGAAATCATTATTTATAGTTATTGTACAATGAAATCATTATTAATAGTTATTGTACAATGAAATCATTATTAATAGTTATTGTACAATGAAATCATTATTAATAGTTATTGTACAATTAAATCATTATTAATAGTTATTGTACAATGAAATCATTATTAATAGTTATTGTACAATGACATCAATATTACTAATGATAATGAATATGAAGAATATAATGATACTAATAATTGACACTGTGACATATCCTAATTTTAAGTACAATTATTTAGAACGGTGTGCATTTATGTATCATATTTACTTGAAGGAAATTACATTTTTAAAACGTTTACTAAAATGTATCTAATTTTATAATCATCACACACATTTACTGAGAGGTACATCAGCTCTGCTCACCAACAATTTTGTTTTCCTTGTCAAATTTCCAGTTGAAATCTTTCAAATATCTTCCACATGATCATTACCCAGAAAAAAATCAACGATGTATGTTTGTTTTTGTGGTTTTTCATTTGTGGTTTTAAATCCATTCGAGAGGAAGTTCGTTAAAAAAGGTAGGAAGTGTCAAAAATGCTGAAAGTTTTCGTTTCAGGTCTAGTAAAGTCGTTGCATTTTTTCACTGTACAGACTTCTGCAGACTATTATTGCATAATTTCTTGTTGTGATCTGTCGAACGCTTCTAATACAAGTAGGTTTCAACGTTTGATCTTGCTTGGAACCTAGAACCTGAGTCGAGAACTGCCGGGGTCTTTGTGTATAACAAGGACAAGAATAGTACCACTGCCTCACAGACAGCTTCTCGTAAGAGGCGACTTACTGTGTGACATGGCATAACACCGGTCATAGTTAGGTGGTTTGTTTGGAGCAGCATTGATGGCGCCTAACAGGCTGCGGGCCTACTTTATTCTAGTATTTGAGTCTACTAAGATGGACTAGCACATAGGTTAACCACCCTCCGTAAGCACTTGTCCCAACGCAGAGGAGTAGTTCACCATTAAATGACGTAATGTCAAAGTCATGTTGACCGTTTTCTTAGACTCCGAGAGGCTTTGCGTCACGAGTATTCACTACAAGGTCAAAAAATTAACAAAGAGAACTAAATGCAGGTCATCCATCGCCTGGGTGATGCTGATTGACGCAAACAGCCAGACTAGTAGACAGCAGGAACTCGGCAGCTCCAATCATGACAACGCACCCGCTCACGCTTTGCGTCTAATTCAGACTTTCTGGTCTTCAATTTCAAAAACACAACGTCCCGCTGGATTTCTAGGCTTCATGCAATCTGTGGATGTTCCCCGCCTAAACATTCCGCTGAAAGAGCCCAGATCTGTGGATGTTCCCCGCCTAAACATTCCGCTGAAAGAGCCCAGATCTGTGGATGTTCCCCGCCTAAACATTCCGCTGAAAGAGCCCAGATCTGTGGCTGTTCCCCGCCTAAACATTCCGCTGAAAGAGCCCAGATCTGTGGCTGTTCTCCGCCTAAACATTCCGCTGAAAGAGCCCAGATCTGTGGATGTTCCCCGCCTAAACATTCCGCTGAAAGAGCCCAGATCTGTGGCTGTTCTCCGCCTAAACATTCCGCTGAAAGAGCCCAGATCTGTGGATGTTCCCCGCCTAAACATTCCGCTGAAAGAGCCCAGATCTGTGGATGTTCCCCGCCTAAACATTCCGCTGAAAGAGCCCAGATCTGTGGCTGTTCTCCAACCTAAACATTCCGCTGAAAGAGCCCAGATCTGTGGATGTTCCCCGCCTAAACATTCCGCTGAAAGAGCCCAGATCTGTGGATGTTCCCCGCCTAAACATTCCGCTGAAAGAGCCCAGATCTGTGGATGTTCCCCGACTAAACATTCCGCTGAAAGAGCCCAGATCTGTGGATGTTCCCCGCCTAAACATTCCGCTGAAAGAGCCCCGATCTGTGGATGTTCCCCGCCTAAACATTCCGCTGAAAGAGCCCAGATCTGTGGATGTTCCCCGCCTAAACATTCCGCTGAAAGAGCCCAGATCTGTGGATGTTCCCCGCCTAAACATTCTGCTGAAAGAGCCCAGATCTGTGGATGTTCCCCGCCTAAACATTCCGCTGAAAGAGCCCAGATCTGTGGATGTTCCCCGCCTAAACATTCCGCTGAAAGAGCCCAGATCTGTGGATGTTCCCCGCCTAAACATTCCGCTGAAAGAGCCCAGATCTGTGGATGTTCCCCGCCTAAACATTCTGCTGAAAGAGCCCAGATCTGTGGATGTTCCCCGCCTAAACATTCCGCTGAAAGAGCCCAGATCTGTGGATGTTCTCCGCCTAAACATTCCGCTGAAAGAGCCCAGATCTGTGGCTGTTCTCCGCCTAAACATTCCGCTGAAAGAGCCCAGATCTGTGGATGTTCCCCGACTAAACATTCCGCTGAAAGAGCCCAGATCTGTGGCTGTTCTCCGCCTAAACATTCCGCTGAAAGAGCCCAGATCTGTGGATGTTCCCCGCCTAAACATTCCGCTGAAAGAGCCCAGATCTGTGGCTGTTCTCCGCCTAAACATTCCGCTGAAAGAGCCCAGATCTGTGGATGTTCCCCGCCTAAACATTCCGCTGAAAGAGCCCAGATCTGTGGCTGTTCTCCGCCTAAACATTCCGCTGAAAGAGCCCAGATCTGTGGATGTTCCCCGCCTAAACATTCCGCTGAAAGAGCCCAGATCTGTGGATGTTCCCCGCCTAAACATTCCGCTGAAAGAGCCCAGATCTGTGGATGTTCCCCGCCTAAACATTCCGCTGAAAGAGCCCAGATCTGTGGATGTTCCCCGCCTAAACATTCCGCTGAAAGAGCCCAGATCTGTGGATGTTCCCCGACTAAACATTCCGCTGAAAGAGCCCAGATCTGTGGATGTTCCCCGCCTAAACATTCCGCTGAAAGAGCCCCGATCTGTGGATGTTCCCCGCCTAAACATTCCGCTGAAAGAGCCCAGATCTGTGGATGTTCCCCGCCTAAACATTCCGCTGAAAGAGCCCAGATCTGTGGATGTTCCCCGCCTAAACATTCCGCTGAAAGAGCCCAGATCTGTGGATGTTCCCCGCCTAAACATTCCACTGAAAGAGCCCAGATCTGTGGATGTTTCCCGCCTAAACATTCCGTTGAAAGAGCCCAGATCTGTGGCTGTTCTCCAACCTAAACATTCCGCTGAAAGAGCCCAGATCTGTGGATGTTCCCCGCCTAAACATTCCGCTGAAAGAGCCCAGATCTGTGGATGTTCCCCGCCTAAACATTCCGCTGAAAGAGTCCAGATCTGTGGATGTTCCCCGACTAAACATTCCGCTGAAAGAGCCCAGATCTGTGGATGTTCCCCGCCTAAACATTCCGCTGAAAGAGCCCAGATCTGTGGATGTTCCCCGCCTAAACATTCCGCTGAAAGAGCCCAGATCTGTTGATGTTCCCCGCCTAAACATTCCGCTGAAAGAGCCCCGATCTGTGGATGTTCCCCGCCTAAACATTCCGCTGAAAGAGCCCAGATCTGTGGATGTTCCCCGCCTAAACATTCCGCTGAAAGAGCCCAGATCTGTGGATGTTCCCCGCCTAAACATTCTGCTGAAAGAGCCCAGATCTGTGGATGTTCCCCGCCTAAACATTCCACTGAAAGAGCCCAGATCTGTGGATGTTCCCCGCCTAAACATTCCGCTGAAAGAGCCCAGATCTGTGGATGTTCCCCGCCTAAACATTCCGCTGAAAGAGTCCAGATCTGTGGATGTTCCCCGACTAAACATTCCGCTGAAAGAGCCCAGATCTGTGGATGTTCCCCGCCTAAACATTCCGCTGAAAGAGCCCAGATCTGTGGATGTTCCCCGCCTAAACATTCCGCTGAAAGAGCCCAGATCTGTTGATGTTCCCCGCCTAAACATTCCGCTGAAAGAGCCCCGATCTGTGGATGTTCCCCGCCTAAACATTCCGCTGAAAGAGCCCAGATCTGTGGATGTTCCCCGCCTAAACATTCCGCTGAAAGAGCCCAGATCTGTGGATGTTCCCCGCCTAAACATTCTGCTGAAAGAGCCCAGATCTGTGGATGTTCCCCGCCTAAACATTCCACTGAAAGAGCCCAGATCTGTGGATGTTCCCCGCCTAAACATTCCGCTGAAAGAGCCCAGATCTGTGGATGTTCCCCGCCTAAACATTCCGCTGAAAGAGTCCAGATCTGTGGATGTTCCCCGACTAAACATTCCGCTGAAAGAGCCCAGATCTGTGGATGTTCCCCGCCTAAACATTCCGCTGAAAGAGCCCAGATCTGTGGAAGTTCCCCACCTAAACATTCGGCTGAAAGAGCCCAGATCTGTGGATGTTCCCCGCCTAAACATTCCGCTGAAAGAGCCCAGATCTGTGGATGTTCCCCGCCTAAACATTCCGCTGAAAGAGCCCAGATCTGTGGATGTTCCCCGCCTAAACATTCCGCTGAAAGAGCCCAGATCTGTGGATGTTCCCCGCCTAAACATTCCGCTGAAAGAGCCCAGATCTGTGGCTGTTCCCCGCCTAAACATTCCGCTGAAAGAGCCCAGATCTGTGGCTGTTCTCCGCCTAAACATTCCGCTGAAAGAGCCCAGATCTGTGGATGTTCCCCGCCTAAACATTCCGCTGAAAGAGCCCAGATCTGTGGCTGTTCTCCGCCTAAACATTCCGCTGAAAGAGCCCAGATCTGTGGATGTTCCCCGCCTAAACATTCCGCTGAAAGAGCCCAGATCTGTGGATGTTCCCCGCCTAAACATTCCGCTGAAAGAGCCCAGATCTGTGGCTGTTCTCCAACCTAAACATTCCGCTGAAAGAGCCCAGATCTGTGGATGTTCCCCGCCTAAACATTCCGCTGAAAGAGCCCAGATCTGTGGATGTTCCCCGCCTAAACATTCCGCTGAAAGAGCCCAGATCTGTGGATGTTCCCCGACTAAACATTCCGCTGAAAGAGCCCAGATCTGTGGATGTTCCCCGCCTAAACATTCCGCTGAAAGAGCCCCGATCTGTGGATGTTCCCCGCCTAAACATTCCGCTGAAAGAGCCCAGATCTGTGGATGTTCCCCGCCTAAACATTCCGCTGAAAGAGCCCAGATCTGTGGATGTTCCCCGCCTAAACATTCTGCTGAAAGAGCCCAGATCTGTGGATGTTCCCCGCCTAAACATTCCGCTGAAAGAGCCCAGATCTGTGGATGTTCCCCGCCTAAACATTCCGCTGAAAGAGCCCAGATCTGTGGATGTTCCCCGCCTAAACATTCCGCTGAAAGAGCCCAGATCTGTGGATGTTCCCCGCCTAAACATTCTGCTGAAAGAGCCCAGATCTGTGGATGTTCCCCGCCTAAACATTCCGCTGAAAGAGCCCAGATCTGTGGATGTTCTCCGCCTAAACATTCCGCTGAAAGAGCCCAGATCTGTGGCTGTTCTCCGCCTAAACATTCCGCTGAAAGAGCCCAGATCTGTGGATGTTCCCCGACTAAACATTCCGCTGAAAGAGCCCAGATCTGTGGCTGTTCTCCGCCTAAACATTCCGCTGAAAGAGCCCAGATCTGTGGATGTTCCCCGCCTAAACATTCCGCTGAAAGAGCCCAGATCTGTGGCTGTTCTCCGCCTAAACATTCCGCTGAAAGAGCCCAGATCTGTGGATGTTCCCCGCCTAAACATTCCGCTGAAAGAGCCCAGATCTGTGGCTGTTCTCCGCCTAAACATTCCGCTGAAAGAGCCCAGATCTGTGGATGTTCCCCGCCTAAACATTCCGCTGAAAGAGCCCAGATCTGTGGATGTTCCCCGCCTAAACATTCCGCTGAAAGAGCCCAGATCTGTGGCTGTTCTCCAACCTAAACATTCCGCTGAAAGAGCCCAGATCTGTGGATGTTCCCCGCCTAAACATTCCGCTGAAAGAGCCCACATCTGTGGATGTTCCCCGCCTAAACATTCCGCTGAAAGAGCCCAGATCTGTGGATGTTCCCCGACTAAACATTCCGCTGAAAGAGCCCAGATCTGTGGATGTTCCCCGCCTAAACATTCCGCTGAAAGAGCCCCGATCTGTGGATGTTCCCCGCCTAAACATTCCGCTGAAAGAGCCCAGATCTGTGGATGTTCCCCGCCTAAACATTCCGCTGAAAGAGCCCAGATCTGTGGATGTTCCCCGCCTAAACATTCCGCTGAAAGAGCCCAGATCTGTGGATGTTCCCCGCCTAAACATTCCACTGAAAGAGCCCAGATCTGTGGATGTTTCCCGCCTAAACATTCCGTTGAAAGAGCCCAGATCTGTGGCTGTTCTCCAACCTAAACATTCCGCTGAAAGAGCCCAGATCTGTGGATGTTCCCCGCCTAAACATTCCGCTGAAAGAGCCCAGATCTGTGGATGTTCCCCGCCTAAACATTCCGCTGAAAGAGTCCAGATCTGTGGATGTTCCCCGACTAAACATTCCGCTGAAAGAGCCCAGATCTGTGGATGTTCCCCGCCTAAACATTCCGCTGAAAGAGCCCAGATCTGTGGATGTTCCCCGCCTAAACATTCCGCTGAAAGAGCCCAGATCTGTTGATGTTCCCCGCCTAAACATTCCGCTGAAAGAGCCCCGATCTGTGGATGTTCCCCGCCTAAACATTCCGCTGAAAGAGCCCAGATCTGTGGATGTTCCCCGCCTAAACATTCCGCTGAAAGAGCCCAGATCTGTGGATGTTCCCCGCCTAAACATTCTGCTGAAAGAGCCCAGATCTGTGGATGTTCCCCGCCTAAACATTCCACTGAAAGAGCCCAGATCTGTGGATGTTCCCCGCCTAAACATTCCGCTGAAAGAGCCCAGATCTGTGGATGTTCCCCGCCTAAACATTCCGCTGAAAGAGTCCAGATCTGTGGATGTTCCCCGACTAAACATTCCGCTGAAAGAGCCCAGATCTGTGGATGTTCCCCGCCTAAACATTCCGCTGAAAGAGCCCAGATCTGTGGATGTTCCCCGCCTAAACATTCCGCTGAAAGAGCCCAGATCTGTTGATGTTCCCCGCCTAAACATTCCGCTGAAAGAGCCCCGATCTGTGGATGTTCCCCGCCTAAACATTCCGCTGAAAGAGCCCAGATCTGTGGATGTTCCCCGCCTAAACATTCCGCTGAAAGAGCCCAGATCTGTGGATGTTCCCCGCCTAAACATTCTGCTGAAAGAGCCCAGATCTGTGGATGTTCCCCGCCTAAACATTCCACTGAAAGAGCCCAGATCTGTGGATGTTCCCCGCCTAAACATTCCGCTGAAAGAGCCCAGATCTGTGGATGTTCCCCGCCTAAACATTCCGCTGAAAGAGTCCAGATCTGTGGATGTTCCCCGACTAAACATTCCGCTGAAAGAGCCCAGATCTGTGGATGTTCCCCGCCTAAACATTCCGCTGAAAGAGCCCAGATCTGTGGAAGTTCCCCACCTAAACATTCGGCTGAAAGAGCCCAGATCTGTGGATGTTCCCCGCCTAAACATTCCGCTGAAAGAGCCCAGATCTGTGGATGTTCCCCGCCTAAACATTCCGCTGAAAGAGCCCAGATCTGTGGATGTTCCCCGCCTAAACATTCCGCTGAAAGAGCCCAGATCTGTGGCTGTTCTCCAACCTAAACATTCCGCTGAAAGAGCCCAGATCTGTGGATGTTCCCCGCATAAACATTCCGCTGAAAGAGCCCAGATCTGTGGATGTTCACCGCCTAAACATTCCGCTGAAAGAGCCCAGATCTATGGATGTTCCCCGCCTAAACATTCCGCAGAAAGAGCCCAGATCTGTGGATGTTCCCCGCCTAAACATTCCGCTGAAAGAGCCCAGATCTGTGGATGTTCCCCGCCTAAACATTCCGCTGAAAGAGCCCAGATCTGTGGATGTTCCCCGCCTAAACATTCCGCTGAAAGAGCCCAGATCTGTGGATGTTCCCCGCCTAAACATTCCGCTGAAAGAGCAGAGATCTGTGGATGTTCCCCGCCTAAACATTCCGCTGAAAGAGCCCAGATCTGTGGATGTTCCCCGCCTAAACATTCCGCTGAAAGAGCCCAGATCTGTGGATGTTCCCCGCCTAAACATTCCGCTGAAAGAGCCCAGATCTGTGGCTGTTCTCCAACCTAAACATTCCGCTGAAAGAGCCCAGATCTGTGGATGTTCCCCGCCTAAACATTCCGCTGAAAGAGCCCAGATCTGTGGAAGTTCCCCTCCTAAACATTCGGCTGAAAGAGCCCAGATCTGTGGATGTTCCCCGCCTAAACATTCCGCTGAAAGAGCCCAGATCTGTGGATGTTCCCCGCCTAAACATTCCGCTGAAAGAGCCCAGATCTGTGGCTGTTCTCCAACCTAAACATTCCGCTGAAAGAGCCCAGATCTGTGGATGTTCCCCGCCTAAACATTCCGCTGAAAGAGCCCAGATCTGTGGATGTTCCCCGCCTAAACATTCCGTTGAAAGAGCCCAGATCTGTGGATGTTCCCGCCTAAACATTCCGCTGAAAGAGCCCAGATCTGTGGATGTTCCCCGCCTAAACATTCCGCTGAAAGAGCCCAGATCTGTGGATGTTCCCCGCCTAAACATTCCGCTGAAAGAGCCCAGATCTGTGGCTGTTCTCCAACCTAAACATTCCCCAACCTAAAGGTCAATGATTTAATTTTTCCGGCCGAAAGGTCGAACACCGTATCAAAGAAAATGGGACCAGAGTGTCTGCATCCTGAGCTACCTCTAGTCGTCTTGACACTGGTTCAATGTAGCCTGCAAGTTACATCATCAAGACAAAACCTTTTGATGCTGTAGCCATCATCGCTTGAGATAGACAATTGGCTACTAACTAAGTGACCAGGTATGACTCACTAACAACACTGAACAACACACGAGAGATTAAAGATACTTTCTTAATGAAATATGCACAACCTTCCCTCTATAATGTCGGTTAACATGACAATATGAACTTAACGTTCGTGTATATGCAGCGCCTCGCCGTGTGTGCGCTTGTGTGTATGCCCGGTACAACATTGTCTTCTAAACTATTTCACTAACGTAGATAGACTCAGTCGTCACTGTTATCACATTTACGTCGGCGACTCGAATTATACAAACAGTTGGGAGCTCCCCACTAAATGCGCTGGAGAAGATGTACAGCTGATGTGGCCCGGGACGTGAGCGTACAAACACATTACATCAACGCTTCTCAAAGTGTACGCACATGCAGATCTCTGTGCTTATCTGGTCAGGTGTTTCCTGGACAATTGTTGACTAAGCCACCAGTGAGGAAATTGTTAACTAAGCCACCAGCGAGGAAATTGTTAACTAAGCCACCAGTGTGGAAATTGGTGTCTAAGCCACCAGTGAGGAACATTGTTGACGAAGCAAGGCACCGTGGAGGGTAAAGGATGTTGTGTCGTAGTTTACAGCCAGGCTGCGATATCTGCGCCTTTCGACTTGCCATTCGATTTCGGGTGGCGTTGTTGTAATACCGGGTTTCAGTGCCACTGCTATCCCTATTCTGTTAGCCAGACTACACTAGTGCAGCCTGTTATCAGGGACGCCACTTGAAGACGGAATAGGGTTTTAGTCAACCTTGGTTCACTGACCCTGATGTAAGCAGCCTCCAGCTACGAGTCGCTGGCGGTTCAATCACATCTTCTGCCCCTTGTCACTAATGGAGAATGCACACATGAAATAACAACGTCAATCATTCTCGTGTACTTACCAGAAGATAAAACCACGCCCACAATAAGCCACGCCCTTTGTACCAGTACAATCCAGTTCAGGAAAACCATTGTGTCAGCTTGGCACATTCTAACATTTTAATCAGATGTTCACATCCTGGGATTCATTAACTCTATGGAAGTATCTGCTACAGGTAGGCAACAAAGAATATTCCGTGTGGGATACCAGATAATTTGTAAACTGTAGAGATAATGATTGTATTGCCAGTTTAGGACGATGTCCTAGTTCTGCTCAGAATAACTGAATGGTTGGTCGGATGAGCCGGTTGGTGGGATGAGCCGGTTGGTGGGATGAGCCGGTTGGTGGGATGAGCCGGTTGGTGGGATGAGCCGGTTGGTGGGATGAGCCGGTTGGTGGGATGAGCCGGTTGGTGGGATGAGCCGGCTTTGTCAGATGTTCAGATTCACACTGTTCAGTTAGGATTTACAGTGACCTTTATGGTGAGCTATTGTATTCTCTGAAATATACAAAATATGAAACATTAGAAAACATAGAAGTTAGAACGAGGAAATTGAAAATGGGTTAGAAACACTACATGTATTTTTTGTTTGTTTTATTTTGTCCGGCACTTTTGGCGGTTGGACAATAATATTTGCAACCTGTCAGTCCGACACTTTTGGCGGTTGGACAATAATATTTGCAACCTGTCAGTCCGACACTTTTGGCGGTTGGACAATAATATTTGCAACCTGTCAGTCCGACACTTTTGGCGGTTGGACAATAATATTTGCAACCTGTCAGTCCGACACTTTTGGCGGTTGGACAACAATATTTGCAACCTGTCAGTCCGACACTTTTGGCGGTTGGACAATAATATTTGCAACCTGTCAGTCCGACACTTTTGGCGGTTGGACAACAATATTTGCAACCTGTCAGTCCGACACTTTTGGCGGTTGGACAACAATATTTGCAACCTGTCAGTCCGACACTTTTGGCGGTTGAACAATAATATTTGCAACCTGTCAGTCCGACACTTTTGGCGGTTGGACAACAATATTTGCAACCTGTCAGTCCGACACTTTTGGCGGTTGGACAACAATATTTGCAACCTGTCAGTCCGACACTTTTGGCGGTTGGACAACAATATTTGCAACCTGTCAGTCCGACACTTTTGGCGGTTGAACAATAATATTGTCAACCTGTCAGTCCGACACTTTTGGCGGTTGGACAACAATATTTGCAACCTGTCAGTCCGACACTTTTGGCGGTTGGACAACAATATTTGCAACCTGTCAGTCCGACACTTTTGGCGGTTGGACAACAATATTTGCAACCTGTCAGTCCGACACTTTTGGCGGCTGGACAACAATATTTGCAACCTGTCAGTCCGACACTTTTGGCGGTTGAACAATAATATTTGCAACCTGTCAGTCCGACACTTTTGGCGGTTGGACAACAATATTTGCAACCTGTCAGTCCGACACTTTTGGCGGCTGGACAACAATATTTGCAACCTGTCAGTCCGACACTTTTGGCGGTTGGACAACAATATTTGCAACCTGTCAGTCCGACACTTTTGGCGGTTGGAACACGATATCTGGACGTGTCCTTCCGGCACTTCTAACGGTTAGGCTACGATGTTCGCGGTTTTAACCTGACACTTTTATCAAGTCTTTATACTCTAGTCAACTCTCTATAGCCTTTTGTTACTAAATTATCTGCATAGAAGACAAGCGGTACAAAGTAAGTATATTCTCCCATCTTCTATTAGTTGGAGCAAATCGTCCACTTGCGATTCCCTTGTTCATCACTTGCGAGCATTTAGTTAGAATTAAAGTAAACCAAAGTAAAGTAAACCAAAGTAAAGTAACCCATAGCTTTACTGCCGTAGGGATGTGAGGTGTTAGCGATCTCACATTTCAAAGGCTCGGCTATAAGAGGGCGGTAGCCATCTTCTCTCCCTCACCGCTTTTACGCGGGAACCGCTGCGGTCTGAAAAAAAACATTTCCGCCTCAACTGAGGAATGAACCCAGGACCACTCAGATGCGAAGCCAGCTCGCTAACCACAAAAATTCATATCATAAACCCCACAACCGACTCTGATCGTATTCGGCATCAACTATGTTTAATTTGACATGGTCATAATGGCCACCGCAGACATCTGAAGAATAGAAAGTTGGTAAGATCGGACGGTATCAATCTTTGTCTCATAAAGCAACAGAGATAACAAACAAACCTATTGGTATGTTTGCCTTATACATGACAGGTGAACAGAGAACAACAACGACTAGGGTATGCAAATTAAAAGTATACGTAACTAGAGTCAGGCGCCAGCTTTTACCTAAGTGAATGGGTAGAGGGCGTTACTAAATAATATCTGGAAATCCAAGGATATAAAGTCTAATACCAAGTTCAGATTGTTTAATTCCAATGTCAAGTCAGTAATCTTGTACGAAGCAGACACTTGGTGAACGACAAAGGAAACTCAAGTCATTCCTCAATAAATGTCGACGAAGGATAATCGGTATAGGCTGGACAGACTTTATGGGGAACGAAGACCTCTGGGAAAGGAGCCAACAACAATAAGACGGACAATAAATCAGACGCTGGAAACTTTTTGAATGGAAACATTCTACGGAGAACACCACCAAATGGGGTCAGACAGGCTTGGAATGGAAGAGGAAGAAGGGTAGACCAAGGAACACACAGAGAAGAGACGGGGAAGATGGACTTCGGTCCCTTTACCTCAACTGGATATAGGCAAAAAGAACAACTCAGGACCTAACTTAACGGTGGAGAGTTGTCAGTGACTTATGTCCAGATAGAAGGGACATGCACAGGTTGATGGGCAGAGGAGCCTTACGTCTGATCAGACAAGCCATACTCATCAGGCTACTCGGGATTAGGGGAAAGATCAGACTATGTCAGTTAGGATCAGATAGACATTCTGATCAGTCTATGTTAGTCAGGGTCAGATAAACATTCTGATCAGTCTATGTCAGTTAGGGTCAGATAAACATTCTGATTAGTCTATGTTAGTCAGGGTCAGATAAACCTTCTGATCAGTCTATGTCAGTCAGGGTCAGATAAACATTCTGATCAGTCTATGTTAGTCAGGGCCAGATAAACCTTCTAATTAGTCTATGTTAGTCAGGGTCAGATAAACATTCTGATCAGTCTATGTCAGTCAGGGTCAGATAAACCTTCTGATTAGTCTATGTTAGTCAGGGCCAGATAAACCTTCTGATTAGTCTATGTTAGTCAGGGTCAGATAAACATTCTGATCAGTCTATGTTAGTCAGGGTCAGATAAACCTTCTGATTAGTCTATGTTAGTCAGGGTCAGATAAACATTCTGATCAGTCTATGTTAGTCAGGGCCAGATAAACATTCTGATCAGTCTATGTTAGTCAGGGTCAGATAAACATTCTGATCAGTCTATGTTAGTCAGGGTCAGATAAACATTCTGATAAAGGCCACAGCACACTTCCACCCAGTTCTCGCTGCTTCAGTTTGACTAACGAGGCAGCGGACGACGTGGCCCCGTAGTAGTTAGCGTCACGCAGATTAAGCCAAGCTACGCGCAACGGCCTGTGAGGACTTATGTCTACATTCATCAACACACTCGGGATGTGTAGAAAACTCCTACAACCCGTCAACTAACGCCATCTTCATGGCGCTCACAAGAATAAAGTTACTCAGCGCAGGCATTCAACAACAAAAGCAGAACATTTCGAGTTAATTATGTAACTGGTTTCAAATATTTGCAAACAACACGGTTAAGTTACTGAACCTGCACATTTGGCGCATTCCTGCCCCGACTTAATACCTGGAACGGCTGTATACCATCTCTGCACCTCCATTTTCTCGCTTAACCCAAACCTCGTCTTGTCAGGACTCAAGCCAAAAATAATCATCGTGTAATGCAGTGGATTTGCTTTCTATATTTATGTTGACATTAGTTCCTGGCTCAGGTTCTTTTCTTTATCTCGCAGACCAAAGGCCACATGCCTGCTGTACATCTTTCTTACGAGCGTTATGTCTGAGGGAACCAGGACTTATGTCACGGTCGAGTGCAACATACAGACCAGGACCTTACCTCAGCATACAGACCAGGACCTTAGCCTCAACATACAGACCAGGACCGTAACCTCAACATACAGACCAGGACCTTAACCTCAACATACAGACTAGGACCTTAACCTCCACATACCGACCAGGACCTTATCCTCAACATACAGACCAGGACCTTAACCTCATAATACTGACCAGGACCTTAACCTCACCATACTGACCAGGACCGTAACCTCACCATACTGATCAGGACCTTAACCTCAACATACAGACCAGGACCTTAACCTCACCACACGGACCAGGACCTTAACCTCACCATACTGACCAGGACCTTAACCTCAACATATACACTTGGACCTTTACGTCATCATACAGATCAGGACCTTACCTCAATAAACAGACTAGGACCTTTACCTCAATGTATATACTCAAGGTCCCCATATTATGTGAGGGTCAGTTGGAACATACTGTCCAAGGCCCAACCTCGCGTCAAGGTGAAAGGTGGAGGGGAGGGGGAGGAGAGAGAGAAACGTACTGTCTATTACCCCCACCTCACATCAGGGTCGGGATGACCATATTCTCCACCAAGACCCCACCTCACGCCAAGGTCAAGGTCATGCAGTTCTTGACTGCATCTCACATACACGCCACCGTTCACAAAACAAAAATATATGCCAGCAGTTCGGCCATTATATATGAAAAAGGGCAATGAAGGGCAACTGTAAAGCTAAATGATAGATCTGAAGCTATAATTTGCGCTTAAATAGATTTAAGTTAGGTTTAATAGATTTGAGCTATCGTCAATTCGAGCTACCTTGATCCATTGGCAAGACGTAGTCAAGTCAACTTAAGATAGCACATTATGCGGCTACCAACAAAATGTTTAAATAGTAACCTATCTAGACAATTGTGACTTATCCTTTAATATAAGAACACAGGTATCAGTAAAAGTCAATTACCCTGAACTTTCTTAATACGATCACAAATGGCCAGCGTCCTACACAATTGAACACAACTCACTCTGAACCACTCTGAGACACTCTGAACCACTCTGAGACAACAGTGAAGAACTGGACAACGATATTCAGAGAAGGACGTGAGTTAACGAAATTTCTTTCGAGACCAGGTCAGGTACACATTGTAGCGTTAACTCACGTCTTTCTTTAAACATCGTAGACCAGTTCTTCACTGTTGTCTTCGACACACTTTTGTCACCATACACTGCCTGCATTCTGTGATGAATGTCAACTGGTCGATATCCTTCATCTGTGAGAAACCGAATCCCCGCTCGCTGATCTAACTCTGGACGGATACCGTATCACACCCGCTATGTTTTCAACGGTCTGACAAAACTATGAGTCGGAGGATAATGAAATTTTGCAAACTTGACGGTTGGTATGTGCTGTTTGCACCAGACAGGGCTTCATCGTGCGTATGTTTAGTTGTTGCTGTTAGGTCCGATTTCACTTGAACACGCCTCGTATCATCACCATCATATGACACATTCTGTCCTGACCGTAGTCTCCATCATGGCAGCTCTGTAATACATCTCAGTTTATGGCGAGTTGGCCCGCGTCATTCAAAGGCATCTCCAAACTCCCCGTAATGTCTTGACGCCTTCTTGGTCGGGGCCCACCTCTTCTTCTCCTCCTCCCAGAAACCAATTCTTCTCAGTATCACCCTCTCTAGCACGTTATGTCTCGTCACGTGACATAAATACATAAACATTTGTTATTACGATGTTGTCTAAGATCCAGTTTCCCTAATATGCAGCTATTGCAAAATATATAGATTTGTCTTTGTTCCTGTCTGTAATATCTTAAACATCCTTCTGTAAAACTGTATTTCAAAAGCAGTGGTATTTTGTTGCAATAAATAGTTTAATGTCCCTATGTCTTAACCACACGTCGTCAGTGGGAAAATGGATGTCCTGATATGTGGGATCTTGCCACATTTTGTTCGTCTGTTTTAGTTTGTGTAACAATTGCAAGTCTTAGTTTGATTTCTGTTTCGCTGTCGCAGAAATTATTGATCAATATTAATATATAACAAGAGGGTTGGGCAGGGCGACAACATCTCTTCAAAGCTTTTCACATCGGACATCTTCTAACAGCTGAGTTGGGCCGATAGAGGCATAAATATAGATGGAGAAAGACTCACCCACCGACGCTTTACCGATGCCATTGTGCTCATCAGCCAGACCACCGAGGAGGGACAACACTCCCTGAACGAACTAGATGAGGTCGGTAGAGGTATCGGACTACGGGTGAAGAATGTCTCCAAAACCCTTACTGCCGCAGATTCGATATCCAGCTGGGAAATGAACCTATCGAAGATGTCAGCTTCTACATATACCTAGGGCAAGAAATAAATGCCGGCCACACCCTAGACCGAGAAATCTCAAGACGTAGAGCTGCAGCCTGGTCTAGCTTCTTTTCAATTCTGCGGTCATACCAGCCATGATCTACGGATGTGAAGATGTAGAGAAACTACTAGTTACACAGCGAGCGAAGGGAAAGACGTGTCCTAGTGATCTCGATCAGAAATCGAATTCACAAGACTGGAATCAGAGAACGCACTCTATTTCGAGACGTCGTGGAGGCTACCCCTGGGCTAGCCACGTGGTGCGCATGCCAGATAACAGATGGACACTCAGAACGACGTTTTGGTGGCCCTATAAGTATACACGACCACGGGCCGTTCACCCATACGATGACGAGATGGTCTGCTGAGAAGCCTAGGTCTGAAATGGTACGACACGGCGAAGGACCGGACTGCATACAGGATATTGTTGGCTACCACCCGCCGGACTGAAGTCGAGGATACTGTATTGTTTTGTGTGTGTACATATACATATATATATATTCAAAACAAGAAAAACGGTACAAGGAGACTGTAAACGTTTATTTGAATAGTTTTCCATTGATGTTGTTGCTGGCTCCGAACTGCTCGGCCTGACGTACAGCCATCACACCAAATACTCGAATCGCTGCGACACCGGAAGAACGAGCTGCACTAAAAGACATAATGGCAGACGGCCAATTCCAAATGAGGTCCACGTGCGCCATTCGTGCGGTAGAGTTTGTCACGTTTAGACCGGATTGCACAGTCATATTGCCATCACATCTGAATAACAATGTCTAACCGTGTCATCATCATCTTCGATTGTAATGGGCAACTATTAGAATATAATATATCATCAATCAATCAATCAACAATCTATCAGCATCATGTGGAGCATAGGTCGTCAAGTCTTCCTATCATGAGCCATCTGAGTCAATTCTGTCCACGTCCTGTCTGCTGCTTTTACAATTGCCTCCAGTTATCTCTTCCATGAGTGTTTAGGTCTTCCTCTACTTCTGTTGCGCTGTGGATTCCACAACCGAGCTTGTCTGGTAATGTTATCAACTAGTTTTTGTAATGTATGGCCTATCCATCGCCATCGCCTCCCCCGCATTTCATGCTCCACTGGTATTTTTCCAGTTTTCCCCATCATTTACACGTTGCTGACCTTGTCCTACCATTTCTACCCTTATATCTTGTGCAGGCGACCATTTACGAAAGTCTGTATCTTTTCCATAAGTACCTGTGATGTCCTCCATGTTTCAGAACCATATAATAGAACGGATTTTACGTTGAAGTTGCAGATTGTTATTTTAATGGTGGTTTTAATTTCCTTTGACTTCCATAAATTCCTCAATGCAATGAAAGATTTTCTCTCCTTTTGTGTTCCTAACACCTATAGTGCTGCCAAGGTATGTAAAAAACTCCACATTCTGAAGATGGATGGTTCCTAACCAAATTATATCGATGTTAATTGCATTTATTTTCAAAACTTGTGTTTTGCCAGTGTGTATTGTTTAGCCTCAATTGTAGTGAGCTCTCTTCGAGAACACATGTCTTGTTTTGTATCTGACTGTGGGTATAGTACAGTAGAGTCAAATCATCGGCAAAATCAAGATGTTCAAGTTGTCTCGTCAATGTCCATTTAATGCCGTTGCTGCTTAGCGATAATGTGGACTTTATCCTTACGCACGCTACATTATTTTTGAAAAAAATTTGACCTAATTAATTTTCTTAATTAGTCGCCGTGGTAGTCGTCTTTCAAAATTTGTAACTTTTATGTTTGTTTGTCAATAAATATGATTTTCTGGTGTGTAGATACACAATAGCATAACGAACATGTGGGTGTTATTGTTTTTGTTGTATGTTTGTTAGTTTTTAAGATTTAAAAAGATGAAGTTGAAAATTTATGAAAATCTCGGGAAAAATTTGGACTCGACCACTAGGCCTAGTCGCTTCGATAGAAAACCATGGAAACCACAACAACGTATCGATACTGTGTTTACAATATCTACACAACTGTTAGTTTCCAATTCAAACGTAGTTCTTTCATTTAAACAAACAAAATAAACAGATCTACGCGATAAAAATCTTTCTCAACAACCTACTTCCCCTTTCGCAAAAAGTCGGTTTGCTCCAAACGGCGTATACAAAATTAAAACTGTTCAAAAGCCATTTGTAATCGAACACACGATACTTTAACCGGCAAAATATCGTGTATATATGGAGGGCGTAGTCAGCAGTAAAAAATGGCTGTCAGGAGTGACTCCGTTAAAAAAAAAAAAAAATTTCCGCACACCGTTTTTGCAGGCCGAGCTGGTTCAAAGAGAACGGAGAAGGGCGTGCTACAGGTTATAATCCAGTCAATGGCCAGCAGGAAGAGCAATAGTGATAGTAGACAGCCGCGCTGAATCCCCGTTCTTATTTCAAATGGTTCAGAAAGCTGACCTTCGCGTAGAACTCGACATCTTGTTGCTTCACATGTTTTATTGATAATATTCGAGAACTTTCAGGGCACCCCATAGTGTCTGGCTAACCTCCATAGTGTTTGGCTAACCTCCATAGTGTCTGACCAACCTCCATAGTGTCTGAACAACCTCCATAGTGGCTACCCAACCTCCATAGTGTCTGAACAACCTCCTCAGTGTCTGACCGACCTCCAGAATATCTGAACAACCTCCATAGTGTCTGACCAACCTCCATAGTGTCTGACCAACCTCCATAGTGTCTGACCAACCTCCATAGTGTCTGAACAACCTCCATAGTGTCTGAACAACCTCCATAGTGTCTGACCAACCTCCATAGTGTCTGAACAACCTCCATAGTATCTGAACAACCTCCATAGTGTCTGAACAACCTCCATAGTGTCTGACCAACCTCCATAGTGTCTGAACAACCTCCATAGTGTCTGAACAACCTCCGTAGTATCTGACCAACCTCCATAGTGTCTGAACAGCCTCTTCAGTGTCTGACCAACCTCCAGAGTGTCTGAACAACCTCCTTAGTGTCTGACCAACCTCCATAGTGTCTGAACAACCTCCATAGTGTCTGACCAACCTCCATAGTGTCTGACCAACCTAGATAGTGTCTGAACAACCTTCTTAGTGTCTGACCAACCTCCATAGTGTCTGATCAACCTCCATAGTGTCTGAACAACCTCCATAGTGTCTGAACAACCTCCATAGTGTCTGACCAACCTCCATAGTGTCTGAACAACCATGATAGTGTCTGACCAACCTCTATAGTGTCTGACCAACCTCCATAGTGTCTGACCAACCTCCATAGTGTCTGAACAACCTCCCTAGTGTCTGAACAACCTCCTTAGTGTCCGACCAACCTCCATAGTGTCTGAACAACCTCCATAGTGTCTGAACAACCTCCATAGTATCTGAACAACCCCCATCGTGTCTGAACAGCCTCCGCCGTGCCTTAACAACCTCCATCGTGTCTGACCAACCTCCATAGTGTCTGACCAACCTCCATACTGTCTGACCAACCTCCATAGTGTCTGACCAACCTCCATAGTGTCTGAACAACCTCCATAGTATCTGAACAACCTCCATTGTGTCTGACCAACCTCCATAGTGTCTGACCAACCTCCATAGTGTCTGAACAACCTCCATCGTGTCTGACCAACCTCCATCGTGTCTGAACAACCTCTATAGTGTCTCAGCAACCTCCATAGTGTCTGAAAAACCTCCATAGTGTCTGAACAACCTCCATAGTGTCTGAACAACCTCCATAGTGTCTGAACAACCTCCTTAGTGTCTGAACAACCTCCATAGTGTCTGAACAACCTCCTTAGTGTCTGAGCAACCTCCATAGTGTCTGAACAACCTCCTTAGTGTTAGTGTCTGAGCAACCTCCATAGTGTCTGAACAACCATGATAGTGTCTGACCAACCTCCATAGTGTCTGAACAACCATGATAGTGTCTGACCAACCTCCATAGTGTCTGACCAACCTCCATAGTGTCTGACCAACCTCCATAGTGTCTGACCAAACTCCATAGTGTTTGACCAACCTCCATAGTGTCTGAACAACCATGATAGTGTCTGAACAACCTCCAAAGTGTCTGACCAACCTCCATAGTGTCTGAACAACCTCCATGGTGTCTGGGCAACCTCCATAGTGTCTGACCAACCTTCATAGTGTCTGACTAACCTTCATAGTGTTTGACTAACCTCCATAGTGTCTGAACAACCTCCATAGTGTCTGACTAACCTCCATAGTGTCTGAACAACCTCCATAGTCTCTGAACAACCTCCATAGTGTCTTAACAACCTCTATAGTGTCTGACTAACCTCCATAGTGTCTGAACAACCTCCATAGTGTCTGAACAACCTCCATAGTGTCTGACTAACCTCCATAGTGTCTGAACAACCTCCATAGTGTCTGAACAACCTCCATAGTGTCTGACTAACCTCCATAGTGTCTGAACAAGCTCCATAGTGTCTGAACAACCTCCATAGTGTCTGACTAACCTCCATAGTGTCTGAACAACCTCCATAGTGTCTGAACAACCTCTATAGTGTCTGACTAACCTCCATAGTGTCTGAACAACCTCCATAGTGTCTGACTAACCTCTATAGTGTCTGAACAACCTCCATAGTGTCTGAACAACCTCCATAGTGTCTGACTAACCTCCATAGTGTCTGAACAACCTCCATAGTGTCTGACTAACCTCCATAGTGTCTGACCGACCTCCATAGTGATACCATGTCCAAGCCGTCGAAAGCTTTCTCTGTAGTCCACAAATCCTGTAATAAGTGCTGATGTCCATGGCACACTTTGTTCAAATATTGTTCTCGGTATTGCTATCTGGTCTGTAGAAGACCTGTTTTGTCGAAAGCCGGCCTGATCATCCCTCAACTGGTCATCTATGGCCTTTTTTAATCTCTCTAGAACAATCTTGTTGAACGCTATATATATATATATATGATGTTCGTCCACTGCTCTCTTTGTTCGGCCGTGTGGACAGTCTGTTCTCTTGCTGTGTCCGCTGAAGAGTGTGACACGCTGTGATTTGGATTAAAGTGAGGAGTTAATTGCGCCATTTGTCAACCGCACCCTCTGGTCCTGAGCAACCTTTGGCCAGTGGCAAGATTGTATCGAGACGACTGGAGATAGCACATGATGCAGATTTGTTCTCACGGTTTACTCTCGATAAATATATATATTAAGTGACCTGTAATATAACTACAAATATGTTGTAAATAATAGTATTTGGAAAAACGCAATCCGCCATAAATATGCAAATAACTTGGAAAGTTTCAAACAGAGAAATACAGTACGTTTTCTGTAACTACAGATTTGATCAAAGGTAAGTATGGACAAGCTCGCCTCCCTTGTGTTCCATAGAATCAACATTCCAGTTGACCGTTTGGGGAAGCCTGCGCTAAAGCACGATGTGTGCTTGCTTCTGTAGTAATGTCTTTTACATGGTTAGCTAGTCTCATGTACATCTCTCATTAGTCGCCGCGTTATAAGCATGCTTGAAGTGGGTCTTTTCTTAGCTCTTCAGCGGTCACACTGTGTGGCGCGAGTGATATCAAATGAAGGACGGATATAATGTATACCTGGCTGTCTATCGGTGACTTGATATCAACATGTAAACACGGCAAACACCTGTCAGAAAACACCCCACATACTCTACGCGCAGATAATGGAATAATCTTTCAATAAACACAACTTTTCCACTACTTAGAAACACGATAAGGTTTAATATACATAACCAGAGCCACTCAAATGTCTGTGCAATCAACATGCTTCTATAAATGACCAGCTCGGAACTAACATAGCAAGACGGGCTTTCCGAGAGGAGCTCAGTCCTGGACAAAGAGGAAACAGGTCTAAAGGTCACTAGAGCAGATACGTGTTCTCGTAAGAATATTCCAAATGTTTATAGGAACATAAGTAGCTAGAGTGACAATAGTTTATGAGCAGCCAAAGATTATGATAAAGCCAAGACAGTTTGAAACCGTCACAATAAGCCAGGCATAATTTTTGTTACAGCAAAGAAAAACGCAAACAAAAAGAATGTTTTTTCGAGGTTTTGTATTTATGTGATAACTTGCACTTTCATCCACTTTCATCCACCTTCATCCACTTTCAGCCACCTTCATCCACTTTCATCCACTTTCATGCACCTTCATCCACTTTCATCCACTTCCATCTACCTTCATCCACCTTCATCCACTTTCATCCACCTTCATCCACTTTCATCCACCTTCATCCACTTTCATCCACTTTCATCCACTTTCATCTACCTTCATCCACCTTCATCCACTTTCATCCACCTTCATCCACTTTCATCCACCTTCATCCACTTTCATCCACCTTCATCCACTTTCATCCACCTTCATCCACTTTCATCCACTTTCATCCACTTTCATCCACCTTCATCCACTTTCAACAGTTTGTAGTCTAGTACATGAAGAAGCGCTAACCGACAGTTTTAAAGTACAACTGGGGGGGGGGAGTAGAGAGAGTGGTGGGGGTGGGGGGTGGGGGGCCTCTAGGTGTATCCAGGCTTGTTCCTGGTGGAACTGGCTGATGAAGATGTCAACGACAGGAAAGAGAACCGGTATGTGGTGGTCATTGAGGTCACAGTTGGAGGATCTGGACTTTGCGACTACTTGGTTCTGTTGTCACACAGCTATGGCCAGATGCAAGAAAAACTAAATAAGACGCCGGAGCATTCAGCCATGCTGGGACTAACTATCAACATGAGGAAAGGCAAGTTGTTTAAAAGCAACACCTTAAGCCAGTGATGGATATAGGTGAGGCTTATAGGTGAGGCTTGGAGGTGACGCTTGGAGGTGAGGCTTAGGTTGAGAATTGGAGGTGAGGCTTGGAGGTGAGGCTTGGAGGTGAGACGAAGGTGAGTCTTGGTTGAGATTTGGAGGTGAGGCTTGGAGGTGAGGTTTGGGTTGAGACTTGCAGGTGAGGCTTGGAGGTGAAGCTTGGAGGTGAGGCTTGGAGGTCAGGCTTGAGTTGAGACTTGGAGGGGAGTCTTGGAGGTGAGGCTTGGAGGTGAGGCTTGGAGGTGAGGCTTGGGTTGAGACTTGGAGGTGAGGCTTGGAGGTGAAGCTTGGAGGTGAGGCTTGGAGGTAAGGCTTGAGTTGAGACTTGGAGGGGAGTCTTGGAGGTGAGGCTTGGAGGTGAAGCTTGGAGGTGAGGCTTGGAGGCGAGGCTTGAGTTGAGGCTTGGAGGTGAGGCTTGGGTTGAGACTTGGAGGTGAGGCTTGGAGGTGAAGCTTGGAGGTGAGGCTTGGAGGTGAGGCTTAGAGGTGACGCTTGGAGGTGAGAATTGCAGGTGAGGCTTGGAGGTGAGGCTTGGATTGAGGCTTGGAGGTGAGGCTTGGTGAGGCTTGGAGGTGAAGCTTGGAGGTGAGGCTTGGAGGTTAGGCTTGGAGATGAGGCCTGGAGGTGAGGTTTGGAGGTGAGGCTTGGAGATGAAGCTAGGAGGTGAGGCTTGGATGTGAAGCTTGGAGGTGAGGCACTGGAAGAGGTGGACACTTTCACATATTTAGCCAGGACTATTCTTTGGGGGGGGGGGGGGGGGGGGGGGCATAGAGACAAATGTAAAGATTAGACATGACAAGGCAAGGACAGTATTCCTGTTACTGGATAATGGATGAACATCCAGGGAAATAAAGACATATACTAGGTTAAGATTGTGTTATTCCAAATGAGTATTTCTGTTCGGAGATTAAACTTGGGAGAACGACGAAGGTACTACTGAGGAAACTCCAGTCATTTATTAATATATGTCTGTGGAAGTTAATGGACACATCCACGACGAGGAATGAAGGGCTGTGGGAAAGGAGCAAAACAATAAGCAGTGGAGCAAAAGATCAAACGTAGGAGATGGAGTTGGATAGGACACATGCTACGGAAATTCCTAACAGAATTGGGCTGACATGCCTTGACATGGATCGAACAGGGAAAGTACACAAAAAACGATGCCTATTACCAGTTGAACAGAAGAGAGCAGGTCGTGGTCTTCAGACTTCGCACTGGCCACAATAGACTGAGGTACCACCTATTCAACAAATTGAAGATAGGTGGCACTGACGAATGCCCGTGTGGTGCCGGGAAAATGATCGCTGAGCATTTGCTGCAGAACTGCCCGACATACGAGGATCAGAGAGAGCAGATGTGACCATCGCCAGTGGCAACACTAGACAAGCTCTATGGCAGTGTCGACAGCCTCAGGATGACCGCTGCTTTTTTCGAAAAAATAATGGTTGCTGTCTGACTGCATACGATGAAGAAGAAGAAGAAGAAGAAGAAGAAGAAGAAGAACATGGAAAGGAAAAGAGATAAAGACGAAGAGATACCTGAAGAATAGACTGGGGAGATGGACTTCGGTCTCTGGACCTCAACTGGAGAGAGAGGTAGAACTAAAACCAGACCTTGTTGATGGGGGTTGCTATCCATGGACTATCCTTCGAAAGGAGCTACGGCCATTGACATTGAAAGAAACCCCCCCCCCCCCCCCCCCCCAAAAAAAAATAGATTTCAGATTTGGCAGTTTTGTGGAAGCTTCCCACTTCATGCATTTTTAAATAAAACTTCAAGTAACATGTTTCACTGATAACAGGGGTACAGATCGGGACTAATCCTGATCTCTGAAGTGGCGACAGAAGGAACATGCGAGAACACATGTAAACAGGTTGTATAGCTACATATCTAATCCTTTCATGATCGTCTCTCACAACGTGCATGGTAGGAGGCAGTGGTGCTGTTCTTCACTTCCAACTAAGATGTCACCAGCTTCCACACGAGACAAGTTGTCTCAAACGTCGCTACATAATGTTCTCAGCCTTGAGATGCTCGAACAGGAAAGAGATCTACCAGTCTAGGCTTGCAAATATATTGTATTTGTGTTACTCAATAAGGATGTGCATGGGTCTAGCAACCTCATCATCTAAAATCAATATGTACAGAAACTACCCCAGCAAGTGCGTACCTCAGTGCCAAACAAATCCCTTCCTGTGCAGTCGAATCTTCCCAGTGACAATGTACAGACCCGAGGCATGGACAACCACAAAATAGCAATGACAAAGATTGAATCGTTCGAATTAAAACGCACCAGGAAAGGGCTCCATGGATAGGGGGATTGAACAGCACAGACACCAAAGCAGCTGGTGGGTCCCATGGCAACAGTTGCCGTCGGGGATGAAGATCTCTTCATGGACTAAGCCGCATGCTATGTGAAGTGGGGTGGCCAGTTCCCTTCCTTGCGGCTTATACTTCCCAAATCATACGTCAGGTACCCATTTACAACTGAGTTGAATGGGGGAGCAGTCGTACCAGGAACGAACCATGCCCGAATTTTTCTCCGCCCGTCCTTGATGTCAAACTCTGGCGCTGTGTGATACCAGTTTTAGCAAACCCCCTCCCTGTCGACTAGGCTACACCCTCCACTTTTTGGTCCGTCCCTCGTAGACGTCGATGGAATAATTTATTTTGCTAACGCTATTTTTAGTAACTATTAACTGAGCTACTTTTTATTCTCACTCTCTCTCCTCTCGTTCCGCCGGACCTCAGTGGCAAGTCAAGGACAAGACGACTAGGGGGGCGACTACGAGATGCAGGGGACTCCGCATCAAGCACCCGTGAAAAAGACGGCAGAATACGGAGTCGAACCCACACCACCTGATTACGAGGCGGACGGCTTGACCACTTCGCCACGGAATCTACACGCTCAACTAAGAGCTGGATATAGACCAATTTGGCAAGTAAACAATTACGTCTAGAAAACTAAAATACTTTGGTCACATCAAACGCCACATTGGTCTATCAAAAAACGATACTGGACGGTTTGGTATCTGGTAAGCGAGACAGAGGCAGATCGAGGAGGAACACAGGAGGTTCTGAGGATGTCATGGAGATCGGCTGTCATGAGCAATGTTCTGAGGATGTCAGGGAGATCGGCTGTCATGAGCAATGTTCTGAGGATGTCAGGGAGATCGGCTGTCATGAGCAATGTTCTGAGGATGTCAGGGAGATCGGCTGTCAAGAGCAATGTTCTGAGGATGTCAGGGAGATCGGCTGTCATGAGCAATGTTCTGAGGATGTCAGGGAGATCGGCTGTCAAAAGCAATGTTCTGAGGATGTTAGGGAGATCAGTTGTCATGTGCAATGTTCTGAGGATGTTAGGGAGATCAGTTGTCATGTGCAATGTTCTGATGATGTCAGGGAGATCGGCTACCATGTGCATTGTTCTGCAAAGGACATGCTTCATCATAATGATGATTGTCCGTATACAGAATATTGCTTCACTTATTCATTGCTATGTTGGAATCCAAATTGTTCCCATTGTTCCCCCTTGTCTACTCTTCATTCTCTTCTCTATCATTGTTCTCCCTTGTCTACTCTTCATTCTCTCCTCTATCATTGTTCTCCCTTGTCTACTCTTCATTCTCTCCTCTATCATTGTTCTCCCTTGTCTACTCTTCATTCTCCTCTCTATCATTGTTCTCCCTTGTCTACTCTTCATTCTCCTCTCTATCATTGTTCTCCCTTGTCTACTCTTCATTCTCTCCTCTATCATTGTTGTTCCTTGTCTACTCTTCATTCTCCCCTCTATGATATTTCTCCCTTGTCTAATCTTCATTCTCACCTCCATCATTTAGAGCAGGATCTTAATGGTTCCAAAATCTGAACACTCGGTTGCACAGAGTTTCTTGAATTGTTGTTGTTAGTGTTGTTGGTTTTGTTGTTAGTGTTGCTGTTGTTGTTGTTAGTGTTGCTGTTGTTGTTGTTAGTGTTGCTGTTGTTGTTGTTAGTGTTGCTGTTGTTGTTGGTGTTGTTGTTGTTAGTGTTGTTGGTGTTGTTGTTAGTGGTATTGGTGTTGTTGTTAGTGTTGCTGGTGTTGTTGTTAGTGTTGCTGTTGTTGTTGTTAGTGTTGTTGTTGTTGTTAGTGTTGCTGTTGTTGTTAGTGTTGTTGGTGTTGTTGGTTTTGTTGTTAGTGTTGCTGTTGTTGTTGTTGTTAGTGTTGCTGTTGTTGTTGTTAGTGTTGCTGTTGTTGTTGTTAGTGTTGCTGTTGTTGTTGGTGTTGTTGTTGTTAGTGTTGTTGGTGTTGTTGTTAGTGGTATTGGTGTTGTTGTTAGTGTTGCTGTTGTTGTTGTTAGTGTTGCTGTTGTTGTTGTTGGTTCTGTTGTTGTTGTTAGTGTTGCTGTTGTTGTTGTTGTTAGTGTTGCTGTTGTTGTTGTTGGTGTTGTTGTTAGTGTTGTTGGTGTTGTTGTTAGTGTTGCTGTTGTTGTTGTTAGTATTGTTGTTGCTGTTGTTAGTGTTGCTGTTGTTGTTGTTAGTGTTGCTGTTGTTGTTGTTAGTGTTGCTGTTGTTAGTGTTGCTGTTGTTGTTGTTAGTGTTGCTGTTGTTGTTAGTTTTGCTGTTGTTGTTGTTGTTGTTAATTTTGCTGTTGTTGTTGTTAGTGTTGCTGTTGTTGTTAGTTTTGCTGTTGTTGTTGTTGTTAGTGATGATGTTGTCGTTGTTAGTGTTGCTGTTGTCGTTGTTAGTGTTGCTGTTGTCGTTGTTAGTGTTGCTGTTGTCGTTGTTAGTGTTTCTGTTGTTGTTAGTTTTGCTGTTGTTGTTGTTGTGGTTAGTGTTGCTGTTGTTGTTGTTAGTGTTGCTGTTGTTGTTAGTTTTGCTGTTGTTGTTGTTGTTGTTGTTAGTGTTGTTGGTGTTGTTGTTAGTGTTGTTGGTGTTGTTGTTAGTGTTGCTGTTGTTGTTGTTAGTGTTGCTGTTGTTGTTGTTAGTGTTGCTGTTGTTGTTGTTGGTGTTGTTGTTGTTGTTAGTGTTGTTAGTGTTGTTGTTAGTGTTGTTGGTGTTGTTGTTAGTGTTGTTGCTTTTGTTGTTAGTGTTCTTGGTGTTGTTGTTGGTGTTGTTGGTGTTGTTGTTAGTGTTGTTGGTGTTGTTGTTAGTGTTGCTGTTGTTGTTGTTGGTGTTGTTGTTGTTGTTAGTGTTGCTGTTGTTGTTGTTGGTGTTGTTGTTGTTAGTGTTGCTGTTGTTGTTGTTGTTGTTAGTGTTGCTGTTGTTGTTGTTAGTGTTGTTGTTGTTGTTAGTGTTGTTGTTGTTGTTAGTGTTGTTGGTGTTGTTGTTAGTGTTGCTGTTGTTGTTGTTAGTGTTGCTGTTGTTGTTGTTAGTGTTGCTGTTGTTGTTATTGGTGTTGTTTTTGTTAGTGTTGCTGGTGTTGTTGTTAGTGTTGCTGTTGTTGTTGTTAGTGTTGCTGTTGTTGTTGTTAGTGTTGCTGTTGTTGTTGTTCGTGTTGCTGTTGTTGTTAGTTTTGCTGTTGTTGTTAGTGTTGCTGTTGTTGTTAGTTTTGCTGTTGTTGTTGTTGTTGTTAGTGTTGCTATTGTTGTTGTTAGTGTAGCTGTTGTTGTTGTTAGTGTTGCTGTTGTTGTTGTTAGTGTTGCTGTTGTTGTTGTTTGTGTTGCTGTTGTTAGTGTTGCTGTTGTTGTTAGTGTTGCTGTTGTTGTTGTTAGTGTTGCTGTTGTTGTTAGTGTTGCTGTTGTTGTTAGTGTTGCTGTTGTTGTTGTTCGTGTTGCTGTTGTTGTTAGTGTTGCTGTTGTTGTTAGTGTTGCTGTTGTTGTTGTTAGTGTTGTTGTTGTCGTTGGTTAATGGCCACAATGAGTATGTTTGCTCTTCCGTGAGCCGTGAAAAGGGTTGTTAAAAAATGGGCTGTAGTAGCTTTCCTCACATCATGAGTGTGCTAATGAAGGTGGGTCGTAGTCCTACAAGCGGTTTTGCTATGCTCGACTTCATTTGCGTGACGGGAATCGCGTCGATCCACATCTGGTCAGCCAGACTGCCTTAAAAGCAATCTATTTCCAGGTGACGCTACATGGAAGAGAGATAGTGGTCTTGGTCAGCAACTCGTGCTTGACCAGACTAACGTTCCAGTTCCCCAGGTGTTTTTGGTAGTGTTATAAAGAAAGATATACCAGGTCGATATGTAGATGCAACTACACAAATCAGGGATGCATATCTACATCAAATATCTCTAGATCCTCTGTCATTTCTATTTTTGTTATGTCCATGCCTGTTGGGAGGCTGTGTGACCTAGGAGTGAAGCGTCCGTTTCACAATCCCAACGCCCCCTGTTCGAATCACATTCGTGTCCAGTTTGGCAGACACCGTACGGAAAGTAATGAAAAACTTCCGTATTGCACACTTTTCCAAAAAACGTAAAACACAGCCAAATAAGCTTGGCGGTTGTAAGAAGCCACGTTCTGAATTGGACATGCTACTGACATTTTTCCATGTTCGTTGCTTTCCCCTTACTCATACTGTTTATGTTTTTGCTTCTACCAATCTGAGAATGGTAGGTCCGTCAAATGTTGATAGTTTGTTGTCTATGTTGTCGTTGAACAGTTCACATATACAATCTGCACATTTGTTTGATGTATATTTCTTATTAAGCAAGATGTCTCCGTTATTCTCCTTGTCGTGTTTGAATGTTCCTTTATTTCTGCATCCATCGATCTCATGATGTGCTTTCTTCCCACGTCTTCTGTGATCTTGCATTTTGATTATATCCACTGTTCTTTTCCATGTCAGTACAACGTCATTACATCGCGGATGTTTTTTACTCTTTGCCTTACTCTCTGTTTTTATCTTTGACTTTCTCTTTGCCCATCCGTTTGTCTTTCACTTTACTTTTCTATTATTTTGTTTCAGATGTCTTTTGTCATTCTTGCTTGTTTATTGTTTCTCTCCGTAGCTTTATATGCTGCTTGTTCTTAGTTTTTAGTCTTAGTCGAGCTGTACTTCTACAGGAGCAGATGTCTCTGTGCAGGTCCCAGCTCTGGTATGAGCTGGATGTAGCCGGGGGGGGGGGGGGGTGTCTTGCTTAGCGGGCTAGACTCGAGCAGCTAAATATTCCGCTGCGTTTGGACAAGCGCTTACAGGGGGTGGTTAACCGATTTGCGAGTCCATCTTAATAGACTCAAACACTAGAGCAAAGTAGACCCGCAGCAAGTTATGCGCCATCTATGCTGCGCTAAACAAACCACCTAACTATGACCGGTGTTATGCGATGTCACACAGCTAGTCGCCTCTTACGACATGCTCTCTGTGGGGCAGTGGTGCTATTCTTGTCCTTGTCATACACAAAGACCCCGGCAGACCATGCTGCTTGTATGCATGTTTTTTTTATACATTCTCACTTAGAGCTTACATTCTATTCTAGGCATTCACGTTTGTATTGTTCTATGGTTTCTGGCAGAAGACTAGCATATTTATTTTTAACTTCCACAAGATTTATCTGTCTGGTTGCTTTATTGATGGTATATCTATTTAGGGATATTTTCTTTTATATCGTCTTCTATGTCTTTTTCAGTCGGATGTTAAAACCAATAAATTTCCCGGTAACGTGATATTGAAGAGGGATAGTGGTCTTGGTCAGTACGTTGTGCCTGACCAGACTAGCGTCTCAGTTCCCCAGGTTTCTTGGGTAGTGTTATAAAGAAGGATATAATGATGTTAACCACTATATGACTGTAATCTGAATTTATATCTGCGCCTGGATACGCTTTTAGCATTGCCAAACCATTTGTCGACTTTGTCTTTTATCATAATAAAGTAATTCCCATTTCTTACTATGAGGGAGCTTCAAATAAAAACATTAAAAGTGGAATAGAAATGATAAAATAACCATTCTTTTGTATTGTAACTTGTTAATATGGTTGCCAAGGATAACAAGAGTGTCCTGCACGTTCGATCACGGTGCAGACGAACAAAATGACGTCATAATTGCAGTTGAAAGATGGCCGCCCCACTATTGGCACGCACCAAAGAGGAGCAGGATTCTGTTATTTGTTTTTTGAGCAGCGCGAAACGTGGAGAAACACATTCATCGGCGAATGAAGGTTCAGGAAACGGTGAAGACGAGTGTAACACCATATTTTCATTATATGCCACACTGGCGTGTTAACGGGATATTTACTCTTTACTAATCGATAGTTTGTACATCACAAGTGATAAAGACCACTCTCTTTGTTCAGCCGTGTGGACAGTCGTATCTCTTGCTGTGTCCATCCATCACAAGTGATGAAGACCACTCTCTTTGTTCAGCCGTGTGGACAGTCGTATCTCTTGCTGTGGCCGCTGAAATGGGTGACTTGCGCGGAGATTTGGATTAAAGTGAGGAAGAAACTGCGCCTTTTGTCAACCTCACTCACAGAGCCTAAGCTACCTTTTGCCAGTGGCAAGACATTCATCGAGACAACTGGAGATAGCATAGGATGCAGATTTTGCCTCAGGGTTACCACCGAAGCCTTTCCGTAAACATGTAACCCGCAGGGTAGAAAGGTGGGAAGGCATCTAACGCAGTTTGTCGTGCCTTTTCGATAACTACAAGAGGTCGTATGGACAACACTCAGCGTGTGAGTGAGTCTGGCATCTCTCCCCAGCTGTATTCAGTTCATCATAGTAGCATCTAAAATTCCCACACGCCAAATTCGTGAAGGTGAACCGGCAGAACTAACCCGTGAGATACGACACAGGTATAACTAGTTTAAGCGTAGCGCCATTCAGCCGGCGTCCAGACCAGGATAAACGGATGGAAGAAATCACAAAAAAGAACGAAATAACAAGTCCAGACGGAAAACAACACCACGTTTCCATGAACACAAGTGTAAGTCGTTGACTAGTGTGAATTCCAGGTAAATCCGTGGTCTGGCGGCATCCATAATGATCCAAAACAGTAGAGAAATGTAGACTCGCAGCCAGTTACGGCGCCATCTTTGCCAGATACTAATCAAGACAAGAATAATCATACACATGAGAAACGTATCAAACAGCCAGATAACTAACAAGAATAGAAAACACAGAAACGTGGACGAACAGATGAGTCCCCGGAAGCACTGGGACAGAGCTCTACCAACATGTGGCAAGTCCTCAGTTTAACGACAAAACTAATCGTCTTATAAGTACGAAACAAAGCATCATTTTCCGGCTAACAACATATCCCACTTGATAATAACAAGTAGAGGATGAAGGCTAGCGTCTGGTCAGGCAAAACATTCTGATCAGACATGTTAGTCAGGGTCAGGCAAAACATTCTGATCAGACATGTTAGTCAGGGTCAGGCAAAACATTCTGATCAGACATGTTAGTCAGGGTCAGGCAAAACATTCTGATCAGACATGTTAGTCAGGGTCAGGCAAAACATTCTGATCAGACATGTTAGTCAGGGTCAGGCAAAACATTCTGATCAGACATGTTAGTCAGGGTCAGGCAAAACATTCTGATCATACATGTTAGTCAGGGTCAGGCAAAACATTCTGATCAGACATGTTAGTCAGGGTCAGGCAAAACATTCTGATCAGACATGTTAGTCAGGGTCAGGCAAAACATACTGATCGGATATGTTAGTCAGGGTCAGGCGAAACATTCTGATCAGACATGTTAGTCAGGGTCAGGCGAAACATTCTGATCAAACATGTTAGTCAGGGTCAGGCAAAACATTCTGATCAGACATGTTAGTCAGGGTCAGGCAAAACATACTGATCGGATATGTTAGTCAGGGTCAGGCAAAACATTCTGATCAGACATGTTAGTCAGGGTCAGGCAAAACATTCTGATCAGACATGTTAGTCAGGGTCAGGCAAAACATTCTGATCAGACATGTTAGTCAGGGTCAGGCAAAACATTCTGATCAGACATGTTAGTCAGGGTCAGGCAAAACATTCTGATCAGACATGTTAGTCAGGGTCAGGCAAAACATTCTGATCAGACATGTTAGTCAGGGTCAGGCAAAACATTCTGATCAGACATGTTAGTCAGGGTCAGGCAAAACATTCTGATCGGACATGTTAGTCAGGGTCAGGCAAAACATTCTGATCAGACATGTTAGTCAGGGTCAGGCAAAACATTCTGATCGGACATGTTAGTCAGGGTCAGGCAAAACATACTGATCGGATATGTTAGTCAGGGTCAGGCAAAACATTCTGATCAGACATGTTAGTCAGGGTCAGGCAAAACATACTGATCGGACATGTTAGTCAGGGTCAGGCAAAACATTCTGATCGGACATGTTAGTCAGGGTCAGGCAAAACATTCTGATCGGACATGTTAGTCAGGGTCAGGCAAAACATTCTGATCGGACATGTTAGTCAGGGTCAGGCAAAACATACTGATCGGATATGTTAGTCAGGGTCAGGCAAAACATTCTGATCAGACATGTTAGTCAGGGTCAGGCAAAACATACTGATCGGATATGTTAGTCAGGGTCAGGCAAAACATACTGATCAGACATGTTAGTCAGGGTCAGGCAAAACATACTGATCGGATATGTTAGTCAGGGTCAGGCAAAACATACTGATCAGACATGTTAGTCAGGGTCAGGCAAAACATTCTGATCGGACATGTTAGACAGGGTCAGACAAAACATACTGGCCAAGACCATCACCTCGGTTTCCCCGATGTTCTTCCTGGAAATGGATTATTTTCATGGCAGCATTGCTAACAAGGTGAGGGATCGGTCGTGATCTCCGTAGTAGTAAGCGACACGCAGATGAAGCCAAGCATAGCACAAACGCCTGGAGGACCCCGGTCCACCTTCATCAGCACTCTCAAGATGTGAGGAAAGCTAAAACAAACCGCCGCTTAACGTCTGCATCAAAACGCACAAAAGAGTTAATCTATTCATTGTGTGCATTCAACAACAACAACAATAATCACATGAACAGAATCCGGCCAGAACAGAATCCGGCCAGAATAGAATCCGGTCAGAACAGAATCTGGCCAGAACAGAATCCGAATAGAACAGAATCCTGTCAGAACAGAATCCGGTCAGAACAGAATCCTGTCAGAACAGAATCCGGTCAGAACAGAATCCGGCAAGAACAGAATCCTGTCAGAATAGAATCCGGCCAGAACAGAATCCGAATAGAACAGAATCCGGTCAGAACAGAATCCGAATAGAACAGAATCCGGCCAGAACAGAATCCGGCGAGAACAGAATCTTGCCAGAACTGAATCCGGCTAGAGCAGAATCCAGCCAGAAGAGAATCTGGTCAGAACAGAATCCGGCCAGAACAGAATCCGGCCAGAAAAGAATCCAGTCAGAACAGAATCCGGTCAGAACAGAATCCAGCCAGAACAGAATCCGGCCAAAACAGAATCCAGCCAGAACAGAATCCGGCCAGAACAGAATCTGGCCAGAACAGAATCCGGCCAGAACAGAATCCGGTCAGAACAGAATAAGGTCAGAACAGAATCTGACCAGAATAGAATCCGGTCAGAACAGAATCCGGTTAGAACAGAATCCGGCTATAACTGAATCCGGTCAGAACAGAATCCGGCAAGAAAAGAATCCGGTCAGAACAGAATCTTGCCAGAACACAGTCCGGTATACCAGATGTATGCACACCCATAATAAACCTTCCCATAAAACAAGTCAAGTAACAATTTATATGTATGATTCATAAATCTCATAAATCTGTGACATTGAAGTCTTTAATACTTCATCGCCGATGGCAGTGTCTTCTACGGGACCACCTTTATCTCTGACATTTTTTTTTCTTCACTTTAAGCCGGTGAAAGTTTCATTTGGCAGCTCTTTTTCTGGCTATTCTTGTAGATATCAGACTTGACCACAGTCAGTGCAGGTCTTGGATCAGACAGACACACTTGACCACAGTGAGTGCAGGTTTTGGATCAGACAGGCACACTTGACCACAGTGAGTGCCGGTTTTGGATCAGACAGGCACACTTGACCACAGTGACTGTAGGTCTTGGATCAGACAGGCACACTTGACCACAGTGAATGTAGGTCTTGGATCAGACAGGCACACTTGACCACAGTGAATGTAGGTCTTGGATCAGACAGGCACACTTGACCACAGTGAATGCAGGTCTTGTATACATGGTTACATTTACTTTTGCGCTTTGGTGCTTGCTCTCCAACGTATTTTTTCGCGTTTCCTCGAAAGTCTCTACGCCTCTATATAATGTTGTCTTCCCACATATCTCTAAATGCAGCATCTCCTGCCACTTTTGAAAGTCTATGGAGAAGTATTTAATTGAGGTATTACAAATATCACTGTATCTTAACATTGGTCTACCAACAGGTCTCTTCTCTTCCAAATGTTCACCGACAATCACTTGTTTGGGTATGCAGTTCTTTTCCATAGCGCCCATTTTACTAAACTTAACTTAACTTAACTTAACTTAACTTAACTTAACGTCTTTATACTGGTTTAGAAGACTCTGCAGAGTCTGTCTACAACCAGTTTCTTGAAGGATGGTAAACTGGATGTGTAATTCCATCTCAAACACCATAGCAAAGTAGACCCGCAGCCTGTTACGCGCCATCTATGCTGCTCTAAACAAGCCTCCTAACCAATGGCCGGTATTATGCCATGTCACACTGATAGTCACGTCTTAAGACATGCTCTCTGTGGGTAGGGGTGCTATTCTTGACACTCTGACAGACACAATTGATAGATCTGCAGGAGGAACTTGTCTATACAGAGACATGAGACATCAAGGATAGATAAGACTATACAGAGACATGAGGCATCAACGATAGATAAGGCTATACAGAGACATGAGGCATCAACGATAGATAAGGCTATACAGAGACATGAGGCATCAAGGATAGATAAGGCTATACAGAGACATGAGGCATCAACGATAGATAAGGCTATACAGAGACATGAGGCATCAACGATAGATAAGGCTATACAGAGACATGAGGCATCAACGATAGATAAGGCTATACAGAGACATGAGGCATCAACGATAGATAAGGCTATACAGAGACATGAGGCATCAACGATAGATAAGGATATACAGAGACATGAGGCATCAACGATAGATAAGGCTATACAGAGACATGAGGCATCAAGGATAGATAAGGCTATACAGAGACATGAGGCATCAACGATAGATAAGGCTATACAGAGACATGAGGCATCAACGATAGATAAGGCTATACAGAGACATGAGGCATCAACGATAGATAAGGCTATACAGAGACATGAGGCATCAACGATAGATAAGGCTATACAGAGACATGAGGCATCAACGATAGATAAGGCTATACAGAGACATGAGGCATCAAGGACATATAAGGCTATACAGAGACATGAGGCATCAAGGATAGATAAGGCTTTACAGAGACATGAGGCATCAAGGATAGATAAGGCTATACAGAGACATGAGGCATCAACGATAGATAAGGCTATACAGAGACATGAGGCATCAAGGACATATAAGGCTATACAGAGACATGAGGCATCAAGGATAGATAAGGCTTTACAGAGACATGAGGCATCAAGGATAGATAAGGCTATACAGAGACGATAGCTCCAACAAGTCAGCTCACATCAACCGCGGTGGCAGGGGGTGTCCTAAGTCCGTGTACTAAATGTGACAGACTGCCTTATTTAGCCTTCTTCGAACTCGTGTGAACTATGAATGCTAACAAAATGGTCTTATCGATTGTGACGAACGACTAACATCAACAATAAAATTCAAGCGTCACTTATATTGACCGATTCAAACTCTTTAATCTATACATCGACTCAACCGTCTTATGATTTCTTTTTCACACAATATATCGTCTATTAAAGTCGATTACTCTCTGTATTTGTCCAAACCTGCATCAACAAAATCTCAAGTAGTTTTAGACGATTATCTAATGGAAACTGCTTGCCAAATTTCATCTTTCTACTGTAAGTGAGAAAATATTTTGGGCGTTCAAGATTTGAGTAACGCACATTCAAACTAAAGTCAGGACGAGTTAAACATGTGCTTACATGCCAGACGATACGGTATTGTAATCTCGCGTTGTTTCAGCGCTGGTCTAGACTAGGGCAAACAGTTCTCCCAAGTGTTTGTGTTGGCAATGTTTGAGACGGAAGTATCTGCGTAAACAGTTGCATGGGAGTGAGTGGGAGGAGCGAGGGATGTCGCTGCCGTATGAGCATGCATGTTACATGTGTGTGTATGAATGTGTGTATGAATGTATATGTATATATGTATATATTGTTATGCGACATCCCATCCGAGGGCTGGGAAATAATTGCTCAGGAACGAGCTGTTTGGAGACAGTCAGATGGAGGGGGCATAGTGACTGCTGACTCGTAGAGGCCTTCTGGCTGCACAGAACAGGGAAAGACTGAAAAGATGAAGACACATCCAGGCAAGCCAGCCTCCTCAGCATGGTTGTACGATCTGTGGCAGGGACTGTCACTCACGGATCGGCCTTTACAGCCATAGCAGGCAGTGTCGAAATACAGGAGACAGTATGACAAAACTCATGGGGCGCCACGCGCATGGACTATAGAGATTGAGACGCCTATGACGAGGATGACGATATATATATTCGAGGGGCGTTCCGAATGTAATGCCTTCTATTGTACTATGATATCCCACGACGTCAAAATCGGATTTTGACAGTAGGACAATGCAGTTTGAACCTTAATATCAATATACGTAAAACTGTATTTTTGTCCGACAGGTAACAGTGGAGTCTGACAAAATGGCGTATGTCATGGAAGTGCGTTAGTGAATTCCTCCATGCACAAAATGTTGCACCACCTTACTGAACGTTTACGGAGACCATTCAGTGGATGTTACACAGTGAGGCGGTGGGTCGTGCATTTCAGTACTGGCGAAAGCGATATGAAGGACACGCCACGTTCCGGACGGCCATACACAGCTGTTCCACCACGCAATGAAGAACGTCTCGATCAGATCATCTGCGCAAATCGGAGGATTACGATTACAACCAGAGAACTGCTTACCCAGCTGGATATCGGCTTCAATACGTTGGGAACGACGGTCGCACGTTGGCATATGACACAGATTTCTCCATGTGGGTTCCACGACAGCTCATACAGGAACAGAAATAACATCGCATGAAAGTTTGACATGGCCTCTTGAACCATTAAGAGGATTAAGGTGACAGTTTTCTGGATCGCATCATCATCTAGTGATGAGACGTGGTGCCACCACTACGATCCTGATTATTCAAAATGGCAGTCCATGGAGTGGCGACGTGAATTCCCCATCGAGAAAAACGCTCAAGACGCAGTCCTCTGCAGGTCTTCTTCTTCTTCTTCTTCTTCTTCTTCTTCTTCTTCTTCTTCTTCATCGTACGCAGTCAGACATCAACCTTAATTTTTTCGAAAAAAGCAGCGGTCATCCTGAGGCTGTCGACA
Source organism: Ariolimax columbianus (assembly GCA_036924085.1). Lineage (NCBI taxonomy): Eukaryota > Metazoa > Mollusca > Gastropoda > Stylommatophora > Arionidae > Ariolimax > Ariolimax columbianus. The sequence continues at coordinate 45,252,628 of JAVGWX010000022.1, forward strand.
CTGCCATAGAGCTTGTCTAGTGTTGCCACTGGTGATGGTCACATCTGCTCTCTCTGATCTTCGTATGTCGGACAGTTTTGCAGCAAATGCTCAGCGGTCATTTTCCCGGTACCACAAGGGCATTCGTCAGTGCCACCTATCTTCAATTTGTTGAATAGGTGGTACCTCAGTCTATTGTGGCCAGTCCTCAGCAAGTCAAGATGTGCACTGTCTTTTAGGATAGTTAAAGTGGTAAACTCTTCTGGATTTCCTGGAACATGGACAAACCATCAACTCTGACCGCCACATTGTGACGAGGACTAAGCTGAAGGTTTGCATTTCCAGCGCATTGTATAATGTTACAATATGTGCATCTCTTCCATTTTGAGGAATAATGACCTCTTTCCGGCATTGACATAAGATCATATACAACGGTTGCGAGATTGTATCCTTACAGCGCTTGATCAGATCTGGTGTTTTACCCAGGGCCAAGCTGTCAAAAGCTGTATTCAGATCTTCTATAGATTGTTGAATGTCCAGCTCGTCCATACTGAGATAGCTTTTGGCAGTTTCAAGGACTGTGGGAGTGACTATATTGTACAAACTTTTGGCAGTTTCAAGGACTGTGGGAGTGACTATATTGTCACACACTTTTAGCAGTTTCAAGGACTGTGGGAGTGACTATATTGTCACAAGCTTTTGGCAGTTTCAAGGGCTGTGGGGGTGACTATGTTGTCACAAGATGTTGGCAGCTTCAAGGGCTGTGGGAGTGACTATGTTGTCACAAGATGTTGGCAGCTTCAAGGGCTGTGGGAGTGACTATGTTGTCACAAGCTGTTGGCAGCTTCAGGGGCTGTGGGAGTGACTATGGTCTGTATGGTCTACCGTTGGGATCTAGTGAAAGTATGCAAAATCGCCTCCGGACTTCTTTCGTCCATTTTGTCACAGAGTCCTTTCTTCACATCGCACCCGGTTTCTTCTCTCACAATCTAGTCACGTAATCTCGTAATTGTTACACGTGACGGTGGTGCAGTATCAAGTTATGTCCTCCATCGTTCCTGAACCGCAAACACTTTATCACATTATAAAAAAATACTTTAAAAATACTTACTCTGCTCATACAAAAACGTATTTACCTCTGCCATTGTGTGTAGTACACTTAAACCTTTAGTGCCGACACTAAACCGACAGAATGACTACACGCAATCGGACATACTCAACGTAGTCACTACAGCCCCAAATACAAACACGTTATCTTTAATAGGTTATCTTTAGTAGTTTATCTGATATGATCAAACAAACAGAGTAAACATTATTTAGGAATACTGTATGTGTACATATATCACCAGAAATAATTGGCATAGCATGGGTAACTCACAAAGACACACTTTCTGTTATCCAGTTTCGTGTGGTCAAAGTTTTCAAAGACAGAACAATAATCGTGGATAAACAAAGCCATTATTTGAACTTGCATCTGTGAAGAAAAAGGACAACGTAACAGTGTATAATTAAAGTCCACACAGGCTAGAAGTTTGGAGAATTCGTGCCACGTCACAGACAACTACAAAGATGGCGACAATAACAACCAAACAGCGACGCCATTGAATAGCAGACAGTTTTAGGGAAAACAAATAATCGTTTTGTCACGTTCTAGATAACACACGTTAGCGGTAGCGCAGTGGTTAGTTTACTGTTTTCCCAGACAAGAGATCAGGGTTCAATCCCCAGTCGGCGCAGAATTGTTTTCCGATCACAAGCCTCACTAGTAGGAAGTCCATTATAGCCTCCACTAAATTACTCAAACCTCACCACACAAACCTCACCACACAAACCTCACCACACAAACCTCACCACTCAAACCTCACCATACAAACCTCACCACACAAACCTCACCATACAAACCTCACCACACAAACCTCACCATACAAACCTCACTACTCAAACCTCACCACACAAACCTCACCACACAAACCTCACCCCACAAACCTCACCACACAAACCTCACCACACAAACTTCACCACACAAACCTCACCACACAAACCTCACCACACAAACCTCACCATACAAACCTCACCACACAAACCTCACCACACAAGCCTCACCACACAAACCTCACCACACAAACCTCACCACACAAACCTAACCACACAAACCTCACCACACAAACGTCACCACACAAACCTCACCACACAAACCTAACCACACAAACCTAACCACACAAACCTCACCACACAAACTTCACCACACAAACCTCACCACACAAACCTCACCACACAAACCTCACCACACAAACCTAACCACACAAACCTAACCACACAAACCTCACCACACAAACCTCACCACACAAACCTCACCACACAAACCTCACCACACAAACCTAACCACACAAACCTCACCACACAAACTTCACCACACAAACCTCACCACACAAACCTCACCACACAAACCTCACCACACAAACCTAACCACACAAACCTAACCACACAAACCTCACCACACAAACGTCACCACACAAACCTCACCACACAAACCTCACCACACAAACCTAACCACACAAACCTCACCACACAAACCTAACCACACAAACCTAACCACACAAACCTCACCACACAAACTTCACCACCCAAACCTCACCAACCAAACCACACCAGTAAGTACATGTCCATCATAACCTCTATCAAATGACACAATGTCAGAACAATGTCCACGATCAATATGTTTTAACCAACCACTTACAGGAAGTCCTCATCACACGGCTAAAGCCTAAAACGTACACGAACCTACCACTTACTAAACCTCTTCTTCCCTTAGTTAAACCTACCACTTACAAAACCTCTTCTTCCCTTAGTTAAACCTACCACTTACAAAACCTTTTCTTCCCTTAGTTAAACCTACCACTTACAAAACCTCTTCTTCCCTTAGTTAAACCTACCACTTACAAAACCTCTTCTTCCCTTAGTTAAACCTACCACTTACAAAACCTCTTCTTCCCTTAGTTAAACCTACCACTTACAAAACCTCTTCTTCCCTTAGTTAAACCTACCACTTACAAAACCTCTTCTTCACTCAAACTTACCACTTACAAAACCTCTTCTTCCCTTAGTTAAACCTACCACTCACAAAACCTCTTCTTCACTCAAACCTACCACTCACAAAACCTCTTCTTCGCTCAAACCTACCACTTACAAAACCTCTTCTTCACTAAGTTAAACCTACCACTCACAAAACCTCTTCTTCACTCAAACCTACCACTTACAAAACATCTTCTTCATTTAGTTAAACCAACCACTTATAAAACCTCTATACTCAGTTAAACCTACCACTTACAACATCTCTTCACTTAGTTAAACCAACCACTCACAAAACCTCTTCTTCACTAAGTTAAACCAACAACTCACAAAACCTCTTCTTCACTAAGTTAAACCAACCACTCACAAAACCTCTTCTTCACTAAGTTAAACCAACCACTCACAAAACCTCTTCTTCACTAAGTTAAACCAACCACTCACAAAACCTCTTCTTCACTGAGTTAAACCAACCACTCACAAAACCTCTTCTTCACTAAGTTAAACCAACCACTCACAAAACCTCTTCTTCACTAAGTTAAACCAACCACTTACTTGTCACCAAGTCAACACTCCCACAGAAAACCAAGCAAGCACAGCTAATCCTGGTGGGAAAATTGTCAGGCACAAAAGAAGTACCCTAGCATCAGAAAGACGCCAGACCTCCCTGGCAACCCTCGACTGATGAAGAACTGTTACTCCAGAACTCAAGACAGCGGAACGAAACGGTCCTCTTCACCCCCCTTCCTAACAGTCTCTACTTGACCATTAGCTCTGTTATTTCGCTGCCTTCCCGTGGCCCGTAGAACAATTCACTCACCCTCTCTAGTTCTCGTCTCTCTGGCTAGTCCAACCGCTCTCTACTCAACGGGTTGCCCCCTTCAGCTGTGTTTAGCAGAAACCAAATAGCAGGGGAATATTACAAGGGAAAACATCTCGAAAGCACCGCTTATTCTCAATTCCGTGCTTTTCGCAGAATATGGCGCAAAACGCCATACCACGTGCAAGTTGACGTTAAACACAGCCGGTCGTATGTTTACGAAATTCTTGGTTCCTAAAATCACTGCTCCGCCCTCCTCGCGCAGGCTCTTGTCTAGGGCTGTCACGGCGGACCACGTGCCGTTGTCTGTCAATGGATCTTTCCGCTTGGCCGGGCGCGGAAACCTTAAAAATGGGCGTAACAAATTGGTTTTCTCCTTGATTACAAGGTACGATGGCGACGTATGCAAATAATAATTAAACACGTCTGCCTGGAAAGTGCGTGTCCAGATAGCGATCGGTCAATGAAGCAGTTTGTTCAGTGCTAAACCCCATTATGGTCTACGTGCTTTTCATTGCTGTTCAAAGGTTCTGGCAGGGTACTGATTAATTGTTCTGGCGTGCATGGTGTTCATTGTTCTGGCCATGGCGAGGTGGATGTTCTGACCTCGGTGATGATTAGTATGAGTGCTGATTAGTGAACTGACCTGATGTTGATTAATGTACTGACCTAATGCTGATTAATGTACTGATCTAATGATGATTAAGGTACTGCCCTAATGATGGTTAATGTACTGATATAATACTGATTAATGTACCTATATAATACTCATTAATGCACTGATCTAATACTGATTAAAGCACTGATCTAATACTGATTAATGACCGACCTAATGATGATTAATGCACTGATCTAATACTGATTAATACACTGATCTAATACTGATTAATGCACTGATCTAATACTGATTAATGTACTGATCTAATACTGATTAATGTACTGACCTAATACTGATTAATGTACTGACCTAATGCTCATTAATGTATTGACCTTGGAGCTGATTAATGTACTGACCTAATGCTGATTAATGTATTGACCTGGGAGCTGATTAATGTACTGACCTAATACTGATTAATGTACTGACCTAATGCTCATTAATGTATTGACATGTGAGCTGATTAATGTACCGACCTAATGAGGATTAATGTACTGACCTAATGCTCATTAATGTATTGACCTGGGAGCTGATTAATGTACTGACCTAATACTGATTAATGTACTGACCTAATGTTCATTAATGTATTGACCTGGGAGCTGATTAATGTACTGACCTAATACTGATTAATGTACTGACCTAATGCTCATTAATGTATTGACCTGGGAGCTGATTAATGTACTGATATAATGCTGATTAATGTACTGATCTAATGCTGATATATGTACTGACCTAATGCTGATTAATGTACTGATCTAATGATGATTAAGGTACTGCCCTAATGATGTTTAATGCACTGATATAATACTGATTAATGTACATATCTAATACTGATTAATGCACTGATCTAATACTGATTAATGCACTGATCTAATACTGATTAATGTACTGATCTAATACTGATTAATGTACTGACCTAATACTGATTAATGTACTGACATAATGCTCATTGGTGTATTGACATGGGAGCTGATTAATGTTCTGACCTAATGCTGATTAATGTATTGACCTGGGAGCTGATTAATGTACTGACCTAATGCTCATTAATGTATTGACCTGGGAGCTGATTAATGTACCGACCTAATGATGATTAATGCACTGACCTAATGTTCATTAATGTATTGTCCTGGGAGCTGATTAATGTACTGACCTGGGAGCTGATTAATGTACTGACTTAATGCTGATTAATGTACTGACCTAATGCTGATTAATGTACTGACCTAATACTGATTAATGTATTGACCTAATGCTGATTAATGTACTGACCTAAAACTGATTAATGTACTGACCTAATACTGTTAAATGTACTGACATAATACTGATTAATGTACTGACCTAATACTCATTAATGTACCGACCTAATGCTGATTAATGTACTGACCTAATACTAATTAATGTACCGACCTAATGCTGATTAATGTACTGACCTAATACTGATTAATGAATTGACCTGGGAGCTGATTAATGTACTGACCTAATACTGATTAATGTACTGACCTAATGCTCATTAATGTATTGACCTGGGAGCTGAATAATGTGCTGACCTAATGATCATTAATGTACCGACCTAATGATGATTAATGTACCGACCTAATGGTGATTCATGTACCGACCTAATGATGATTAATGTACCGACCTAATGATGATTAATGTACCGACCTAATGATGATTAATGTACCGACCTAATGATGATTAATGTACTGATCCTATCCTTGTTTTTTGGATTCTTCTTATTTCTCTATACCCCAAGGCAGTGTGCGTTGCACTGTGGTTTTTATTTTGCACCTGTCGGCCCAATGCATCCGACTTCAGCATTCATTTTTATGTAAGGGTCTGCTTCCTAAGGGTTTGCTTCCCCGGGGAAACGGCCGGTGCTGTGATGGGGATCGAACCCAGCACGTTCGGGTTGTGAGCCGTGTCACTTAACCACTAGCTCTTGTCTAGTACTGATTAATGTTCTGACCTGGGATCTGATTAAATGTTCTAGTCTTGACGATGATTACTGATCTACTCTATTTGCCCTGGCCACCCGGCGGAGCGGTACATGGTGAGGAAACAATAGGACCCTATCTAATGATGATGAATGTACTGATCTATTTATGAATAATGCACTAACCTAATGATGGTTAATGTACTGACCTAATACTGATTAATGTACTGAGACAGATGAGATCATAGCCTGAGATAGATGGGTTCATAGTGAGATAAGTGAGTTCATAGTCTCAGATAAAAGAGTTCATATTCTGAGATAGTTATAGTCTGAGATAGATGAGTTCATAGTCAGAGATAGATTTCATAGTCTGAGATAGATGCGTTCATAATCTTAAACAGAAAAGTTGGCATTCTGAGAGAGAAAGGATAACCTTCTGGAATAGATTAGTTTATAGTCTGGAAGTCTGAAGTAGATAGATTCATAATCTGTGATTGAAAAAAACTGACATGGCATAACAGCTCAGAGGGTCAAGACTGACAGTAAAAGCTTCTTCTCTTATGTTAGAAATAAACAAAGAACGAAAGACAAAGCAGGCCCTCTCATAGACAGTACAGGGAAAATAATTAGTGAGAATAGGGAGGCAGCTAATCTACTCAATCAGTACTTTGGCACAGTCTACATAAAAGAGGACTGCTCCAAGATCCAAAAGCCTATAGATATTTCTCAAAGAGACATGGATACAGCTGGATTACGATCAATCTGTATTACAGAGGAAATGGTGTGTTTTTTTTAAATCGGAGGGGTTCATGGTGGATAAATGTCCAGGTCAAGATGGTATTCATCCAAAATTGCTGTATGAAATTAGAGACCAAATAGCAAAACCATTGGCTATGTTATGTTCTCAATCACTTTCAAAAGAGATTGTCAAAATAAATGAGGAATACACAACATGTACGATATTCTCGATTTCAAATAAACCACAGAACACCAAAATAAGTCTAAACGGCAAATATCTGCGGCCAAACGACAACCCAAACTACGTAGGTGTCACATTTGATCGGCGCATGACATGGAAAAGTCAGATCGAGAGAAACCGAATGAGAGCCAGAGAAAGAATGGCAATCATGAGGAAACTTGCTGGCACAAGCTGGGGAGCAGACGAAAGTATACTCAAGAAACTTTACACTGGAAGAGTGAGACCAGTTCTCGAGTATGGCATTGCGGCATGGACAACAGCAGCAAAGGCAAACTTTGATAAAATTAGCAAACTTCAAAACCAAGCCATGAGAGTTATAACAGGAGGCATGAAGTCAACGCCAATTGTAGAACTTGAAAAGATTACAAATCTGCAATCCATGACCGACAGAAGAGACTGCAGAGCCCAGCAGCAAGCAGAGAAACATAGAAGACTGACAGACCATCCAATGCACCAGAGACTAAATAGATTTGGAAAAAGGAAACTAAAGCGGAGAAACTTTGCAGAAATAGCCAAAGCAAAGATGAGCGAAGACCATATGAACACCGTAACAACACCAAAGCCCATCCCTACTGTACGAAAACCCACATGGAAGCAGCATTTCATTCCGGAAGTGATAGAAAATATACCAGGTATTGGAAACAAGAACAGCCAGACTGAAAAAGAAAGAAGAGATATAACTCTGAGGTACATAGCGGAAAACTACCCAAGCATGGACTGGACCCATGCATATACCGACGGTTCTGTAACAAACACAACACAGAACGGAGGGGCAGGGGTATTCCTGAGCCTACCAAATGGTAGAAAAATAACACTGTCAGTGACAACTGGAAAACACTTAAGCTATCTCAGAGCGGAGGCAGAGGCATTGAGGGCTGCAGTAGAAGCAATGCTGACAGGCAAAAGAAATGAAAGCCAGATAGTCCTGTTTACAGATGCCCTGGCCGTAGTCACAGCACTAAAAAGTCAGAAAAATACTGAAATTAATGATTTAAGAGCAGTACTCTGTCAACTATGCCAGCAGTCCGCACCAAAAAGAGTAGTGGTGCAGTGGGTTCCATCCCACTGTAACATCCAAGGCAACGAGGAGGCAGACAGACTGGCAAAAGAAGGTGCAAGACTACCACAACCAGATTCTAGTGTGTCATACGAAGAGTCCAAAAGGTTTATTAGGGCCAGATACATGGCCAAATGGGAAACAGAACATACTGGCTACACAAAAAATGATGCCTATTAGCAGTTGAACAGAAGAGAGCAGATCGTGGTCATCAAACTCCGCACAGGCCACAACAGACTGAAGTACCACCTATTCAATAAACTTAAGATAGGTGGCACTGACGAATGCACCTGTGGTACAGGGAAAATGACCGCTGAACATCTGCTGCAAAACTGCCCGACATACGAGGACCAGAGAAAGCACATGTGGCCATCACCAGTGGCAACACTAGACAAGCTCTATGGCAGTGTCGACATCCTCAGGATGACCGCTGCTTTCTTCGAACAAATACAGGTTGACGTCTGACAGCGTACGTAGAAGAAGAAGAAGAAGAAGAAGAAGAAGAAGAAAAAGAAGAAGAAGAAGAAGAAGAAGAAGAAGAAGAAGAAAAGAGATTGTTCCACGGGATTGGACAGATGCAGAAGTGATCTCCTTATTAAAAAAAGGCAAAAAAGATCCAGCGAATTATAGACCGGTGAGTTTAACGAGCATAGTATGTAAATTGTTAGAGTCAATAATCAAAGAAAACATTGTAATGCATTTAGATAAATTTAATCTAATTAGAAATAGTCAGCATGGGTTTACCAGAGGGAGATCATGCTTAACAAATCTATTAGAATTCATGGAGGAGGTTACTAAAATGATAGAGAGAAAAAAACATGAAAAAAACTAGTAAAAGTTGATTAAGGTTGAGCTTAATCAAAATCTAAAAATGGGTATGGTCAGATACCGCACCGAGACGAGAATACAAACAAAACCTACTTTACGACCAATAGGCCTTCATCAGGGACAACAACACTGAATTAACAAATCAACATATAAGAAAAAATGGTCAACTCATCTGTTTCTGGTAGTAGACGCTTCCTGTCTAAGCGACCGGTCGCTATTTTACACCTTGCAAGTGTTTAATTCCTCCGTTCTTCCACGACTTCCCTTCATGCGATCAAGTTTGCCATTCTGTGTGTCGTGCTCAGCGTCGCTGGTTTCAGTCCGTGTAATATCGTTTCGTTCTGACCCGGTCAGCCGTCCTACTTTTTTGCTTCGGAGGTCTCCCCACGTTCTGATCTGATCTCTGTGTTTCCCGTTGTGTCCTGTATTGCTCTGACTAATCATATTTTGCATAAATATGCACCTCCTGGGAATCTGAGCGCATCGGTACGCACCGTATTATTAGGATATATTGTCCCGAATTCCTACTTTGATTGACGCGTACTGCCCACGTACAGTCTGCTCGCAACCTCTCTACCTATTGTGTCCTCACGCTTATCGCCCTATTCCGTGCGAATCACCAAAATCTGACGTGGGCAGGTGCAACATCAAATCCACCCAGTTGGGTGGAGCGTCTACAAAATGAAAATGGCGTTTTCTTGTCCGGAGTCTCATCTGTAGTAAACTCTCGGCCCCGCTGAGTCTAGTACTTCAGTTACCCCTGCAATGCCTCCTACATGGTCCTATTTAGTTATTCTGACTGGCGACTGGACAAAGAGTTCTTTCCTACCCATTTCGAAGTTCTGATACTGTGCTGAAAGACAACACCCTTCAGCTTCATTCGTTTCTAAACTGATGAAAGAATCCCTAGTGTTCTTCCTTGAGCGTGTCCCAAGCAAGAAGAAACTTCTAGAGAAGAAGACATCCTATCAGAGATAGAAGGACAGAATCTAACAGTGAGCTGTAGACAGACTAGCACTCATAGAGCAAGCAAACGATTACTAATACCAACATAAATATGTTTTATAAGGATGCCAGCGCCACTAAATAACCCAGTTGGTGTCAATTTATATGTGACCTAATACTGGGTGCGTCAATTTATTTGTGACCTTTTCTGGGTGCGTCAATTTATTTGTGACCTTACGCTGGGTATGTCAGATGATTTGTGACCTCAGCGCTGCGTGTGTCAGTTCAGTTGTGACCTTCGCGCCGCGTGTCCGTTTATTGTGACTTTCGCGATTGATGTGTCAGTCCAGATGTGGCCATGGTTAGATGGTTTGCGATTAACCACCCCCCCCCCCCCCCACCTCATGCGACTGTTGTCCCAAACGGAGTAATAAGCTGCTCTAGCCCACTCATGCCAGAGCTGAGACCTGTACATGGGCCTCCGTCCCTGTAGAAGTACATGTTGACTTAGAACTAAGAAGACCAACGAATGTTGTTGTAGAAGTACATGTTGACTGAGAACTAAGAAGACCAACGAATGTTGTTGTAGAAGTACATGTTGACTTAGAACTAAGAAGACCAACGAATGTTGTTGTAGAAGTACATGTTGACTGAGAACTTAGACCAACGAATGTTCTTGTAGAAGTACATGTTGACTGAGAACTAAGAAGACCAACGAATGTTGTTGTAGAAGTACATGTTGACTGAGAACTAGGAAGACCAACGAATGTTGTTGTAGAAGTACATGTTGACTGAGAACTAAGAAAACTAACGAATGTTGTTGTAGAAGTACATGTTGACTGAGAACTTAGACCAACGAATGTTGTTGTAGAAGTACATGTTGACTGAGAACTTAGACCAACGAATGTTGTTGTAGAAGTACATGTTGACTGAGAACTTAGACCAACGAATGTTGTTGTAGAAGTACATGTTGACTGAGAACTAAGAAGACCAACGAATGTTGTTGTAGAAGTACATGTTGACTGAGAACTTAGACCAACGAATGTTGTTGTTTATGATTTGACATTATTCTGTTAATGTTCCTGAACTCAGTGATCTCTTTGCTTATCCCTGTTACGATCATTCATGGTCCAACAAACATTGTTTTTGTTGTTTTCTCGTTCAAACAAAATAAACAGCACAGCTCTTCTGTATGTCGGGTGGTTGTGCTTTGCTTGCCTCGAATCTTAACTGATTCACTCCGTAGAGCCGATATATCGGCTTACAAATCTTCCTACAATGCTATAAAGCTGATACATTAGCTTAAGCAATTGTCGTACATAAACTGTACTTAAAACTTTCTCTACTCCAAGTTTTCTTAAATGTATAAATGTACCAGCGCTTCTTAGTAGCAGTTTACAATGAAAGAATAAATGTCTACGGAGGTCCAAAATATTCTGGAGGGAAAGAGTTAATCTATCATGACCTAGGCTTCTCTGCCGGTCTGGTTATACCCAAAGTTATCTTTCTTGTGCTTTCAAATTTCACTTGAAGTGTTCGTATCCCGTTACTGCTGTCAGTCTAACTTAATCTCTTCCTCTCCTTCATCTCAAAGCCAATCCGGTTTTCCTGTCTGTTCCAGAAAGCTCGAATTCCATAGGCTGTCATCCTAAGAAAATCTCAGCATTTATTCAGGGGAAGATCGCATTCTCCATGTTGTTTATATTATTGTGTTGTCAGATTCTATGCTCTGTTTTAACAGTTTACTCTGTTCTTTGGTGAGGAGGCAATGCGGAGGGAGAGGGGAAGAGGAGGGAAGGAGATTTGGGAAGAGGGGGAGGGGAAGAAGAGAAGATGAGGAAGTAGGAAAGAGGGAGAGGAGGGAAGGAGGGAGCGATGGGAAGGAAAGGTTAACTGTGCTCACGCGTTAGAGCTCTATGTGGCGTAACTACGAGGTAAGTGCCTCCCTGACTCAATAGAAGTGTCACCAATGACTCAATGTAAGTGTCACCAATGACTCAATGTAAGTGCCTGCCTAACTCAATGTAAGTGTCACCAATGACTCAATGTAAGTGTCACCAATGACTCAATATAAGTGTCACCAATGACTCAATGTAAGTATCACCAATGACTCAATGTTAGTGTCACCAATGACTCAATGTAAGTGTCACCAATGACTCAATGTAAGTGCCTGCCTAACTCAATGTAAGTGTCACCAATGACTCAATGTAAGTGCCTGCCTAACTCAATGTAAGTGTCACCAATGACTCAATGTAAGTGTCACCAATGACTCAATATAAGTGTCACCAATGACTCAATGTAAGTATCACCAATGACTCAATGTTAGTGTCACCAATGACTCAATGTAAGTGTCACCAATGACTCAATGTAAGTATCACCAATGACTCAATGTTAGTGTCACCAATGACTCAATGTAAGTGTCACCAATGACTCAATGTAAGTGCCTGCCTAACTCAATGTAAGTGTCATCAATGACGCAATGTAAGTGTCACCAATGACGCAATGTAAGTGTCACCAATGACTCAATGTAAGTGTCACCAATGACTCAATGTAAGTGCCTGCCTAACTAAATTTAAGTAATACCAAGGACACAATGTAAGTGTCACCAATGACACAATGTAAGTGTCACCAATGAATCAATGTAAGTGTCACCAATGACACAATGTAAGTATCACCAATGACTCAATGTAAGTGTAACCAATGACTCAATGTAAGTGCCTGCCTAACTCAATGTAAGTGTTATCAATGACTCAATGTAAGTGTCACCAATGACTCAATGTAAGTGTCACCAATGACTCAATGTAAGTGTCACCAATGACTCAATGTAAGTGTCACCAATGACTCAATGTAAGTGTCATCAATGACGCAATGTAAGTGTCACCAATGACTCAATGTAAGTGTCACCAATGACTCAATATAAGTGTCACCAATGACTCAATGTAAGTTTCACCAATGACTCAATGTAAATGTCACCAATGACTCAATGTAAGTGTCACCAATGACTCAATGTAAGTGCCACCTGACTCAATGTAAGTGTCACCAATGACTCAATGTAAGTGCACGTCTAACTCAATGTAAGTGTCATCAATGACTCAATGTAAATGTCACTGACTCAATGTAAGTGCCTCTTTGACCCAATGCAAGTGTCAGCAATGACTGACTGTAAGTGTCACTAATGACTCAATGTAAGTATCACCATTGATTCAATGTAGGTGTCACTAATGACGCAATGTAAAAGTCACACACGCGCACACACACGCGCACACACACTCACGCACACACACGCGCATACACACACACACGCACACACACACACGCGCACACACACACACACACGCACACGCACACACACCCGCACACACACAACGCAAATACGCGCACACACACACACGCACGCACACACACGCGCACACACACACACGCGCTCGCACACACACACACACACACGCACGCACACACACACGCACACCCACACGCACACACACATACACGCACACACACGCACACACGCACACACACGCACACACACCCACACGCGCACACAGTCGCGCACATACACACACGCCCACACACACACACACATGCACACACACACACATACACACGCACACACACACACACACGCACACACTCACACACACACACGCGCGCACACACACACGCACACACACACACGCACACACACACTCACACACACTCACATTGTTGTTCCTCTAATACTAAGAACGTTCAGACAAAACCAACAAATAAAACAGATATAAAAATTGCACGTACCTGGGTAACATAATGTCAGCATATGGCAAATGAGACAGCAAAATCCAAGTAAAAGTAACCCATAGCATCACTGCCGTAGGGGGTGAGGTGTTAGCGATCTCACATTTCAAAGGCTCGTCTATGTGAGGGCGGAAGCCATCTCCTCTCCCTCGCCACTTTTACTTCCCGGACTGAACCGGCACCCATTTAAGGCTGGGTCGACCCGGGTGCCGATGCGGTCTGAAAAAACATTTACACCTCAACTGGGGAATGAACCCAGGACCACTCAGATACGAAGCTAGCTCACTAACCACTGCGCCTCCTTCTAAATTCAAGACATATGTAATAAAGCAAGCCAAATCCTTGGACAAATGTCTTCGATAGTACAATGTAACACGTGACAATGGATACAAAAAGACGGCTAGACAACAAGATATTCCTACCCTCATTGTGCTTTCAGTGCCAGGATTGGACATTACCAAACAAGAAAGATAAAATGCTTTGGCAGAATACTTGGAGTAACACTAATGGACACAATCAGGGAGACTAGTAGGTACAACAGTGCTAGACCTCATCAAGAGACAGCAAACGAAATGCTTTGGCCACATGAGACGTCAAGCATCAGATAATATCTCTCAGAAAGCAATGCTATACAGATACAATGGATACTTAGCCAAGGGCCGACCACGAACATTTTGGATAGAAGAAATAACAGAAGCAGTAAAGCTACCTTTAACGAAGCGCATACGAGGTCTCAGTCAAGAAACCTCTTAAAATCCTGAGGCTGAAAGATACAGACAGGACAAAAAGCGAAAAGTAGGAAAGAATTCATACAAGGTTAGATTCGAGGAAAGAGTAGAGGTCAAGAGAGC
>JAVGWX010000022.1:45272511-45560011 GCA_036924085.1 Ariolimax columbianus
CGAGTCTATCACAAGCTGTGTAAACAGATATGGCACAGCGCAGAGTGGCCAGAAGCATGGAAGAAATCAATTTATATTCCCCTCCCCAAAGAGGCAACCTGAAGCTGTGCACAAACTACCGAACTATCGCGCTGATCAGCCATACTAGCAAGATACTCTTGCGAATCCTTTTAAGAAGAATAGAGAAAAGATTTGAATTTGAAATTCACGTAGTCCAGGCAGGTTGTAGGAAAGACCAGGAACCACATATTCAATATGAGGAATATCTACGAAAAATGTAGAGAGTTTAATGTAAACCTGTACACATGTTTCATTGATTACACCAAAGCCTTCGATACGGTAAAACATCAAAATCTGTGGAAAACTCATAAAGGAAATGGGGTTTCCTGTGCATATTATTCATCTCATTGAAACATTATACCAAGATCAACAAGCAGCAGTCTGAGTAACTGGGCAAACATCAGATTGGTTTGCAGTACGAAAGGGAGTCCGACAGGGATGTATCCTCTCACCTTATCTGTACAACATATATGCGGAATGTATAATGAGAAATGTTCGAGATGATGAGAACATTGAAAGTTTCGACCCATTTACGATTGGTGGGGTTCGAGATTCCAGAGTTACGATACGCAGATGACACAGTGATACTATCAAGAAGTGCAGAAGGGCTAGAGCAGCTAATTTCAGCCATAAATGAACACAGTAAAGATCAAAATCTATTTATAAATAAAACAAAGATAATGACCACCGACAAAACACAATGTCAGCATAAATTTACAGTGGGTGGTGAGGAATTAGATCAGGTCACACATTTTGAATATCTGGGCTCCAGAATTGATAAAAATGGCGACTGTTTGAAAAAACTCAGAAGAAAACTAGCCATGGCAATGCAGAGACTGAACAGCCTGAAGAAATTATGGCAGGGCACCAACAAAATGATAAAAGTAAGTTTTGAGAGCTTGTGTTTTTCCTGTGGCAGCTTATGGCTGTGAATCATGGACGATTACCAAAACTTCCAGACAAATAATCGAATCCTTCGAGTCAAAATGTTACAGAAAGATCCTCAGAATATCCTGGACAGAGAAAAAAACAAATGTAGACATTCAGCAAGAGTTGAGCATAGAGGAGAACTGGTTTATCAATTCTATTTTGGCTAGAAAATGCAAATACTTTGGTCACATCAAGAGACACAACGAGAGAACGGTGATGGAAGGTATGGTGCCAGGTAAAAGAGGAAGAGGTAAACCAAGAAGACGATGGCACCAAGATATCCAGGAATGCCTGAGTATGACTGTAACGGAGGCTGGAGTTTTGGTAAGGGAAAGAGTTTCTTACAGACAGACTGTGATGGGAGCGACGTTCTACAAAAGACATGCTACATGATGCTGATGTATATATGACGTTGTGTATGGCCTTGCACAAATATCATCTTTACGGGACGTATCCACCTTTCCCTAGGTCGCCCTCTCTTTCGGAAGCCAGACCGTCAGCCATTGCAAGCTCGCAGGTAGGGCTACTAGGAAGCCGAGGTGAGGGTGTTGGCCAGTATATTTTGACTGACCCTGACTAACATGCCTGATCAGAATGTATTACCTGACCCTGACTAACATGCCTGATCAGAATGTATTACCTGGCCCTGACTAACATGCCTGATCAGAATGTTTTACCTGACCCTGACTAACATGCCTGATCAGAATGTATTACCTGGCCCTGACTAACATGCCTGATCAGAATGTATTACCTGACCCTGACTAACATGCCTGATCAGAATGTATTACCTGACCCTGACTAACATGCCTGATCAGAATGTATTACCTGACCCTGACTAACATGCCTGATCAGAATGTATTACCTGACCCTGACTAACATGCCTGATCAGAATGTATTACCTGACCCTGACTAACATGCCTAATCAGAATGTATTACCTGACCCTGACTAACATGCCTGATCAGAATGTATTACCTGACCCTGACTAACATGCCTGATCAGAATGTATTACCTGACCCTGACTAACATGCCTGATCAGAATGTATTACCTGACCCTGACTAACATGCCTGACCAGACGTTAGTCTTCCTCTCCAGAAGTAATGGCAGTAACTAAGAAACACAAATCTCCCAAATGCTGACACGGGCCTATAAAGATTACAAACATTTAAATTGCCATATTAGATCTGATTGGAGATGCAACTATGAAATAAAGAGCAGAATAGCTTAGGCAAAATCAGTCTTCTAAGAGTATGTGTATGGAGCAAATCGTCTGTTAATGTTAGATTAACCGTAAGAGTTAATGTTAGATTAACCATAAGAGTTCATGTTAGATTAACCGTAATAGTTAATGTTAGATTAACTGTAAGAGTTAATGTTAGATTAACCGTAAGAGTTCATGTTAGATTAACCATAAGAGTTAATGTTAGATTAACCGTAAGAGTTAATGTTAGATTAACCATAAGAGTTAATGTTAGATTAACCATAAGAGTTAATGTTAGATTAACCATAAGAGTTAATGTTAGATTAACCATAAGAGTTAATGTTAGATTAACCATAAGAGTTAATGTTACTCTTAAAGGTCAAAATGGGGCTCATGGCAACAGTTGCCGTCGGGGATGATGATAACACTTCGTGGACTAAGCTGCAGCCTATGTAAAATGGGGTTGCCAGTTTCTGTTTATACCTTCCCTCAACTCATGCGTCAGGTACCCATTTACAGCTGGGTCGACTGGAGGAGTGGTTGTACCAAAAACAAACCACGCCCTGATTTTTTTCTGCCCGTCCATTATTTCGAACCCTGGCACGGTGTAATCCCTGTCGACCATCCTACACAATGTTGCACTTAGATTAACTGAATATCTTATATGGCACACAGGTTAAAGGCCGTAGTTTCTAACAACTTTTGAGCACTTTAACACTCTTGAGCAAAAGACACACACAGACACAGACACATACATACACACACACAGACAGACAGACACAGACACACATACAGACAGACACACACAGCCACAAACAAAGACACACACACAGACACACAAAGACACATACACATACACACACTCAGACAGACACACACACACACACACATACAGACACACACACAGACACACACAGAGATACATACAGACACACAGACACACACAGACACACACAGAGACACACACATAGATACACACAGACACACACAGACACACACAGAGACACACACAGACACACACAGAGATACACACAGACACACACAGAAAGACACACAGACACTCACACAGACACAGGCACACATACACACAGACACACACAGACACACACACACATACACACACAGAGACACACACAGACACACACACAGGCACACATAGACAGAGGCACACATACACACAGATACACACACAGAGATACACACAGACACACACAGAGATACACACAGACACACACAGATATACACATAGACACACACAAAGATACATACAGACACACACAGAGATACACACAGACACACACACACAGACACAGGCACACATAGACACAGGCACACATACACACAGACACACACACAGACACACACAGACATACACACATACACACACAGACACACACACATGCACACACAGACACACACACGGACACACATAGACACAGGCACACATACACACAGAGACACACACAGACACACGCACATACACAGGCACACATAGACACAGGCACACATAGACAAAGGCACACATACACACAGAGACACAGGCACACACACACACACAGACACAGGTACACACACACACACACAGACACACACACAAAGACACACAAATAAAGATACAGGCAGTGACGTATACAAACACGAACAACAGACAGACAGTCACATAGAACAGCTAGTGACACGTGCGTAGAACGAAAAACAAACACAAACACATAACCATAGACAGACACGAACATAGAACAACAAGCAGACCCCAGTTTAGATCAGCAAACAGACGAGAACATCAAACAGCAAACAGACGAGAACATAGAACAGAAAACAGACGAGCACATAGAACAACAAACAGACCCCAGTTTAGATCAGTAAACAGACGAGAACATCAAACAGCAAACAGACGAGAACATAGAACAGCAAACAGACGGGAACATAGAACAGAAAACAGACGAGCACATAGAACAACAAACAGACCCAAACATAGAACAACAAACAGACCCAAACATAGAACAACAGAAAGACCCAAACATAGAACAACAAACAGACCCTAGTATAGATCAGTAACAGACGGAACATAGAACAGCAAAGAGACGAGAACATAGAACAGAAAACAGACCCAAATATAGAACAACAGACAGACCCAAACATAGAACAATAGACAGACCCAAACATAGAACAACAAACAGAACAAACATATAACAACAGATATACCCAAACATAGAACAACAAACAGAACCAAACATAGAACCAAACATAGGACGAAAAGCATAAATTCGAGCAAACAAGAAGGCACCCGCGAATAAAGGAGTAAAATGCACACAAGACATCGTGCAAAAAGTTAACATTAAGACACTTAAATCTAGTAAACAGTTAACATAGAGACAAAAATAAATCTAACACAAACAGTTAACATAAAAACATACATAGATCTAGTTGAAAGAAAGACACCACACGCATGTAGAATAACACGTTTACACAAAGACACACATAAATCTAGTACAGAACAGTTAACAGACAGACACGAATACATCTAGCATAAACAGTTAACATACAAACACAGACTCTCACACAGAAAGTTAACAGAAAGACATAAATTTAGCACAAAAAGTTAACAAATAGGCAAACAAGTTTAGCACAAAATGTTAACAGAAAGGCAAACAAGTTTAGCACAAAAAGTTAACAGAAAGGCAAACAAGTTTAGCACAAAAAGTTAACAGAAAGGCAAACAAGTTTAGCACAAAAAGTTAACAGAAAGGCAAACAAGTTTAGCACAAAAAGTTAACAGAAAGGCAAACAAGTTTAGCACAAAAAGTTAACAGAAAGGCAAACAAGTTTAGTACAAAATGTTAACAGAAAGGCAAACAAGTTTAGCACAAAAAGTTAACAGAAAGGCAAACAAGTTTAGCACAAAAAGTTAACAGAAAGGCAAACAAGTTTAGCACAAAAAGTTAACAGAAAGGCAAACACGTTTAGTACAAAATGTTAACAGAAAGGCAAACAAGTTTAGCACAAAATTTTAACAGAAAGGCAAACAAGTTTAGCACAAAATGTTAACAGAAGGCAAACAAGTTTAGCACAAAACCTGAATAGAGAGACACGCAGAATCTAGCACAAAACGTTAATGGAAAAACACACAGAATCTAGCACAAAACGTTAATGGAAAAACACAGAATCTAGCACAAAACGTTAATAGAAAATACACAGAATCTAGCACAAAACGTTAATGGAAAAACACACAGAATCTAGCACAAAACGTTAATAGAAAAATACACAGAATCTAGCACAAAACGTTCATGGAAAAACATACAGAATCTAGCACAAAACGTTAATAGACAAACACACACATACATCTAGCACAAAACGTTAATGGACAAACATACAGAATACAGCACAAAAAGTTAATAGAACAACACACAGAATACAGCACAAAAAGTTAATAGAAAAACACACAGAATCTAGCACAAAACGTTAATAGCAAGACACGCATAACCTTGCACAAAACGTTAATAGCAAGACACACATAACCTTGCACAAAACGTTAATAGCAAGACACGCATAACCTTGCACAAAACGTTAATAGCAAGACACACATAACCTTGCACAAAACGTTAATAGCAAGACACGCATAACCTTGCACAAAATGTTAATAGCAAGACACACATAACATTGCACAAAGAGGCTCACAGAAAGACACTCAGAGCGCGCAGACACGCCCGCAGACCTGTCATGCTGTGCATGCTCGTAGGTTCGTTGATGATCTGAGGCTGAAAAGAAAATGAAGAATGGAACTGTTTTTTTTAATGTGAATCTTTGAACTGTTTTTATTTCAACTTGAGCAACGC
This sequence comes from Ariolimax columbianus, assembly GCA_036924085.1. Lineage (NCBI taxonomy): Eukaryota > Metazoa > Mollusca > Gastropoda > Stylommatophora > Arionidae > Ariolimax > Ariolimax columbianus. The sequence continues at coordinate 45,278,535 of JAVGWX010000022.1, forward strand.
AAGAAGGGATAGATTTCCTATACAGAAGACAAAAGTCAGATTTGAATCTGGAAATCCAGCGCGAAGAGTCAACTTGGACAGGTTTATTCGTTTCTGCGCTGGATGTAGAGAAAATTTAGACTGCAGTCTGTCTGAAGAGACAGCTTAGTGAAGTTTAAACGGTGCGGTATGGGTATGTATGTAGGGTGCGCTCTGACGGATTTAAGATGTAGGGGTATGTATGCAGGGCACGCTAAGAACAGTTGAAGATTTAGGGGTGTGTACAAGGTATGCAGGGCATGCTAAGAACAGTTGAGGATTTAGGGGTGTGTACAAGGTATGCAGGGCACACTAAGAACAGTTGAAGATTTAGGGGTGTGTAGAAGGTATGCAGGGCACACTAAGAACAGTTGAAGATTTAGGGGTGTGTACAAGGTATGCAGGGCATGCTAAGAACAGTTGAAGATTTAGGGGTATGTACAAGGTATGCAGGGTGCGCTCTGAAAAGTTAAAGATTTTGGGGTATGAATGTATTTATGTATGTATGTGTGTGTATGTGTGTGTGTATGCATGTATTGATGTATGTATGTAATGATGTATGTATGTATTGATGTATGTATATATTGATGTATGTATTGATGTATGAACGTATTGATGTGTATATGTTTATATGTATTGATGTACGTATTGATATATGTATGTATGAATGTATGTATTGCTGTACGTATGTATGTATAAATTGAAAGCGGGGAAGTGAGGCCAATGTTCGATCAGACAAAACTTGCTGGTGAAGACTCGCAGGTCTCCCTGGAAACGGGCTGTCTTATTGACAGCCTAGCTAACCAGGCGGGGGCTGACCTGATCCCCTCAGTGCTGAGCGACACACAGATGAGGCCAAGCATTGCCCAACAGCTTAGAGGACCCCGCTGCTCTTCATCAGCACGCTCGGGATGTGAAAAAAGCTATTGCACCGGCCATTAAACGCCTTTTTCAATGCGCACAAAAGATTATACTTACTCATTGTATGCATTATTTCGACCATCAATCAATGATTGAGAACTTTCAGTTTATGTTTGTATCTTTGTTTCTAAGAATCGACGCCACTAAACTCCGAGCACTCAGTGATCCGAGCTTGTGAAGTCAAGATGTCAGCTCTTTCCTTGCCCTAAACCCCAGCATGGCCAGGACAGTAGATCCATGTCATCCCCTGAAGGTTTGAGGTCTCAATAGCCGCTATCCACTCGTACCCTAACCATTCCTTCTGTACGGCTTGCGCGTCAGTCACGATTGTTAAAGAGGTCTCACATAGTCATCGTAACGATGAGGTCACTGTTTCATCTCCCTTCTCATACTGGAGGTTATTGCCACATATGTGGACATCTAACATCTATCAATCATTAATCAATCATTGTGGACATCCAATATATATCAATCATTATTGAATTATTGTGGACATCCAACATCTATCAATCATTAATCAATCATTGTGGACATCCAACATCTATCAATCATTAATCAATCATTATAGACATCTAACATCTATCAATCATTGTGGACATCCAACATCTATCAATCATTAATCAATCATTGTAGACATCCAACATCTATCAATCATTAATCAATCATTGTAGACATCCAACATCTATCAATTATTGTGGACATCCAACATCTATCAATCATTATTCAATGATTGTAGACATCCAAAATCTATCAATCATTAATAAATCACCGTGGGCATCCAACATCTATCAATCATTGTGGACATCCAACATCTATCAATCATTGTAGACATCTAACATCTATCAATCATTAATCAATAATTGTGGACATCCAACATCTATCAATCATTGTGGACATCCAACATCTATCAATCATTAATCAATCATTGTGGACATCCAACATCTATCAATCGTTGTGGACATCCAACATCTATCAATCATTAATCAATCATTGTGGACATCCAACATATATAAATCATTAATCAATCAATGTGGGCATCCAACATCTATCAATCATTGTGGACATTCAACATCTATCAATCATTAATCAATTATTATGGACATCCAACATCTATCAATCATTGTGGACATCCAACATCTATCAATCATTAATCAATCATTGTGGACATCCAACATCTATCAATCATTGTGGACATCCAACATCTATCAATCATTAATCAATCATTGTGGACATCCAACATCTATCAATCATTAATCAATAAATGTGGGCATCCAACATCTATCAATCATTGTGGACATCCAACATCTATCAATCATTGTGGACATCCAACATCTATCAATCATTAATCAACCCCTGTGGACATCCAACATCTATCAATCATTGTAGACATCCAACATCTATCAATCATTGTGGACATCCAACATCTATCAATCATTAATCAATTATTGTGGACATCCAACATCTATCAATCATTAATCAATCATTATAGACATCCAACATCTATCAATCATTAATCAATCACTGTGGACATCCAACATCTATCAATCATTGTAGACATCCAACATCTATAAATCATTGTGGACATCCAACATCTATCAATCATTAATCAATCATTGTGGACATCCAACATCTATCAATCATTAATCAATCATTGTGGGCATTCAACATATATCAATCATTAATCAATCATTGTGGACATCCAACATATATCAATCATTAATCAATCATTGTGGGCATCCAACATCTATCAATCATTAATCAATCATTGTTGGTATCCAACATATATCAATCATTAATCAATCATTGTGGGCATTCAACATCTATCAATCATCCTGGGCAATCAACATCTTTCAATCATTGTGGACATTCAACATCTATCAATCATTAATCAATCATTGTGGACATTCAACATCTATCAATCATTAATCAATCATTGTGGACATTCAACATCTATCAATCATTAATCAATCATTGTGGACATTCCTCTTCTTCTGCGTTCGTTCTCAATCTCCCACTACCAAACCCTGAAAGGGCTTAAGTAGCAGAATGCAGTCCAGAGAACGGAATGCGTTGTGTCGTAGTTTACAGCTTGGCTGCGATATTTGCACCTTTCGGTCCAACACATCCGACTTCAGCAAGCATTTTTTGAGTACCGAGTTAGCATTCCCTCTTCGATCCCCTCTCCTTAGCCAGTCTGCCCTGCCGCAGCCTGTTATCCAGGATCACCGCTTGGAGGTGTAGAAGGGTCTTGGCAGCTCTGGTTCGCTGGCCCTGACGCTAGCAGTCAGCTATGGGTCGCTGACCACTGCAGCTCCTGCGCTGCTCAGCATCTTGATCCCATTGTGGACATTCAACATCTATCAATCATTAATCAATCATTGTAGACATTCAGCATTTATCAATCATTAATCAATCATTGTGGACATTCAACTTTTATCAATCATTAATCAATCATTGTGGACATTCAACATCGATCAATCATGATCTGAAAACATAACGCTGCTGGGACGTACATTGATTTCCAGTTTGACTCACCTCCTTAAGAACGCTTCCATTTCTGACCTCACGTGCAATGATTGCTTGCCCTGTCAAGACCGGCCTGCCCGATGATGATGATTGTTTTATGTGAACATACCTTCCTTGGAGAACGCTGACGATCAGGGGAAAACAACCATTCAAATCAGTCCAGAAGAGTTATCGCACATGTAGGTTTTGAAAATGTCCGAAGACCGCGCAATAATATCACTATCTGCCATCACATTCGCTTGTGCAAAAACGATACGGCTCACATCAAACAGATGTAGGTTACTTCATGTGCGCGAGGACATTTGAGGAAATGAAGAAGGAATTCTTCCGCGAGACAACAGTCGGCCAACTTCATAAACTTCCAAGAAATAACAAAAATTCAATTTACTCAGGAATTCAGGAGGCACTGTCTACGTCAGAGAAAGCAATATGTAATTCGGTGGGGAAAGTGCGTTTCTTGCTCTAAAAATACACTTTTTTAAATATGCGTTTCGTCGCCCCATATCTTTTAGATACATTTCAGTTGACGACGGTTTCAATATTAATGCGTAGGCAGACATTTGATGTATGACGTGATCGAAGCTGGTAGAGGTTTGGCTAAGGGTACCGAGTGCCTGAGAATCGTGTACATAAAACGGACAATTAATGTGAATTAATCAGATGGCCGATGTAGGAACAACATCTCAGATAACCAGACACGTATCTGTTTTATTGACTACGAGATTGTCATTGACCGTCTCCTGCAACAACCTTGTTCAGATGTTGCAACAAATAGGTATCGAGAGATCAATCACCAGGTGCAGAACCTGAATCAGAATAAGAGATGTGTGCAAGTCAATGGTATGCAAGTCATTGGTGTGCAAGTCAATGGTGTGCAAGTCAATGGTGTGCAAGTCATTGGTGTGCAAGTCAATGGTATGCAAGTCAACGGTGTGCAAGTCAATGGTGTGCAAGTCAATGGTATGCAAGTCAACGGTGTGCAAGTCAATGGTGTGCAAGTCAATGGTATGCAAGTCATTGTTGTGCAAGTCAATGGTATGCAAGTCAACGGTGTGCAAGTCAACGGTGTGCAAGTCAATGGTATGCAAGTTAATGGTATGCAAGTCAATGGTATGCAAGTCAATGGTGTGCAAGTCAATGGTATGCAAGTCAATGGTATGCAAGTCAATGGTATGCAAGTCATTGGTGGGCAAGTCAATGATATGCAAGTCATTGGTATGCAAGTCAACGGTGTGCAAGTCAACGGTGTGCAAGTCAATGGTATGCAACTTAATGCCAACAAATGTGCCGAAGACCAAGCCATAGTGAGAGGATCAGTAGCAACGTTGCAATGGATGCTTGAACCATTGAATAGTAACAGCTGACGGATTGGCTTGAAAATAAATACAAAGAAGACAAAGATAATGATAAAATCCAAGATTCATAACCAACATAAATTTAATCAGCAATCGATACATAATCGAACAAATACAAAAGCTTACATATTTAGGGCAAACCATCACAGTAGATGACCACAATCAGACAGAAATTAAGACAAGAATGGGATCGACCAAAAAGGCCTTCAGAGGAAAACAGACACTGCGAACCTCGAAGAATATCAGGACAGGATTGAGGGGAACAAATACTCGCCACTCATATTTGACAATTGTACTTTGTGTGGCTGAAATATTTGAAATATACCGTAGTGTTATCGTAGAATGAAACGAGTTGGATAACAAGAAGATACAATAACAATGTGGTCACTTAGGTGAATAGAGACAAACATTCGACATTTACAATAACAATGTGGTCACTTAGGTGAACAGAGACAAATATTCGACATTTACAATAACAATGCGGTCACTTAGGTGAACAGAGACAAATATTCGACATTTACAATAGCAATGTGCTCACTTAGGGGAACAGAGACAAATATTCGACATTTACAATAGCAATGTGCTCACTTAGGGGAACAGAGACAAATATTCGACATTTACAATAGCAATGTGCTCACTTAGGGGAACAGAGACAAATATTCGACATTTGCAATAGCAATGTGCTCTCTTAGATAGGGAAACGGGGATCAAGATGCTGAGCAGCGCAGGAGCTGCAGTGGTCAGCGACCCATAGCTGACTGCTAGCGTCAGGGCCAGCTAACCAGAGCTGCCAAGACCCTTCTACACCTCCACGCGGTGATCCTGGATAACAGGCTGCAGCAGGGCAGACTGGCTAAGGAGAAGGGCTCGAAGAGGAAATGCTAAGCCGGTACTCAAAAAATGCTTGCTGAAGTCGGATTTGTTGGAACGAAAGGTGCAAATATCGCAGTCAAGCTGTAAACTACGACACAAGGCATTCCGTTCTCTGAACTACATTCTGCTACTTAAGCCCTTTCAGGGTTTGGTAGCGGGAGATTGAGAACGAACGCAGAAGAAGAAGAAGAAGATATTGGCTGAGACACAATATACGACCCGAATGTTCCATACAGAAAATAATAGAAGGGACAATCGAGGGAAAAGAGGAAGGGGACGACCACGACTCACCTATACATCTGAGGCATGGGGAGACATTCAAGTACGGACCAATGCTGAAATTAAGAGAACTGCAGTGGATAGAGTTTCATGGGGAGACATTCAATTACGGACCAATGCTGAAATTAAGAGAGCTGCAGAGGATAGAGTTTCATGGGGAGATATTCAAGTACGGACCAATGCTGAAATTAAGAGAGCTGCAGAGGATAGAGTTTCATGGGGAGACATTCAAGTACGGACCAATGCTGAAATTACGAGAACTGCAGAGGATAGAGTTTCATGGGGAGACATTCAAGTACGGACCAATGCTGAAATTAAGAGAGCTGCAGAGGATAGAGTTTCATGGGGAGACATTCAAGTACGGACCAATGCTGAAATTAAGAGAGCTGCAGAGGATAGAGTTTCATGGAGAGACATGCGCAGACAACCTTACAACCTGTTGATCAGCGAGCGGTGATTCGGTTTCTAACAGCTGAAGGATGTCGACCAGTTGAGATTCATCACAGAATGACATAATGCAGGGAGTGTATGGTGACAAAAATGTGTCGAAGACAACAAAGAAGAACTGGACAACGATGTTTAAAGAATGACGTAAGTTAACGAAAGATCTTTCGAGACCAGGTCAGGCGCATATTGTTGCGTTAACTCACGTCCTTCTTTACATATTGTTGTTCAGTTCTAACCCGAGATATCCAGGTCACTCTGACCAAAATAAAATATGTGGCAGAGTCTAGCTGAGTAGTTTACTTATCTAAAGAGTTACATGTTTCCACACCACGACACGACTTCACACAGGAAAACGCAGTAAACACTATCCTGAATGGAAACATAACATTATAGTTTAATAATTGTTAAAACAAAACAATATTTACAGAAAGCACTGCACATCTAAACTAAATAATCAATATATATATATATATTGAACTACAATCGGAGGTTTTAAGCACTATATTTGATGATTCCTCCAAGGGCATGATACCTAGGCTCTCGCCGCTGCACTCCCCTTATCTGCACACTCAACACACAACTACACACGTGTCTTCGCGATCGGATTACATACTCAGTCGTTCTGTGCATTCAAATATAATCAGATCACCTTCAATCAAGTTATCAGGACATGCACATACCATCGGTTCATGTATGCTAAGGTGATCGGTGCATTCATATGTAATTAGATTACGTCACTTATAGTCGGATCATGTACTCACTTGTGGTCACATACTCAGTCGATCTGTGCATACACATATAATCAGAACAACATCGCTCCAATAGTGTCCTGCACGTACGACACACACTCAGATCTTTTACTGTTCACAGGGTGTCCAAATTAAACACATATAAAGCGACTGGTTAAAACTCGAGGTGTATGCTGGTCCAATCCCTCTGCAAACTCACTCACTCTGGACAACCTCTCTGACTTCTGACAGCCTCTCAGCTTTCTTCCCAGCCAGTCTGTTTGATTTCATCTTTGCAGGGTATTTTATAGCCTCAAGCAACAACATGGCTGTCCAGTGGTCTTCTGTTGGTTGTCTGACCAATCTAATTTGGAACTACCCCCAACAAATTGTTATTGGATGACTTTCCCCAATCCCTGTCATTCTAAATGTCGTAGCCAGTCGTGGCGGCTTCTGACTGTCACCAACCCACACAACTACACTAGTTCGGAACGCTAGACTCCACCTCAGCGCCGATTTCCCCCCCCCCCCACGTACCAAAGTCTTCCATCTAAACCCCTCGTTTCCTTTGTCGGCCTAGTTTCGAGACGGTGATGGCCCTTAGCCCGCATTCAGACAACCTTTGTTCCCAGAGTCGCCAGCCCAATCTCCCCTGCCCTAAACGCCCATGCACCAGTTGGAACTGTCACGTAATTACTATGATAATATGCATAGTCGGGACATTTCTCTTCTATTCTCTCTGCCACTCTTTCTCATCTTCAATTATGACTGAATTCAAATTCAGAAGAAATGAAAATCGGCCTCTGAGGTCATGAAGTCGAACACTGTGGTCTTCAATTTCCGTTTGAAATCAGTCCATGATCTCTACCATTACTCTATTAATTTCTTCCTGTGCCACGAGTCCATTATTTCATGCTGATTCTCCAGGCATTATTCTCTTCTCCTTCTACTTTCTATTAGTATTCTCCACAATACTCATTAGCGGAAAGAATTGCATTGTGGATAATTTTGTAATTCTTACAAATTAAAGATTTGAATAATCCCTTTTAGATCACAACACGCTTCATACAACCACAATGTCGGATCCTGGATACGTTTTGAAACTTTCTGGACTGGTGATAAATCAGTTGGCTACCAAAGTTTTAATAAAGATATAACGGAAACTGGTGCATAGAGTTCAGAAGTGGACCTGTATCAGATTTGATTTACCTAGAAAAATTATCATTCAAGCAGATGTTCAAGGATTGCAATATAACTGTTGCACACTTCGGGGACTACTTGCACAGCTTCGAGGTGGAAACTCCATCGCATATCTGGTACAGTGTCTTTCTCAGTTCGAGGGATAAATAATGTTAACACTTCCCAAAGAGAGGTAGATTGGAAAACGTCAATTGTTTATCCAGAACATCAAAACAATGTAACAGCAGTTGTACCTCACTTGTATGGACACATGCCAGCTAGATAAATCAGTTATATATGTCAGTTAGAGATATTAATTAGATATATTAGTTAGAGATATTAGAGATATTAGTTAGAGACATCAGTTAGAGATATCAGTTAGAGATTTCAGTTAGATATATTACTTAGAGATATCAGTTAGACATATTAGTTAGAGATATTAATTAGAGATATTAGAGATATTAGAAATATCAGTTAAAGATATTAGTTAGAGATATCAGTTAGAGATATTAGTTAAAGAAATCAGTTAGAGATATCAGTTCGATATATCAGTTAGAGATATTAGTTAGAAATAAAAGTATTTTAGTTAGAGATATCAGTTAGAGATATTATATATATTAGTTAGAGATGTTAGTTAGAGATATTAGTTAGAGATATTACATATATTAGTTAGAGATATCAGTTAGAGATATTATAGATATTAGTTATAGATATCAGTTAGAGATATTATAGATATTAGTTAGAGATATCATTTAGAGATATCAGTTAGAGATATCTGTTAGAGATATTAGTTAGAGATATTAGTTAGAGATATTAGTTAGAGACATCAGTTCGATATATCAGTTAGAAATATTAGTTAGAAATATAAGTATTTTAGTTAGAGATATCAGTTCGAGATATTAGATATATTAGTTAGAGATATTAGAGATATCAGTTAGAGATATCAGTTGGTGATATTAGTTAGAGATATTAGATATATTAGTTAGACATATTAGTTAGAAATATAAGTATTTTAGTTAGAGATATCAGTTAGAGATCGTGGATATATTAGTTAGAAATATTAGAGATATCAGTTGGTGATGTTAGTTAAAGATATTAGTTAGAGATATCAGATATATATATATATATATATATATATATATATATATATATATATATATATATATATATATATATATATATATATATTAGAGATTCGTTATAGAAATCAGTTAAATATTTCAGTGAGAGATATCATTTAGAGTGGACAGCTATAGATATCATTTAGAAATATCAATTATTGATATCAGTTCGAGATCTGAGTTACAAGTGTAGGGGAACCAGGGTATGAAGGAGTAGCCATGGCAGCTGTTGTACAAAGCGAGCTGTTGAAAGAGTCGCCATAATTCTCTGACTGGCAGCTCTCGCCGCGGTTTACAGGCCTGGAGATGATCCGACGCATGGCCTGGTCTCGTCTGTCTGGTCTCTGTTGGAGCACCAAATGTTAGTTTCTCACTTGCTCCGACGGGAGGTGCCTAAACAGAGGAAAGTGTGAAATTAAACAGGAAAGGAGAGAACGAAGAGATTGATTGGAAAAGAAAGCAAATAAAATTGTAGCTGCCAGATAAATTGTGGGGACAGACCGGGTTTACGTCTATTATCGTTTCCATTGTGACAGATAGGGAAGTTGTTGTCTGGTTTCCTGGGAGCCCAACCATTCTCTAAGCTGCCTGGTATTCGGTGCGGTTCAAGAATCCAATCCAGATTTAATGTCTGTATGCTGGGCATCGTATAACTAAAAGGACTTTATGTTCGGTTCAAAGAAGCTTGTGCTTTCAATCCAAAGCAGGTTAACATTACTCTAGCAACGAATTGTGGAATATGTGTGTGCGTGTGTGTGAGAGAGAGAGTGTGTGAGTAATTGTGTGTGTGTGTGAGAGTGTGTGAATAATTGTGTGTGTGTGTGAGAGAGTGTGTGAGTAATTGTGTGTGTGTGTGTGAGAGTGGGTGAGTAATTGTGTGTGTGTGTGAGAGTGTGTGAGTAATTGTGTGTGTGTGTGGGTGTGTGAGTAATTGTGTGTGTGTGTGAGAGTGTGTGAGTAATTGTGTGTGTGTGTGTGTGTGTGTGAGAGTGTGTGAGTAATTCTGTGTGTGTGTGAGAGTGTGTGAGTAATTATGTGTGTGTGTGTGAGTAATTGTGTGTGTGTGTGAGAGTGTGTGAGTAATTGTGTGTGTGTGTGTGAGAGTGTGTGAGTAATTGTGTGTGTGTGTGAGTGGGTGGGTGAGTAATTGTGTGTGTGTGTGAGAGTGTGTGAGTAATTGTGTGTGTGTGTGTGTGTGTGTGGGTGGGTGAGTAATTGTGTGTGTGTGTGAGAGTGTGTGAGTAATTGTGTGTGTGTGTGGGTGGGTGAGTAATTGTGTGTGTGTGAGAGTGTGTGAGTAATTGTGTGTGTGGGGGGGGGGTGAGTAATTGTGTGTGTGTGTGAGAGTGTGTGAGTAATTGTGTGTGTGTGTGTGGGTGGGTGAGTAATTGTGTGTGTGTGTGGGTGGGTGAGTAATTGTGTGTGTGTGTGAGAGTGTGTGAGTAATTGTGTGTGTGAGAGTGTGTGAGTAATTGTGTGTGTGTGTGTGTGGGTGGGTGAGTAATTGTGTGTGTGTGTGAGAGTATGTGAGTAATTGTGTGTGTGTGAGAGAGAGTGTGTGAGTAATTGTGTGTGTGTGTGAGTGGGTGGGTGAGTAATTGTGTGTGTGAGTAATTGTGTGTGTGTGAGAGTATGTGAGTAATTGTGTGTGTGTGAGAGAGAGTGTGTGAGTAATTGTGTGTGTGTGAGAGAGTGTGTGAGTAATTGTGTGTGTGTGAGAGTGTGTGAGTAATTGTGTGTGTGTGTGTGAGTAATTGTGTGTGTGAGAGAGTGTGTGAGTAATTGTGTGTGTGTGTGTGTGGGTGGGTGAGTAATTGTGTGTGTGTGTGTGAGAGTGTGTGAGAAATTGTGTGTGTGTGTGTGTGGGTGGGTGAGTAATTCTGTGTGTGTGAGAGTGTGTGAGTAATTGTGTGTGTGTGAGAGAGTGTGTGAGTAATTGTGTGTGTGAGAGAGTGTGTGAGTAATTGTGTGTGTGTGAGAGAGTGTGTGAGTAATTGTGTGTGTGAGAGAGTGTGTGAGTAATTGTGTGTGTGAGAGAGTGTGTGAGTAATTGTGTGTGTGTGAGAGTGTGTGAGTAATTGTGTATGTGTGTGAGAGTGTGTGAGTAATTGTGTGTGTGTGTGTGAGATATTGTGTGTGTGAGAGAGTGTGTGAGTAATTGTGTGTGTGTGTGAGAGAGTGTGTGAGTAATTGTGTGTGTGTGAGAGTGTGTGAGTAATTGTGTGTGTGAGAGAGTGTGTGAGTAATTGTGTGTGTGTGAGAGTGTGTGAGAGAGAGAGAGTGTGTGAGTAATTGTGTGTGTGAGAGAGAGTGTGTGAGTAATTGTGTGTGTGTGTGTGAGATATTGTGTGTGTGAGAGAGTGTGTGAGTAATTGTGTGTGTGTGTGAGAGAGTGTGTGAGTAATTGTGTGTGTGTGAGAGTGTGTGAGTAATTGTGTGTGTGAGAGAGTGTGTGAGTAATTGTGTGTGTGTGTGTGAGATATTGTGTGTGTGAGAGAGTGTGTGAGTAATTGTGTGTGTGTGTGAGAGAGTGTGTGAGTAATTGTGTGTGTGTGTGTGAGATATTGTGTGTGTGAGAGAGTGTGTGAGTAATTGTGTGTGTGTGTGAGAGAGTGTGTGAGTAATTGTGTGTGTGTGAGAGAGTGTGTGAGTAATTGTGTGTGTGTGTGAGATATTGTGTGTGTGAGAGAGTGTGTGAGTAATTGTGTGTGTGTGTGAGAGAGTGAGTGAGTAATTGTGTGTGTGTGTGTGAGATATTGTGTGTGTGAGAGAGTGTGTGAGTAATTGTGTGTGTGTGTGAGAGAGTGTGTGAGTAATTGTGTGTGTGTGAGAGAGTGTGTGAGTAATTGTGTGTGTGTGAGAGAGAGTGTGTGAGTAATTGTGTGTGTGTGAGAGAGTGTGTGAGTAATTGTGTGTGTGTGTGTGAGATATTGTGTGTGTGAGAGAGTGTGGGAGTAATTGTGTGTGTGTGAGAGTGTGTGAGAGAGAGAGAGTGTGTGAGTAATTGTGTGTGTGTGTGAGAGTGTGTGAATAATTGTGTGTGTGTGTGAGAGAGTGTGTGAGTAATTGTGTGTGTGTGTGTGAGAGTGGGTGAGTAATTGTGTGTGTGTGTGAGAGTGTGTGAGTAATTCTGTGTGTGTGTGAGAGTGTGTGAGTAATTATGTGTGTGTGTGTGAGTAATTGTGTGTGTGTGTGTGAGAGTGTGTGAGTAATTGTGTGTGTGTGTGTGTGAGAGTGTGTGAGTAATTGTGTGTGTGTGTGAGTGGGTGGGTGAGTAATTGTGTGTGTGTGTGAGAGTGTGTGAGTAATTGTGTGTGTGTGTGTGTGTGTGGGTGGGTGAGTAATTGTGTGTGTGTGTGAGAGTGTGTGAGTAATTGTGTGTGTGTGTGGGTGGGTGAGTAATTGTGTGTGTGTGAGAGTGTGTGAGTAATTGTGTGTGTGGGGGGGGGTGAGTAATTGTGTGTGTGTGTGAGAGTGTGTGAGTAATTGTGTGTGTGTGTGTGGGTGGGTGAGTAATTGTGTGTGTGTGTGGGTGGGTGAGTAATTGTGTGTGTGTGTGAGAGTGTGTGAGTAATTGTGTGTGTGAGAGTGTGTGAGTAATTGTGTGTGTGTGTGTGTGGGTGGGTGAGTAATTGTGTGTGTGTGTGAGAGTATGTGAGTAATTGTGTGTGTGTGAGAGAGAGTGTGTGAGTAATTGTGTGTGTGTGTGAGTGGGTGGGTGAGTAATTGTGTGTGTGAGTAATTGTGTGTGTGTGAGAGTATGTGAGTAATTGTGTGTGTGTGAGAGAGAGTGTGTGAGTAATTGTGTGTGTGTGAGAGAGTGTGTGAGTAATTGTGTGTGTGTGAGAGTGTGTGAGTAATTGTGTGTGTGTGTGTGAGTAATTGTGTGTGTGAGAGAGTGTGTGAGTAATTGTGTGTGTGTGTGTGTGGGTGGGTGAGTAATTGTGTGTGTGTGTGTGAGAGTGTGTGAGAAATTGTGTGTGTGTGTGTGGGTGGGTGAGTAATTCTGTGTGTGTGAGAGTGTGTGAGTAATTGTGTGTGTGAGAGAGTGTGTGAGTAATTGTGTGTGTGAGAGAGTGTGTGAGTAATTGTGTGTGTGTGAGAGAGTGTGTGAGTAATTGTGTGTGTGAGAGAGTGTGTGAGTAATTGTGTGTGTGAGAGAGTGTGTGAGTAATTGTGTGTGTGTGAGAGTGTGTGAGTAATTGTGTATGTGTGTGAGAGTGTGTGAGTAATTGTGTGTGTGTGTGTGAGATATTGTGTGTGTGAGAGAGTGTGTGAGTAATTGTGTGTGTGTGTGAGAGAGTGTGTGAGTAATTGTGTGTGTGTGAGAGTGTGTGAGTAATTGTGTGTGTGAGAGAGTGTGTGAGTAATTGTGTGTGTGTGAGAGTGTGTGAGAGAGAGAGTGTGTGAGTAATTGTGTGTGTGAGAGAGAGTGTGTGAGTAATTGTGTGTGTGTGTGTGAGATATTGTGTGTGTGAGAGAGTGTGTGAGTAATTGTGTGTGTGTGTGAGAGAGTGTGTGAGTAATTGTGTGTGTGTGAGAGTGTGTGAGTAATTGTGTGTGTGAGAGAGTGTGTGAGTAATTGTGTGTGTGTGTGAGAGATATTGTGTGTGTGAGAGAGTGTGTGAGTAATTGTGTGTGTGTGTGAGAGAGTGTGTGAGTAATTGTGTGTGTGTGTGTGAGATATTGTGTGTGTGAGAGAGTGTGTGAGTAATTGTGTGTGTGTGTGAGAGAGTGTGTGAGTAATTGTGTGTGTGTGAGAGAGTGTGTGAGTAATTGTGTGTGTGTGTGAGATATTGTGTGTGTGAGAGAGTGTGTGAGTAATTGTGTGTGTGTGTGAGAGAGTGTGTGAGTAATTGTGTGTGTGTGTGTGAGATATTGTGTGTGAGAGAGTGTGTGAGTAATTGTGTGTGTGTGTGAGAGAGTGTGTGAGTAATTGTGTGTGTGTGAGAGAGTGTGTGAGTAATTGTGTGTGTGTGTGAGAGAGTGTGTGAGTAATTGTGTGTGTGTGAGAGAGTGTGTGAGTAATTGTGTGTGTGTGTGTGAGATAGTGTGTGTGTGAGAGAGTGTGTGAGTAATTGTGTGTGTGTGAGAGTGTGTGAGAGAGAGAGAGTGTGTGAGTAATTGTGTGTGTGTGAGAGTGTGTGAGTAATTGTGTGTGTGAGAGAGTGTGTGAGTAATTGTGTGTGTGTGAGAGTGTGTGAGAGAGAGAGAGTGTGTGAGTAATTGTGTGTGTGAGAGAGAGTGTGTGAGTAATTGTGTGTGTGTGAGAGTGTGTGAGTAATTGTGTGTGTGTGAGAGAGTGTGAGTAATTGTGTGTGTGTGTGAGAGAGAGTGTGAGTAATTGTGTGTGTGAGAGAGTGTGTGAGTAATTGTGTGTGTGTGAGAGAGTGTGAGTAATTGTGTGTGTGTGTGAGAGAGACTGTGAGTAATTGTGTGTGTGTGTGAGAGTGTGTGGGTAATTGTGTGTGTGTGTGAAAGTGTGTGAGTAATTGTGTGTGTGTGTGTGTGGGTGGGTGAGTAATTGTGTGTGTGTGATTGTGTGTGAGTAATTGTGTGTGGGTGCGTGATTGTATGTGAGTAATTGTGTGTGTGTGTGTGGGATTGTATGTGGGTAATTGTGATGTGTGGGTGTGTGATTGTGTGTGAGTAATTGTGTGTGTGTGAGAGAGTGTGTGAGTAATTGTGTGTGTGAGAGAGTG
Source organism: Ariolimax columbianus (assembly GCA_036924085.1). Taxonomy (NCBI): domain Eukaryota; kingdom Metazoa; phylum Mollusca; class Gastropoda; order Stylommatophora; family Arionidae; genus Ariolimax; species Ariolimax columbianus. The sequence continues at coordinate 45,293,684 of JAVGWX010000022.1, forward strand.
TGTGAGTAATTGTGTGTGTGTGAGAGTGTGTGAGTAATTGTGTGTGTGTGTGTGAGAGTAATTGTGTGTGTGTGAGAGAGTGTGTGAGTAATTGTGTGTGTGAGAGAGTGTGTGAGTAATTGTGTGTGTGTGAGAGTGTGTGAGTAATTGTGTATGTGTGTGAGTAATTGTGTGTGTGTGTGTGTGAGTAATTGTGTGTGTGAGAGAGTGTGTGAGTAATTGTGTGTGTGTCTGTGTGTGAGATATTGTGAGTGTGAGAGAGTGTGTGAGTAATTGTGTGTGTGTGTGTGAGAGAGTGTGTGAGTAATTGTGTATGTGTGAGAGTATGTGAGTAATTGTGTGTGTGTGAGAGAGTGTGTGATTAATTGTGTGTGTGTGAGAGTGTGTGAGTAATTGTGTGTGTGAGAGTGTGTGAGAGAGAGAGTGTGTAAGTAATTGTGTGTGTGTGAGAGAGTGTGTGAGTAATTGTGTATGTGTGAGAGTGTGTGAGTAATTGTGTGTGTGTGTGAGAGTGTGAGTAATTGTGTGTGTGTGTGTGAGAGAGAGAGAGTGTGAGTAATTGTGTGTGTGTGTGTGGGTGGGTGAGTAATTGTGTGTGTGTGTGAGTGGGTGGGTGAGTAATTGTGTGTGTGTGTGAGAGTGTGTGAGTAATTGTGTGTGTGTGTGTGTGTGTGTGGGTGGGTGAGTAATTGTGTGTGTGTGTGAGAGTGTGTGAGTAATTGTGTGTGTGTGAGTGAGTAATTGTGTGTGTGTGTGGGTGGGTGAGTAATTGTGTGTGTGTGAGAGTGTGTGAGTAATTGTGTGTGTGTGTGGGGGGGGGGTGAGTAATTGTGTGTGTGTGTGAGAGTGTGTGAGTAATTGTGTGTGTGTGTGTGTGGGTGGATGAGTAATTGTGTGTGGGTGGGTGAGTAATTGTGTGTGTGTGTGAGAGTGTGTGAGAGTGTGTGAGTAATTGTGTGTGTGAGAGTGTGTGAGTAATTGTGTGTGTGTGTGTGTGTGGGTGGGTGAGTAATTGTGTGTGTGTGTGAGAGTATGTGAGTAATTGTGTGTGTGTGTGAGTGGGTGGGTGAGTAATTGTGTGTGTGTGAGAGAGTGTGTGAGTAATTGTGTGTGTGAGTAATTGTGTGTGTGAGTAATTGTGTGTGTGTGTGTGTGTGAGAGTGTGTGAGTAATTGTGTGTGTGTGTGAGTGGGTGGGTGAGTAATTGTGTGTGTGTGAGAGAGTGTGTGAGTAATTGTGTGTGTGAGTAATTGTGTGTGTGAGTAATTGTGTGTGTGTGTGTGTGAGAGTGTGTGAGTAATTGTGTGTGTGTGAGAGTGTGTGAGTAATTGTGTGTGTGTGTGTGAGTAATTGTGTGTGTGAGAGAGTGTGTGAGTAATTGTGTGTGTGTGTGTGGGTGGGTGAGTAATTGTGTGTGTGTGTGTGAGAGTGTGTGAGAAATTGTGTGTGTGTGTGTGTGGGTGGGTGAGTAATTCTGTGTGTGTGAGAGTGTGTGAGTAATTGTGTGTGTGTGTGGGTGGGTAATTGTGTGTGTGTGAGAGAGTGTGTGAGTAATTGTGTGTGTGAGAGAGTGTGTGAGTAATTGTGTGTGTGTGAGAGAGTGTGTGAGTAATTGTGTGTGTGTGAGAGTGTGTGAGTAATTGTGTATGTGTGTGAGAGTGTGTGAGTAATTGTGTGTGTGTGTGAGTAATTATGTGTGTGTGAGAGAGTGTGTGAGTAATTGTGTGTGTGTGTGAGATATTGTGTGTGTGAGAGAGTGTGTGAGTAATTGTGTGTGTGTGTGAGAGAGTGTGTGAGTAATTGTGTGTGTGTGAGAGTGTGTGAGTAATTGTGTGTGTGAGAGAGTGTGTGAGTAATTGTGTGTGTGAGATTGTGTGAGTAATTGTGTGTGTGTGAGAGTGTGTGAGAGAGAGAGAGTGTGTGAGTAATTGTGTGTGTGTGTGAGTAATTATGTGTGTGTGAGAGAGTGTGTGAGTAATTGTGTGTGTGTGTGAGATATTGTGTGTGTGAGAGAGTGTGTGAGTAATTGTGTGTGTGTGTGAGAGAGTGTGTGAGTAATTGTGTGTGTGTGAGAGTGTGTGAGTAATTGTGTGTGTGAGAGAGTGTGTGAGTAATTGTGTGTGTGAGATTGTGTGAGTAATTGTGTGTGTGTGAGAGTGTGTGAGAGAGAGAGAGTGTGTGAGTAATTGTGTGTGTGAGAGAGAGTGTGTGAGTAATTGTGTGTGTGTGAGAGTGTGTGAGTAATTGTGTGTGTGTGAGAGAGTGTGAGTAATTGTGTGTGTGTGTGAGAGAGAGTGTGAGTAATTGTCTGTGTGAGAGAGTGTGTGAGTAATTGTGTGTGTGTGAGAGAGTGTGAGTAATTGTGTGTGTGTGTGAGAGAGACTGTGAGTAATTGTGTGTGTGTGTGAGAGTGTGTGGGTAATTGTGTGTGTGTGTGAAAGTGTGTGAGTAATTGTGTGTGTGTGTGTGTGTGGGTGGGTGAGTAATTGTGTGTGTGAGATTGTGTGTGAGTAAGTGTGTGTGGGTGTGTGATTGTATGTGAGTAATTGTGTGTGTGTGTGTGTGGGATTGTATGTGGGTAATTGTGATGTGTGGGTGTGTGATTGTGTGTGAGTAATTGTGTGTGTGTGAGAGAGTGTGTGAGTAATTGTGTGTGTGAGAGAGTGTGTGAGTAATTGTGTGTGTGTGAGAGTGTGTGAGTAATTGTGTGTGTGTGTGTGTGAGAGTAATTGTGTGTGTGTGAGAGAGTGTGTGAGTAATTGTGTGTGTGAGAGAGTGTGTGAGTAATTGTGTGTGTGTGAGAGTGTGTGAGTAATTGTGTATGTGTGTGAGTAATTGTGTGTGTGTGTGTGAGTAATTGTGTGTGTGAGAGAGTGTGTGAGTAATTGTGTGTGTGTCTGTGTGTGAGATATTGTGAGTGTGAGAGAGGTTGTGAGTAATTGTGTGTGTGTGTGAGAGAGTGTGTGAGTAATTGTGTATGTGTGAGAGTATGTGAGTAATTGTGTGTGTGTGAGAGAGTGTGTGATTAATTGTGTGTGTGTGAGAGTGTGTGAGTAATTGTGTGTGTGAGAGTGTGTGAGAGAGAGAGTGTGTAAATAATTGTGTGTGTGTGAGAGAGTGTGTTAGTAATTGTGTGTGTGTGTGAGAGTGTGAGTAATTGTGTGTGTGTGTGTGAGAGAGAGAGAGTGTGAGTAATTGTGTGTGTGTGTGTGTGGGTGGGTGAGTAATTGTGTGTGTGTGTGAGTGGGTGGGTGAGTAATTGTGTGTGTGTGAGAGTGTGTGAGTAATTGTGTGTGTGTGTGTGTGTGTGGGTGGGTGAGTAATTGTGTGTGTGTGTGAGAGTGTGTGAGTAATTGTGTGTGTGTGAGTGAGTAATTGTGTGTGTGTGTGGGTGGGTGAGTAATTGTGTGTATGTGAGAGTGTGTGAGTAATTGTGTGTGTGTGTGGGGGGGGGTGAGTAATTGTGTGTGTGTGTGAGAGTGTGTGAGTAATTGAGTGTGTGTGTGTGTGGGTGGATGAGTAATTGTGTGTGGGTGGGTGAGTAATTGTGTGTGTGTGTGAGAGTGTGTGAGTAATTGTGTGTGTGAGAGTGTGTGAGTAATTGTGTGTGTGTGTGTGTGTGGGTGGGTGAGTAATTGTGTGTGTGTGAGAGAGAGTGTGTGAGTAATTGTGTGTGTGTGTGAGTGGGTGAGTAATTGTGTGTGTGTGAGAGAGTGTGTGAGTAATTGTGTGTGTGAGTAATTGTGTGTGTGAGTAATTGTGTGTGTGTGAGAGAGAGTGTGTGAGTAATTGTGTGTGTGTGTGTGAGTGGGTGAGTAATTGTGTGTGTGTGAGAGAGTGTGTGAGTAATTGTGTGTGTGAGTAATTGTGTGTGTGAGTAATTGTGTGTGTGTGTGTGTGAGAGTGTGTGAGTAATTGTGTGTGTGTGAGAGTGTGTGAGTAATTGTGTGTGTGTGTGTGAGTAATTGTGTGTGTGAGAGAGTGTGTGAGTAATTGTGTGTGTGTGTGTGGGTGGGTGAGTAATTGTGTGTGTGTGTTAGAGTGTGTGAGAAATTGTGTGTGTGTGTGTGTGGGTGGGTGAGTAATTCTGTGTGTGTGAGAGTGTGTGAGTAATTGTGTGTGTGTGTGGGTGGGTAATTGTGTGTGTGTGAGAGAGTGTGTGAGTAATTGTGTGTGTGAGAGAGTGTGTGAGTAATTGTGTGTGTGTGAGAGAGTGTGTGAGTAATTGTGTGTGTGAGAGAGTGTGTGAGTAATTGTGTGTGTGTGTGTGAAAGTGTGTGAGTAATTGTGTGTGTGAGAGAGTGTGTGAGTAATTGTGTGTGTGAGAGAGTGTGTGAGTAATTGTGTGTGTGTGAGAGTGTGTGAGTAATTGTGTATGTGTGTGAGAGTGTGTGAGTAATTGTGTGTGTGTGAGAGATATTGTGTGTGTGAGAGAGTGTGTGAGTAATTGTGTGTGTGTGTGAGAGAGTGTGTGAGTAATTGTGTGTGTGAGAGAGTGTGTGAGTAATTGTGTGTGTGAGATTGTGTGAGTAATTGTGTGTGTGTGAGAGAGTGTGAGTAATTGTGTGTGTGTGAGAGTGTGTGAGTAATTGTGTGTGTGAGAGAGTGTGTGAGTAATTGTGTGTGTGAGATTGTGTGAGTAATTGTGTGTGTGTGAGAGTGTGAGAGAGAGAGAGAGTGTGTGAGTAATTGTGTGTGTGAGAGAGAGTGTGTGAGTAATTGTGTGTGTGTGAGAGTGTGTGAGTAATTGTGTGTGTGTGAGAGAGTGTGAGTAATTGTGTGTGTGTGTGAGAGAGAGTGTGAGTAATTGTCTGTGTGAGAGAGTGTGTGAGTAATTGTGTGTGTGTGAGAGAGTGTGAGTAATTGTGTGTGTGTGTGAGAGAGACTGTGAGTAATTGTGTGTGTGTGTGAGAGTGTGTGGGTAATTGTGTGTGTGTGTGAAAGTGTGTGAGTAATTGTGTGTGTGTGTGTGTGGGTGGGTGAGTAATTGTGTGTGTGAGATTGTGTGTGAGTAAGTGTGTGTGGGTGTGTGATTGTATGTGAGTAATTGTGTGTGTGTGTGTGGGATTGTATGTGGGTAATTGTGATGTGTGGGTGTGTGATTGTGTGTGAGTAATTGTGTGTGTGTGAGAGAGTGTGTGAGTAATTGTGTGTGTGAGAGAGTGTGTGAGTAATTGTGTGTGTGTGAGAGTGTGTGAGTAATTGTGTGTGTGTGTGTGTGAGAGTAATTGTGTGTGTGTGAGAGAGTGTGTGAGTAATTGTGTGTGTGAGAGAGTGTGTGAGTAATTGTGTGTGTGTGAGAGTGTGTGAGTAATTGTGTATGTGTGTGAGTAATTGTGTGTGTGTGTGTGAGTAATTGTGTGTGTGAGAGAGTGTGTGAGTAATTGTGTGTGTGTGAGAGTGTGTGAGTAATTGTGTGTGTGTGTGAGAGTGTGTGAGAGAGAGAGTGTGTGAGTAATTGTGTGTGTGTGAGAGAGTGTGTTAGTAATTGTGTATGTGTGAGAGTGTGTGAGTAATTGTGTGTGTGTGTGAGAGTGTGAGTAATTGTGTGTGTGTGTGAGAGAGAGTGTGAGTAATTGTGTGTGTGTGTGTGTGGGTGGGTGAGTAATTGTGTGTGTGTGAGAGTGTGTGAGTAATTGTGTGTGTGTGTGGGTGGGTGAGTAATTGTGTGTGTGAGAGAGTGTGTGAGTAATTGTGTGTGTGTGAGTGGGTGGGTGAGTAATTGTGTGTGTGTGTGAGAGTGTGTGAGTAATTGTGTGTGTGTGTGAGTGGGTGGGTGAGTAATTGTGTGTGTGTGTGAGAGTGTGTGAGTAATTGTGTGTCTGTGTGTGTGAGTGTGTGAGTAATTGTGTGTGTGTGAGAGTGTGCGAGTAATTGTGTGTGTGTGTGAGTAATTGTGTGTGTGAGATAGTGTGTGAGTAATTGTGTGTGTGAGAGAGTGTGTGAGTAATTGTGTGTGTGTGAGAGTGTGTGAGTAATTGTGTGTGTGTGAGAGAGTGTGTGAGTAATTGTGTGTGTGTGTGTGAGTAATTGTGTGTGTGTGAGAGAGTGTCTGAGTAATTGTGTGTGTGAGATAGTGTGTGAGTAATTGTGTGTGTGTGAGAGAGTGTGTGAGTAATTGTGTGTGTGTGTGTGTGAGAGTAATTGTGTGTGTGTGACAGAGTGTGTGAGTAATTGTGTGTGTGAGAGAGTGTGTGAGTAATTGTGTGTGTGTGAGAGTGTGTAAGTAATTGTGTATGTGTGTGAGAGTGTGTGAGTAATTGTGTGTGTGTGTGTGAGTAATTGTGTGTGTGTGAGAGAGTGTGTGAGTAATTGTGTGTGTGTCTCTGTGTGAGATATTGTGTGTGTGAGAGAGTGTGTGAGTAATTGTGTGTGTGTGTGAGAGAGTGTGTGAGTAATTGTGTGTGTGTGAGAGTGTGTGAGTAATTGTGTGTGTGTGTGTGAGTAATTGTGTGTGTGTGAGAGAGTGTGTGAGTAATTGTGTGTGTGTCTCTGTGTGACATATTGTGTGTGTGAGAGAGTGTGTGAGTAATTGTGTGTGTGTGTGAGAGAGTGTGTGAGTAATTGTGTGTGTGAGAGAGTGTGTGAGTAATTGTGTGTGTGTGAGAGTGTGTGAGTAATTGTGTGTGTGTGTGTGAGTAATTGTGTGTGTGTGAGAGAGTGTGTGAGTAATTGTGTGTGTGTCTCTGTGTGAGATATTGTGTGTGTGAGAGAGTGTGTGAGTAATTGTGTGTGTGTGTGAGAGAGTGTGTGAGTAATTGTGTGTGTGTGAGAGTGTGTGAGTAATTGTGTGTGTGTGAGAGAGTGTGAGTAATTGTGTGTGTGAGTGTGAGTAATTGTGTGTGTGTGAGAGAGTGTGTGAGTAATTGTGTGTGTGTCTCTGTGTGAGATATTGTGTGTGTGAGAGAGTGTGTGAGTAATTGTGTGTGTGTGTGAGAGAGTGTGTGAGTAATTGTGTGTGTGTGTGAGAGAGTGTGTGAGTAATTGTGTGTGTGTGAGAGTGTGTGAGTAATTGTGTGTGTGTGAGAGAGTGTGTGAGTAATTGTGTGTGTGTGTGAGAGTGTGTGAGTAATTGTGTGTGTGAGAGTGTGTGTGAGAGAGAGTGTGTGAGTAATTGTGTGTGTGAGAGAGAGTGTGTGAGTAATTGTGTGTGTGTGAGAGTGTGTTAGTAATTGTGTGTGTGTGAGAGAGTGTGAGTATTTGTGTGTGTGTGTGTGAGAGTGTGTGAGTAATTGTGTGTGTGTGTGAGAGTGTGTGAGTAATTGTGTGTGTGTGTGTGTGTGTGTGTGTGGGTGGGTGAGTAATTGTGTGTGTGTGAGAGTGTGTGAGTAATTATGTGTGTGTGTGTGTGTGTGGGTGAGTAATTGTGTGTGTGTGAGAGTGTGTGAGTAATTGTGTGTGTGTGTGTGGGTGGGTGAGTAATTGTGTGTGTGTGAGAGTGTGTGAGTAATTGTGTGTGTGTGTGTGTGAGAGTGTGTGAGTAATTGTGTGTGTGTGTGTGGGTGGGTGAGTAATTGTGTGTGTGTGAGAGTGTGTGAGTAATTGTGTGTGTGTGTGGGTGGGTGAGTAATTGTGTGTGTGTGTGAGTGAGAGTGTGTGAGTAATTGTGTGTGTGTGAGTGTGTGAGTAGTTGTGTGTGTGTGTGTGTGTGTGGGTGGGTGAGTAATTCTGTGTGTGTGAGAGTGTGTGAGTAATTGTGTGTGTGTGTGAGAGTGTGTGAGTAATTGTGTGTGTGTGAGAGTGTGTGAGTAATTGTGTGTGTGTGTGTTAGAGTGTGTGAGTAATTGTGTGTGTGTGTGTGTGTGTGGGTGGGTGAGTAATTGTGTGTGTGTGTGAGAGTGTGTGAGTAATTGTGTGTGTGTGTGGGTGGGTGAGTAATTGTGTGTGTGTGAGAGTGTGTGAGTAATTGTGTGTGTGGGGGGGGGGTGAGTAATTGTGTGTGTGTGTGAGAGTGTGTGAGTAATTGTGTGTGTGTGTGTGGGTGGGTGAGTAATTGTGTGTGTGTGTGGGTGGGTGAGTAATTGTGTGTGTGTGTGAGAGTGTGTGAGTAATTGTGTGTGTGAGAGTGTGTGAGTAATTGTGTGTGTGTGTGTGTGGGTGGGTGAGTAATTGTGTGTGTGTGTGAGAGTATGTGAGTAATTGTGTGTGTGTGAGAGAGAGTGTGTGAGTAATTGTGTGTGTGTGTGAGTGGGTGGGTGAGTAATTGTGTGTGTGAGTAATTGTGTGTGTGTGAGAGTATGTGAGTAATTGTGTGTGTGTGAGAGAGAGTGTGTGAGTAATTGTGTGTGTGTGAGAGAGTGTGTGAGTAATTGTGTGTGTGAGTAATTGTGTGTGTGTGAGAGTGTGTGAGTAATTGTGTGTGTGTGTGTGAGTAATTGTGTGTGTGAGAGAGTGTGTGAGTAATTGTGTGTGTGTGTGTGTGGGTGGGTGAGTAATTGTGTGTGTGTGTGTGAGAGTGTGTGAGAAATTGTGTGTGTGTGTGTGTGGGTGGGTGAGTAATTCTGTGTGTGTGAGAGTGTGTGAGTAATTGTGTGTGTGTGAGAGAGTGTGTGAGTAATTGTGTGTGTGTGTGTGTGGGTGGGTGAGTAATTCTGTGTGTGTGAGAGTGTGTGAGTAATTGTGTGTGTGTGAGAGAGTGTGTGAGTAATTGTGTGTGTGAGAGAGTGTGTGAGTAATTGTGTGTGTGTGAGAGAGTGTGTGAGTAATTGTGTGTGTGAGAGAGTGTGTGAGTAATTGTGTGTGTGTGTGAGAGTGTGTGAGAAATTGTGTGTGTGTGTGTGTGGGTGGGTGAGTAATTCTGTGTGTGTGAGAGTGTGTGAGTAATTGTGTGTGTGTGAGAGAGTGTGTGAGTAATTGTGTGTGTGAGAGAGTGTGTGAGTAATTGTGTGTGTGTGAGAGAGTGTGTGAGTAATTGTGTGTGTGAGAGAGTGTGTGAGTAATTGTGTGTGTGTGAGAGTGTGTGAGTAATTGTGTATGTGTGTGAGAGTGTGTGAGTAATTGTGTGTGTGTGTGTGAGATATTGTGTGTGTGAGAGAGTGTGTGAGTAATTGTGTGTGTGTGTGAGAGAGTGTGTGAGTAATTGTGTGTGTGTGAGAGTGTGTGAGTAATTGTGTGTGTGAGAGAGTGTGTGAGTAATTGTGTGTGTGTGAGAGTGTGTGAGAGAGAGAGAGTGTGTGAGTAATTGTGTGTGTGAGAGAGAGTGTGTGAGTAATTGTGTGTGTGTGTGTGAGATATTGTGTGTGTGAGAGAGTGTGTGAGTAATTGTGTGTGTGTGTGAGAGAGTGTGTGAGTAATTGTGTGTGTGAGAGTGTGTGAGTAATTGTGTGTGTGAGAGAGTGTGTGAGTAATTGTGTGTGTGTGTGTGAGATATTGTGTGTGTGAGAGAGTGTGTGAGTAATTGTGTGTGTGTGTGAGAGAGTGTGTGAGTAATTGTGTGTGTGTGTGTGAGATATTGTGTGTGTGAGAGAGTGTGTGAGTAATTGTGTGTGTGTGTGAGATAGTGTGTGAGTAATTGTGTGTGTGTGAGAGAGTGTGTGAGTAATTGTGTGTGTGTGTGAGATATTGTGTGTGTGAGAGAGTGTGTGAGTAATTGTGTGTGTGTGTGAGAGAGTGTGTGAGTAATTGTGTGTGTGTGTGAGATATTGTGTGTGTGAGAGAGTGTGTGAGTAATTGTGTGTGTGTGTGAGAGAGTGTGTGAGTAATTGTGTGTGTGTGAGAGAGTGTGTGAGTAATTGTGTGTGTGTGTGTGAGATATTGTGTGTGTGAGAGAGTGTGTGAGTAATTGTGTGTGTGTGTGAGAGAGTGTGTGAGTAATTGTGTGTGTGTGAGAGAGTGTGTGAGTAATTGTGTGTGTGTGTGTGAGATATTGTGTGTGTGAGAGAGTGTGTGAGTAATTGTGTGTGTGTGAGAGTGTGTGAGTAATTGTGTGTGTGAGAGAGTGTGTGAGTAATTGTGTGTGTGTGAGAGTGTGTGAGAGAGAGAGAGTGTGTGAGTAATTGTGTGTGTGAGAGAGAGTGTGTGAGTAATTGTGTGTGTGTGTGAGATATTGTGTGTGTGAGAGAGTGTGTGAGTAATTGTGTGTGTGTGTGAGAGAGTGTGTGAGTAATTGTGTGTGTGTGTGTGAGATATTGTGTGTGTGAGAGAGTGTGTGAGTAATTGTGTGTGTGTGTGAGAGAGTGTGTGAGTAATTGTGTGTGTGTGTGTGGGTGGGTGAGTAATTGTGTGTGTGTGTGTGAGATATTGTGTGTGTGAGAGAGTGTGTGAGTAATTGTGTGTGTGTGTGAGAGAGTGTGTGAGTAATTGTGTGTGTGTGAGAGAGTGTGTGAGTAATTGTGTGTGTGTGTGTGAGATATTGTGTGTGTGAGAGAGTGTGTGAGTAATTGTGTGTGTGTGAGAGTGTGTGAGTAATTGTGTGTGTGAGAGAGTGTGTGAGTAATTGTGTGTGTGTGAGAGTGTGTGAGAGAGAGAGAGTGTGTGAGTAATTGTGTGTGTGAGAGAGAGTGTGTGAGTAATTGTGTGTGTGTGAGAGTGTGTGAGTAATTGTGTGTGTGTGAGAGAGTGTGAGTAATTGTGTGTGTGTGTGAGAGAGAGTGTGAGTAATTGTGTGTGTGAGAGAGTGTGTGAGTAATTGTGTGTGTGTGAGAGAGTGTGAGTAATTGTGTGTGTGTGTGAGAGAGACTGTGAGTAATTGTGTGTGTGTGTGAGAGTGTGTGGGTAATTGTGTGTGTGTGTGAAAGTGTGTGAGTAATTGTGTGTGTGTGTGTGTGGGTGGGTGAGTAATTGTGTGTGTGTGATTGTGTGTGAGTAATTGTGTGTGGGTGCGTGATTGTATGTGAGTAATTGTGTGTGTGTGTGTGGGATTGTATGTGGGTAATTGTGATGTGTGGGTGTGTGATTGTGTGTGAGTAATTGTGTGTGTGTGAGAGAGTGTGTGAGTAATTGTGTGTGTGAGAGAGTGTGTGAGTAATTGTGTGTGTGTGAGAGTGTGTGAGTAATTGTGTGTGTGTGTGTGTGAGAGTAATTGTGTGTGTGTGAGAGAGTGTGTGAGTAATTGTGTGTGTGAGAGAGTGTGTGAGTAATTGTGTGTGTGTGAGAGTGTGTGAGTAATTGTGTATGTGTGTGAGTAATTGTGTGTGTGTGTGTGTGAGTAATTGTGTGTGTGAGAGAGTGTGTGAGTAATTGTGTGTGTGTCTGTGTGTGAGATATTGTGAGTGTGAGAGAGTGTGTGAGTAATTGTGTGTGTGTGTGTGAGAGAGTGTGTGAGTAATTGTGTATGTGTGAGAGTATGTGAGTAATTGTGTGTGTGTGAGAGAGTGTGTGATTAATTGTGTGTGTGTGAGAGTGTGTGAGTAATTGTGTGTGTGAGAGTGTGTGAGAGAGAGAGTGTGTAAGTAATTGTGTGTGTGTGTGAGAGAGTGTGTGAGTAATTGTGTATGTGTGAGAGTGTGTGAGTAATTGTGTGTGTGTGTGAGAGTGTGAGTAATTGTGTGTGTGTGTGTGAGAGAGAGAGAGTGTGAGTAATTGTGTGTGTGTGTGTGGGTGGGTGAGTAATTGTGTGTGTGTGTGAGTGGGTGGGTGAGTAATTGTGTGTGTGTGTGAGAGTGTGTGAGTAATTGTGTGTGTGTGTGTGTGTGTGTGGGTGGGTGAGTAATTGTGTGTGTGTGTGAGAGTGTGTGAGTAATTGTGTGTGTGTGAGTGAGTAATTGTGTGTGTGTAGGTGGGTGAGTAATTGTGTGTGTGTGAGAGTGTGTGAGTAATTGTGTGTGTGTGTGGGGGGGGGGGTGAGTAATTGTGTGTGTGTGTGAGAGTGTGTGAGTAATTGTGTGTGTGTGTGTGTGGGTGGATGAGTAATTGTGTGTGGGTGGGTGAGTAATTGTGTGTGTGTGTGAGAGTGTGTGAGAGTGTGTGAGTAATTGTGTGTGTGAGAGTGTGTGAGTAATTGTGTGTGTGTGTGTGTGTGGGTGGGTGAGTAATTGTGTGTGTGTGTGAGAGTATGTGAGTAATTGTGTGTGTGTGTGAGTGGGTGGGTGAGTAATTGTGTGTGTGTGAGAGAGTGTGTGAGTAATTGTGTGTGTGAGTAATTGTGTGTGTGAGTAATTGTGTGTGTGTGTGTGTGAGAGTGTGTGAGTAATTGTGTGTGTGTGTGAGTGGGTGGGTGAGTAATTGTGTGTGTGTGAGAGAGTGTGTGAGTAATTGTGTGTGTGAGTAATTGTGTGTGTGAGTAATTGTGTGTGTGTGTGTGTGAGAGTGTGTGAGTAATTGTGTGTGTGTGAGAGTGTGTGAGTAATTGTGTGTGTGTGTGTGAGTAATTGTGTGTGTGAGAGAGTGTGTGAGTAATTGTGTGTGTGTGTGTGGGTGGGTGAGTAATTGTGTGTGTGTGTGTGAGAGTGTGTGAGAAATTGTGTGTGTGTGTGTGTGGGTGGGTGAGTAATTCTGTGTGTGTGAGAGTGTGTGAGTAATTGTGTGTGTGTGTGGGTGGGTAAATGTGTGTGTGTGAGAGAGTGTGTGAGTAATTGTGTGTGTGAGAGAGTGTGTGAGTAATTGTGTGTGTGTGAGAGAGTGTGTGAGTAATTGTGTGTGTGTGAGAGTGTGTGAGTAATTGTGTATGTGTGTGAGAGTGTGTGAGTAATTGTGTGTGTGTGTGAGTAATTATGTGTGTGTGAGAGAGTGTGTGAGTAATTGTGTGTGTGTGAGATATTGTGTGTGTGAGAGAGTGTGTGAGTAATTGTGTGTGTGTGTGAGAGAGTGTGTGAGTAATTGTGTGTGTGTGAGAGTGTGTGAGTAATTGTGTGTGTGAGAGAGTGTGTGAGTAATTGTGTGTGTGAGATTGTGTGAGTAATTGTGTGTGTGTGAGAGTGTGTGAGAGAGAGAGAGTGTGTGAGTAATTGTGTGTGTGAGAGAGAGTGTGTGAGTAATTGTGTGTGTGTGAGAGTGTGTGAGTAATTGTGTGTGTGTGAGAGAGTGTGAGTAATTGTGTGTGTGTGTGAGAGAGAGTGTGAGTAATTGTCTGTGTGAGAGAGTGTGTGAGTAATTGTGTGTGTGTGAGAGAGTGTGAGTAATTGTGTGTGTGTGTGAGAGAGACTGTGAGTAATTGTGTGTGTGTGTGAGAGTGTGTGGGTAATTGTGTGTGTGTGTGAAAGTGTGTGAGTAATTGTGTGTGTGTGTGTGTGGGTGGGTGAGTAATTGTGTGTGTGAGATTGTGTGTGAGTAAGTGTGTGTGGGTGTGTGATTGTATGTGAGTAATTGTGTGTGTGTGTGTGGGATTGTATGTGGGTAATTGTGATGTGTGGGTGTGTGATTGTGTGTGAGTAATTGTGTGTGTGTGAGAGAGTGTGTGAGTAATTGTGTGTGTGAGAGAGTGTGTGAGTAATTGTGTGTGTGTGAGAGTGTGTGAGTAATTGTGTGTGTGTGTGTGTGAGAGTAATTGTGTGTGTGTGAGAGAGTGTGTGAGTAATTGTGTGTGTGAGAGAGTGTGTGAGTAATTGTGTGTGTGTGAGAGTGTGTGAGTAATTGTGTATGTGTGTGAGTAATTGTGTGTGTGTGTGTGAGTAATTGTGTGTGTGAGAGAGTGTGTGAGTAATTGTGTGTGTGTCTGTGTGTGAGATATTGTGAGTGTGAGAGAGTGTGTGAGTAATTGTGTGTGTGTGTGAGAGAGTGTGTGAGTAATTGTGTATGTGTGAGAGTATGTGAGTAATTGTGTGTGTGTGAGAGAGTGTGTGATTAATTGTGTGTGTGTGAGAGTGTGTGAGTAATTGTGTGTGTGAGAGTGTGTGAGAGAGAGAGTGTGTAAGTAATTGTGTGTGTGTGAGAGAGTGTGTTAGTAATTGTGATGTGTGAGAGTGTGTGAGTAATTGTGTGTGTGTGTGAGAGTGTGAGTAATTGTGTGTGTGTGTGTGAGAGAGAGAGAGTGTGAGTAATTGTGTGTGTGTGTGTGGGTGGGTGAGTAATTGTGTGTGTGTGTGAGTGGGTGGGTGAGTAATTGTGTGTGTGTGTGAGAGTGTGTGAGTAATTGTGTGTGTGTGTGTGTGTGTGGGTGGGTGAGTAATTGTGTGTGTGTGTGAGAGTGTGTGAGTAATTGTGTGTGTGTGAGTGAGTAATTGTGTGTGTGTGTGGGTGGGTGAGTAATTGTGTGTATGTGAGAGTGTGTGAGTAATTGTGTGTGTGTGTGGGGGGGGGGGGGGGGGGTGAGTAATTGTGTGTGTGTGTGAGAGTGTGTGAGTAATTGTGTGTGTGTGTGTGTGGGTGGATGAGTAATTGTGTGTGGGTGGGTGAGTAATTGTGTGTGTGTGTGAGAGTGTGTGAGTAATTGTGTGTGTGAGAGTGTGTGAGTAATTGTGTGTGTGTGTGTGTGTGGGTGGGTGAGTAATTGTGTGTGTGTGTGAGAGTATGTGAGTAATTGTGTGTGTGTGAGAGAGAGTGTGTGAGTAATTGTGTGTGTGTGTGAGTGGGTGAGTAATTGTGTGTGTGTGAGAGAGTGTGTGAGTAATTGTGTGTGTGAGTAATTGTGTGTGTGAGTAATTGTGTGTGTGTGTGTGTGAGAGTGTGTGAGTAATTGTGTGTGTGTGAGAGTGTGTGAGTAATTGTGTGTGTGTGTGTGAGTAATTGTGTGTGTGAGAGAGTGTGTGAGTAATTGTGTGTGTGTGTGTGTGGGTGGGTGAGTAATTGTGTGTGTGTGTGAGAGTGTGTGAGAAATTGTGTGTGTGTGTGTGTGGGTGGGTGAGTAATTCTGTGTGTGTGAGAGTGTGTGAGTAATTGTGTGTGTGTGTGGGTGGGTAATTGTGTGTGTGTGAGAGAGTGTGTGAGTAATTGTGTGTGTGAGAGAGTGTGTGAGTAATTGTGTGTGTGTGAGAGAGTGTGTGAGTAATTGTGTGTGTGAGAGAGTGTGTGAGTAATTGTGTGTGTGTGTGTGAAAGTGTGTGAGTAATTGTGTGTGTGAGAGAGTGTGTGAGTAATTGTGTGTGTGAGAGAGTGTGTGAGTAATTGTGTGTGTGTGAGAGTGTGTGAGTAATTGTGTATGTGTGTGAGAGTGTGTGAGTAATTGTGTGTGTGTGAGAGATATTGTGTGTGTGAGAGAGTGTGTGAGTAATTGTGTGTGTGTGTGAGAGAGTGTGTGAGTAATTGTGTGTGTGTGAGAGTGTGTGAGTAATTGTGTGTGTGAGAGAGTGTGTGAGTAATTGTGTGTGTGAGATTGTGTGAGTAATTGTGTGTGTGTGAGAGAGTGTGAGTAATTGTGTGTGTGTGAGAGTGTGAGAGAGAGAGAGAGTGTGTGAGTAATTGTGTGTGTGAGAGAGAGTGTGTGAGTAATTGTGTGTGTGTGAGAGTGTGTGAGTAATTGTGTGTGTGTGAGAGAGTGTGAGTAATTGTGTGTGTGTGTGTGAGAGAGTGTGAGTAATTGTCTGTGTGAGAGAGTGTGTGAGTAATTGTGTGTGTGTGAGAGAGTGTGAGTAATTGTGTGTGTGTGTGAGAGAGACTGTGAGTAATTGTGTGTGTGTGTGAGAGTGTGTGGGTAATTGTGTGTGTGTGTGAAAGTGTGTGAGTAATTGTGTGTGTGTGTGTGTGGGTGGGTGAGTAATTGTGTGTGTGAGATTGTGTGTGAGTAAGTGTGTGTGGGTGTGTGATTGTATGTGAGTAATTGTGTGTGTGTGTGTGGGATTGTATGTGGGTAATTGTGATGTGTGGGTGTGTGAGAGTAATTGTGTGTGTGTGAGAGAGTGTGTGAGTAATTGTGTGTGTGAGAGAGTGTGTGAGTAATTGTGTGTGTGTGAGAGTGTGTGAGTAATTGTGTATGTGTGTGAGTAATTGTGTGTGTGTGTGTGAGTAATTGTGTGTGTGAGAGAGTGTGTGAGTAATTGTGTGTGTGTGAGAGTGTGTGAGTAATTGTGTGTGTGTGTGAGAGTGTGTGAGAGAGAGAGTGTGTGAGTAATTGTGTGTGTGTGAGAGAGTGTGTTAGTAATTGTGTATGTGTGAGAGTGTGTGAGTAATTGTGTGTGTGTGTGAGAGTGTGAGTAATTGTGTGTGTGTGTGAGAGAGAGTGTGAGTAATTGTGTGTGTGTGTGTGTGGGTGGGTGAGTAATTGTGTGTGTGTGAGAGTGTGTGAGTAATTGTGTGTGTGTGTGGGTGGGTGAGTAATTGTGTGTGTGTGAGAGTGTGTGAGTAATTGTGTGTGTGTGAGTGGGTGGGTGAGTAATTGTGTGTGTGTGTGAGAGTGTGTGAGTAATTGTGTGTGTGTGTGAGTGGGAGGGTGAGTAATTGTGTGTGTGTGTGAGAGTGTGTGAGTAATTGTGTGTGTGTGTGTGTGAGTGTGTGAGTAATTGTGTGTGTGTGAGAGTGTGTGAGTAATTGTGTGTGTGTGTGAGTAATTGTGTGTGTGAGATAGTGTGTGAGTAATTGTGTGTGTGAGAGAGTGTGTGAGTAATTGTGTGTGTGTGAGAGTGTGTGAGTAATTGTGTGTGTGTGAGAGAGTGTGTGAGTAATTGTGTGTGTGTGTGTGTGAGTAATTGTGTGTGTGTGAGAGAGTGTCTGAGTAATTGTGTGTGTGAGATAGTGTGTGAGTAATTGTGTGTGTGTGAGAGAGTGTGTGAGTAATTGTGTGTGTGTGTGTGTGAGAGTAATTGTGTGTGTGTGACAGAGTGTGTGAGTAATTGTGTGTGTGAGAGAGTGTGTGAGTAATTGTGTGTGTGTGAGAGTGTGTAAGTAATTGTGTATGTGTGTGAGAGTGTGTGAGTAATTGTGTGTGTGTGTGTGAGTAATTGTGTGTGTGTGAGAGAGTGTGTGAGTAATTGTGTGTGTGTCTCTGTGTGAGATATTGTGTGTGTGAGAGAGTGTGTGAGTAATTGTGTGTGTGTGTGAGAGAGTGTGTGAGTAATTGTGTGTGTGTGTGAGAGAGTGTGTGAGTAATTGTGTGTGTGTGAGAGTGTGTGAGTAATTGTGTGTGTGTGAGAGAGTGTGAGTAATTGTGTGTGTGTGTGTGAGTAATTGTGTGTGTGTGAGAGAGTGTGTGAGTAATTGTGTGTGTGTCTCTGTGTGAGATATTGTGTGTGTGAGAGAGTGTGTGAGTAATTGTGTGTGTGTGTGAGAGAGTGTGTGAGTAATTGTGTGTGTGTGTGAGAGAGTGTGTGAGTAATTGTGTGTGTGTGAGAGTGTGTGAGTAATTGTGTGTGTGTGAGAGAGTGTGTGAGTAATTGTGTGTGTGTGTGAGAGTGTGTGAGTAATTGTGTGTGTGAGAGTGTGTGTGAGAGAGAGTGTGTGAGTAATTGTGTGTGTGAGAGAGAGTGTGTGAGTAATTGTGTGTGTGTGAGAGTGTGTTAGTAATTGTGTGTGTGTGAGAGAGTGTGAGTATTTGTGTGTGTGTGTGTGAGAGTGTGTGAGTAATTGTGTGTGTGTGTGAGAGTGTGTGAGTAATTGTGTGTGTGTGTGTGTGTGTGTGTGGGTGGGTGAGTAATTGTGTGTGTGTGAGAGTGTGTGAGTAATTATGTGTGTGTGTGTGTGTGTGGGTGAGTAATTGTGTGTGTGTGAGAGTGTGTGAGTAATTGTGTGTGTGTGTGTGGGTGGGTGAGTAATTGTGTGTGTGTGAGAGTGTGTGAGTAATTGTGTGTGTGTGTGTGTGAGAGTGTGTGAGTAATTGTGTGTGTGTGTGTGGGTGGGTGAGTAATTGTGTGTGTGTGAGAGTGTGTGAGTAATTGTGTGTGTGTGTGGGTGGGTGAGTAATTGTGTGTGTGTGTGAGTGAGAGTGTGTGAGTAATTGTGTGTGTGTGAGTGTGTGAGTAGTTGTGTGTGTGTGTGTGTGTGTGTGTGGGTGGGTGAGTAATTCTGTGTGTGTGAGAGTGTGTGAGTAATTGTGTGTGTGTGTGTGGGTGGGTAATTGTGTGTGTGTGTGTGAGAGTGTGTGAGTAATTGTGTGTGTGTGAGAGTGTGTGAGTAATTGTGTGTGTGTGTGTGAGAGTGTGTGAGTAATTGTGTGTGTGTGTGTGTGAGAGTGTGAGTAATTGTGTGTGTATGTGAGAGTGTGTGAGTAATTGTGTGTGTGTGTGGGTGGGTGAGTAATTGTGTGTGTGTGAGAGTGTGTGAGTAATTGTGTGTGTGTGTGTGTGTGTGAGTGTGTGAGTAATTGTGTGTGTGTGTGTGAGTAATTGTGTGTGTGTGTGAGAGTGTGTGAGTAATTGTGTGTGTGTGTGGGTGGGTGAGTAATTGTGTGTGTGTGAGAGTGTGTGAGTAATTGTGTGTGTGTGTGTGTGGGTGAGTAATTGTGTGTGTGTGAGAGTGTGTGAGTAATTGTGTGTGTGTGTGTGTGGGTGGGTGAGTAATTGTGTGTGTGTGAGAGTGTGTGAGTAATTGTGTGTGTGTGTGTGAGAGTGTGTGAGTAATTGTGTGTGTGTGTGGGTGAGTAATTGTGTGTGTGAGAGAGTGTGTGAGTAATTGTGTGTGTGTGTGTGTGTGTGTGTGTGTGAGTGTGTGAGTAGTTGTGTGTGTGTGTGTGGGTGGGTGAGTAATTATGTGTGTGTGAGAGTGTGTGAGTAATTGTGTGTGTGTGTGTGTGGGTGGGTAATTGTGTGTGTGAGAGAGAGTGTGTGAGTAATTGTGTGTGTGTGTGAGTGGGTGGGTGAGTAATTGTGTGTGTGTGTGAGAGTGTGTGAGTAATTGTGTGTGTGAGAGTGTGTGAGTAATTGTGTGTGTGAGAGTGTGTGAGTAATTGTGTGTGTGTGTGTGTGAGATTGTGTGAGTAATTGTGTGTGTGTGAGAGTGTGTGAGTAATTGTGTGTGTGTGAGTAATTGTGTGTGTGAGAGAGTGTGTGAGTAAATGTGTGTGTGTGTGGGTGGGTGAGTAATTGTGTGTGTGTGTGAGAGTGTGTGAGTAATTGTGTGTGTGTGTGTGTGGGTGGGTGAGTAATTATGTGTGTGTGAGAGTGTGTGAGTAATTGTGTGTGTGTGTAGGTGGGTAATTGTGTGTGTGTGAGAGAGTGTGTGAGTAATTGTGTGTGTGAGAGAGTGTGTGAGTAATTGTGTGTGTGTGAGAGAGTGTGTGAGTAATTGTGTGTGTGAGAGAGTGTGTGAGTAATTGTGTGTGTGTGTGTGTGAGTGTGTGAGTAATTGTGTGTGTGAGAGAGTGTGTGAGTAATTGTGTGTGTGAGAGAGTGTGTGAGTAATTGTGTGTGTGTGTGTGTGAGTAATTGTGTATGTGTGTGAGAGTGTGTGAGTAATTGTGTGTGTGTGTGAGTAATTATGTGTGTGTGAGAGAGTGTGTGAGTAATTGTGTGTGTGTGTGTGTGAGAGATATTGTGTGTGTGAGAGAGTGTGTGAGTAATTGTGTGTGTGTGTGAGAGAGTGTGTGAGTAATTGTGTGTGTGTGAGTGAGTAATTGTGTGTGTGTGTGGGTGGGTGAGTAATTGTGTGTGTGTGAGAGTGTGTGAGTAATTGTGTGTGTGTGTGAGAGTGTGTGAGTAATTGTGTGTGTGTGTGGGTGGGTGAGTAATTGTGTGTGTGTGAGAGTGTGTGAGTAATTGTGTGTGTGTGTGTGTGAGTGTGTGAGTAATTGTGTGTGTGTGTGTGAGTAATTGTGTGTGTGTGTGAGAGTGTGTGAGTAATTGTGTGTGTGTGTGGGTGGGTGAGTAATTGTGTGTGTGTGAGAGTGTGTGAGTAATTGTGTGTGTGTGTGTGTGGGTGAGTAATTGTGTGTGTGTGAGAGTGTGTGAGTAATTGTGTGTGTGTGTGTGTGTGGGTGGGTGAGTAATTGTGTGTGTGTGAGAGTGTGTGAGTAATTGTGTGTGTGTGTGTGTGTGAGAGTGTGTGAGTAATTGTGTGTGTGTGTGGGTGAGTAATTGTGTGTGTGTGTGTGAGTGAGAGTGTGTGAGTAATTGTGTGTGTGTGTGTGTGTGTGTGTGTGAGTGTGTGAGTAGTTGTGTGTGTGTGTGTGGGTGGGTGAGTAATTATGTGTGTGTGAGAGTGTGTGAGTAATTGTGTGTGTGTGTGTGTGGGTGGGTAATTGTGTGTGTGAGAGAGAGTGTGTGAGTAATTGTGTGTGTGTGTGAGTGGGTGGGTGAGTAATTGTGTGTGTGTGTGAGAGTGTGTGAGTAATTGTGTGTGTGAGAGTGTGTGAGTAATTGTGTGTGTGAAAGTGTGTGAGTAATTGTGTGTGTGTGTGTGTGTGAGATTGTGTGAGTAATTGTGTGTGTGTGAGAGTGTGTGAGTAATTGTGTGTGTGTGAGTAATTGTGTGTGTGAGAGAGTGTGTGAGTAAATGTGTGTGTGTGTGGGTGGGTGGGTGAGTAATTATGTGTGTGTGAGAGTGTGTGAGTAATTGTGTGTGTGTGTAGGTGGGTAATTGTGTGTGTGTGAGAGAGTGTGTGAGTAATTGTGTGTGTGAGAGAGTGTGTGAGTAATTGTGTGTGTGTGAGAGAGTGTGTGAGTAATTGTGTGTGTGAGAGAGTGTGTGAGTAATTGTGTGTGTGTGTGTGTGTGAGTGTGTGAGTAATTGTGTGTGTGAGAGAGTGTGTGAGTAATTGTGTGTGTGAGAGAGTGTGTGAGTAATTGTGTGTGTGTGTGAGTAATTGTGTATGTGTGTGAGAGTGTGTGAGTAATTGTGTGTGTGTGTGAGTAATTATGTGTGTGTGAGAGAGTGTGTGAGTAATTGTGTGTGTGTGTGTGTGAGAGATATTGTGTGTGTGAGAGAGTGTGTGAGTAATTGTGTGTGTGTGTGAGAGAGTGTGTGAGTAATTGTGTGTGTGTGTGGGTGGGTGAGTAATTGTGTGTGTGTGAGAGTGTGTGAGTAATTGTGTGTGTGTGTGTGGGTGGGTGAGTAATTGTGTGTGTGTGAGAGTGTGTGAGTAATTGTGTGTGTGTGTGGGTGGGTGAGTAATTGTGTGTGTGTGAGAGTGTGTGAGTAATTGTGTGTGTGTGTGAGAGAGTGTGTGAGTAATTGTGTGTGTGTGAGAGTGTGTGAGTAATTGTATGTGTGTGAGAGAGTGTGTGAGTAATTGTGTGTGTGTGTGAGAGTGTGTGAGTAATTGTGTGTGTGAGAGTGTGTGTGAGAGAGAGTGTGTGAGTAATTGTGTGTGTGAGAGAGAGTGTGTGAGTAATTGTGTGTGTGTGAGAGTGTGTTAGTAATTGTGTGTGTGTGAGAGAGTGTGAGTATTTGTGTGTGTGTGTGAGAGTGTGTGAGTAATTGTGTGTGTGTGTGAGAGTGTGTGAGTAATTGTGTGTGTGTGTGTGTGTGTGTGGGTGGATGAGTAATTGTGTGTGTGTGAGAGTGTGTGAGTAATTATGTGTGTGTGTGTGTGTGTGGGTGAGTAATTGTGTGTGTGTGAGAGTGTGTGAGTAATTGTGTGTGTGTGTGGGTGGGTGAGTAATTGTGTGTGTGTGAGAGTGTGTGAGTAATTGTGTGTGTGTGTGTGTGAGAGTGTGTGAGTAATTGTGTGTGTGTGTGTGGGTGGGTGAGTAATTGTGTGTGTGTGAGAGTGTGTGAGTAATTGTGTGTGTGTGTGGGTGGGTGAGTAATTGTGTGTGTGTGTGAGTGAGAGTGTGTGAGTAATTGTGTGTGTGTGAGTGTGTGAGTAGTTGTGTGTGTGTGTGTGTGTGTGTGTGGGTGGGTGAGTAATTCTGTGTGTGTGAGAGTGTGTGAGTAATTGTGTGTGTGTGTGTGGGTGGGTAATTGTGTGTGTGTGTGTGAGAGTGTGTGAGTAATTGTGTGTGTGTGAGAGTGTGTGAGTAATTGTGAGTGTGTGTGTGAGAGTGTGTGAGTAATTGTGTGTGTGTGTGTGACAGAGTGTGAGTAATTGTGTGTGTATGTGAGAGTGTGTGAGTAATTGTGTGTGTGTGTGGGTGGGTGAGTAATTGTGTGTGTGTGAGAGTGTGTGAGTAATTGTGTGTGTGTGTGTGTGAGTGTGTGAGTAATTGTGTGTGTGTGTGAGTAATTGTGTGTGTGTGTGAGAGTGTGTGAGTAATTGTGTGTGTGTGTGGGTGGGTGAGTAATTGTGTGTGTGTGAGAGTGTGTGTGTGTGTGTGGGTGAGTAATTGTGTGTGTGTGAGAGTGTGTGAGTAATTGTGTGTGTGTGTGTGTGTGTGGGTGGGTGAGTAATTGTGTGTGTGTGAGAGTGTGTGAGTAATTGTGTGTGTGTGTGTGTGAGAGTGTGTGAGTAATTGTGTGTGTGTGTGGGTGAGTAATTGTGTGTGTGTGTGTGTGAGTGAGAGTGTGTGAGTAATTGTGTGTGTGTGTGTGTGTGTGTGTGTGAGTGTGTGAGTAGTTGTGTGTGTGTGTGTGGGTGGGTGAGTAATTATGTGTGTGTGAGAGTGTGTGAGTAATTGTGTGTGTGTGTGTGTGGGTGGGTAATTGTGTGTGTGAGAGAGAGTGTGTGAGTAATTGTGTGTGTGTGTGAGTGGGTGGGTGAGTAATTGTGTGTGTGTGTGAGAGTGTGTGAGTAATTGTGTGTGTGAGAGTGTGTGAGTAATTGTGTGTGTGAGAGTGTGTGAGTAATTGTGTGTGTGTGTGTGAGAGAGTGTGTGAGTAATTGTGTGTGTGAGAGTGTGTGAGTAATTGTGTGTGTGAGAGTGTGTGAGTAATTGCGTGTGTGTGAGTAATTGTGTGTGTGAGAGAGTGTGTGAGTAAATGTGTGTGTGTGTGGGTGGGTGAGTAATTGTGTGTGTGTGTGAGAGTGTGTGAGTAATTGTGTGTGTGTGTGTGTGGGTGGGTGAGTAATTATGTGTGTGTGAGAGTGTGTGAGTAATTGTGTGTGTGTAGGTGGGTAATTGTGTGTGTGTGAGAGAGTGTGTGAGTAATTGTGTGTGTGAGAGAGTGTGTGAGTAATTGTGTGTGTGTGAGAGAGTGTGTGAGTAATTGTGTGTGTGAGAGAGTGTGTGAGTAATTGTGTGTGTGTGTGTGTGTGTGAGTGTGTGAGTAATTGTGTGTGTGAGAGAGTGTGTGAGTAATTGTGTGTGTGAGAGAGTGTGTGAGTAATTGTGTGTGTGTGTGTGTGAGTAATTGTGTATGTGTGTGAGAGTGTGTGAGTAATTGTGTGTGTGTGTGAGTAATTATGTGTGTGTGAGAGAGTGTGTGAGTAATTGTGTGTGTGTGTGTGTGAGAGATATTGTGTGTGTGAGAGAGTGTGTGAGTAATTGTGTGTGTGTGTGAGAGAGTGTGTGAGTAATTGTGTGTGTGTGAGAGTGTGTGAGTAATTGTATGTGTGTGAGAGAGTGTGTGAGTAATTGTGTGTGTGTGTGAGAGTGTGTGAGTAATTGTGTGTGTGAGAGTGTGTGTGAGAGAGAGTGTGTGAGTAATTGTGTGTGTGAGAGAGAGTGTGTGAGTAATTGTGTGTGTGTGAGAGTGTGTTAGTAATTGTGTGTGTGTGAGAGAGTGTGAGTATTTGTGTGTGTGTGTGAGAGTGTGTGAGTAATTGTGTGTGTGTGTGAGAGTGTGTGAGTAATTGTGTGTGTGTGTGTGTGTGTGTGGGTGGATGAGTAATTGTGTGTGTGTGAGAGTGTGTGAGTAATTATGTGTGTGTGTGTGTGTGTGGGTGAGTAATTGTGTGTGTGTGAGAGTGTGTGAGTAATTGTGTGTGTGTGTGTGGGTGGGTGAGTAATTGTGTGTGTGTGAGAGTGTGTGAGTAATTGTGTGTGTGTGTGTGTGAGAGTGTGTGAGTAATTGTGTGTGTGTGTGTGGGTGGGTGAGTAATTGTGTGTGTGTGAGAGTGTGTGAGTAATTGTGTGTGTGTGTGGGTGGGTGAGTAATTGTGTGTGTGTGTGAGTGAGAGTGTGTGAGTAATTGTGTGTGTGTGAGTGTGTGAGTAGTTGTGTGTGTGTGTGTGTGTGTGTGTGGGTGGGTGAGTAATTCTGTGTGTGTGAGAGTGTGTGAGTAATTGTGTGTGTGTGTGTGGGTGGGTAATTGTGTGTGTGTGTGTGAGAGTGTGTGAGTAATTGTGTGTGTGTGAGAGTGTGTGAGTAATTGTGAGTGTGTGTGTGAGAGTGTGTGAGTAATTGTGTGTGTGTGTGTGACAGAGTGTGAGTAATTGTGTGTGTATGTGAGAGTGTGTGAGTAATTGTGTGTGTGTGTGGGTGGGTGAGTAATTGTGTGTGTGTGAGAGTGTGTGAGTAATTGTGTGTGTGTGTGTGTGAGTGTGTGAGTAATTGTGTGTGTGTGTGTGAGTAATTGTGTGTGTGTGTGAGAGTGTGTGAGTAATTGTGTGTGTGTGTGGGTGGGTGAGTAATTGTGTGTGTGTGAGAGTGTGTGAGTAATTGTGTGTGTGTGTGTGTGGGTGAGTAATTGTGTGTGTGTGAGAGTGTGTGAGTAATTGTGTGTGTGTGTGTGTGTGGGTGGGTGAGTAATTGTGTGTGTGTGAGAGTGTGTGAGTAATTGTGTGTGTGTGTGTGTGAGAGTGTGTGAGTAATTGTGTGTGTGTGTGGGTGAGTAATTGTGTGTGTGTGTGTGAGTGAGAGTGTGTGAGTAATTGTGTGTGTGTGTGTGTGTGTGTGAGTGTGTGAGTAGTTGTGTGTGTGTGTGTGGGTGGGTGAGTAATTATGTGTGTGTGAGAGTGTGTGAGTAATTGTGTGTGTGTGTGTGTGGGTGGGTAATTGTGTGTGTGAGAGAGAGTGTGTGAGTAATTGTGTGTGTGTGTGAGTGGGTGGGTGAGTAATTGTGTGTGTGTGTGAGAGTGTGTGAGTAATTGTGTGTGTGAGAGTGTGTGAGTAATTGTGTGTGTGAGAATGTGTGAGTAATTGTGTGTGTGTGTGTGTGAGAGAGTGTGTGAGTAATTGTGTGTGTGAGAGTGTGTGAGTAATTGTGTGTGTGAGAGTGTGTGAGTAATTGCGTGTGTGTGAGTAATTGTGTGTGTGAGAGAGTGTGTGAGTAAATGTGTGTGTGTGTGGGTGGGTGAGTAATTGTGTGTGTGTGTGAGAGTGTGTGAGTAATTGTGTGTGTGTGTGTGTGGGTGGGTGAGTAATTATGTGTGTGTGAGAGTGTGTGAGTAATTGTGTGTGTGTGTAGGTGGGTAATTGTGTGTGTGTGAGAGAGTGTGTGAGTAATTGTGTGTGTGAGAGAGTGTGTGAGTAATTGTGTGTGTGTGAGAGAGTGTGTGAGTAATTGTGTGTGTGAGAGAGTGTGTGAGTAATTGTGTGTGTGTGTGTGTGTGAGTGTGTGAGTAATTGTGTGTGTGAGAGAGTGTGTGAGTAATTGTGTGTGTGAGAGAGTGTGTGAGTAATTGTGTGTGTGTGTGTGTGAGTAATTGTGTATGTGTGTGAGAGTGTGTGAGTAATTGTGTGTGTGTGTGAGTAATTATGTGTGTGTGAGAGAGTGTGTGAGTAATTGTGTGTGTGTGTGTGTGAGAGATATTGTGTGTGTGAGAGAGTGTGTGAGTAATTGTGTGTGTGTGTGAGAGAGTGTGTGAGTAATTGTGTGTGTGTGAGTGAGTAATTGTGTGTGTGTGTGGGTGGGTGAGTAATTGTGTGTGTGTGAGAGTGTGTGAGTAATTGTGTGTGTGTGGGGGGGGGTGAGTAATTGTGTGTGTGTGAGAGTGTGCTGAGTAATTGTGTGTGTGTGTGTGTGAGAGTGTGTGAGTAATTGTGTGTGTGTGTGTGTGGGGTGGTGAGTAATTGTGTGTGTGTGAGAGTGTGTGAGTAATTGTGTGTGTGTGTGGGTGAGTAATTGTGTGTGTGTGTGAGTGAGAGTGTGTGAGTAATTGTGTGTGTGTGTGTGTGTGTGTGAGTGTGTGAGTAGTTGTGTGTGTGTGTGTGGGTGGGTGAGTAATTCTGTGTGTGTGAGAGTGTGTGAGTAATTGTGTGTGTGTGTGTGTGGGTGGGTAATTGTGTGTGTGAGAGAGAGTGTGTGAGTAATTGTGTGTGTGTGTGAGTGGGTGGGTGAGTAATTGTGTGTGTGTGTGAGAGTGTGTGAGTATTTGTGTGTGTGAGAGTGTGTGAGTAATTGTGTGTGTGAGAGTGTGTGAGTAATTGTGTGTGTGTGTGTGTGAGAGTGTGAGTAATTGTGTGTGTGTGAGAGTGTGTGAGTAATTGTGTGTGTGTGAGTAATTGTGTGTGTGAGAGAGTGTGTGATTAAATGTGTGTGTGTGTGGGTGGGTGAGTAATTGTGTGTGTGTGTGAGAGTGTGTGAGTAATTGTGTGTGTGTGTGTGTGGGTGGGTGAGTAATTCTGTGTGTGTGAGAGTGTGTGAGTAATTGTGTGTGTGTGTAGGTGGGTAATTGTGTGTGTGTGAGAGAGTGTGTGAGTAATTGTGTGTGTGAGAGAGTGTGTGAGTAATTGTGTGTGTGTGAGAGAGTGTGTGAGTAATTGTGTGTGTGAGAGAGTGTGTGAGTAATTGTGTGTGTGTGTGTGTGTGAGAGTGTGTGAGTAATTGTGTGTGTGAGAGAGTGTGTGAGTAATTGTGTGTGTGAGAGAGTGTGTGAGTAATTGTGTGTGTGTGAGAGTGTGTGAGTAATTGTGTATGTGTGTGAGAGTGTGTGAGTAATTGTGTGTGTGTGTGAGTAATTATGTGTGTGTGAGAGAGTGTGTGAGTAATTGTGTGTGTGTGTGTGTGAGAGATATTGTGTGTGTGAGAGAGTGGTGTGAGTAAATTGTGTGTGTGTGTGAGAGAGTGTGTGAGTAATTGTGTGTGTGTGAGTGAGTAATTGTGTGTGTGTGTGGGTGGGTGAGTAATTGTGTGTGTGTGAGAGTGTGTGAGTAATTGTGTGTGTGTGGGGGGGGGGTGAGTATTTGTGTGTGTGTGTGAGAGTGTGTGAGTAATTGTGTGTGTGTGTGTGTGGGTGGATGAGTAATTGTGTGTGGGTGGGTGAGTAATTGTGTGTGTGTGTGAGAGTGTGTGAGTAATTGTGTGTGTGAGAGTGTGTGAGTAATTGTGTGTGTGTGTGTGTGTGGGTGGGTGAGTAATTGTGTGTGTGTGTGAGAGTATGTGAGTAATTGTGTGTGTGTGAGAGTGTGTGAGTAATTGTGTGTGTGTGTGAGTAATTGTGTGTGTGAGAGAGTGTGTGAGTAATTGTGTGTGTGTGTGTGGGTGGGTGAGTAATTGTGTGTGTGTGAGAGTGTGTGAGTAATTGTGTGTGTGTGTGTGGGTGGGTGAGTAATTGTGTGTGTGTGAGAGTGTGTGAGAAATTGTGTGTGTGTGTGTGTGTGTGGGTGGGTGAGTAATTCTGTGTGTGTGAGAGTGTGTGAGTAATTGTGTGTGTGTGTGGGTGGGTAATTGTGTGTGTGTGAGAGAGTGTGTGAGTAATTGTGTGTGTGAGAGAGTGTGTGAGTAATTGTGTGTGTGTGAGAGAGTGTGTGAGTAATTGTGTGTGTGAGAGAGTGTGTGAGTAATTGTGTGTGTGTGTGTGAAAGTGTGTGAGTAATTGTGTGTGTGAGAGAGTGTGTGAGTAATTGTGTGTGTGTGTGAGAGTGTGTGAGTAATTGTGTGTGTGAGAGTGTGTGTGAGAGAGAGTGTGTGAGTAATTGTGTGTGTGAGAGAGAGTGTGTGAGTAATTGTGTGTGTGTGAGAGTGTGTTAGTAATTGTGTGTGTGTGAGGAGTGTGAGTATTTGTGTGTGTGTGTGAGAGTGTGTGAGTAATTGTGTGTGTGTGTGTGTGTGTGGTGGGGTGGGTGAGTAATTGTGTGTGTGAGAGAGTGTGTGAGTAATTATGTGTGTGTGTGTGTGTGTGGGTGAGTAATTGTGTGTGTGTGAGAGTGTGTGAGTAATTGTGTGTGTGTGTGTGTGGGTGGGTGAGTAATTGTGTGTGTGTGAGAGTGTGTGAGTAATTGTGTGTGTGTCTGTGAGAGTGTGTGAGTAATTGTGTGTGTGTGTGTGGGTGGGTGAGTAATTGTGTGTGTGTGAGAGTGTGTGAGTAATTGTGTGTGTGTGTGGGTGGGTGAGTAATTGTGTGTGTGTGTGAGTGAGAGTGTGTGAGTAATTGTGTGTGTGTGAGTGTGTGAGTAGTTGTGTGTGTGTGTGTGTGTGTGTGTGTGTGGGTGGGTGAGTAATTCTGTGTGTGTAAGAGTGTGTGAGTATGTGTGTGGTGTGTGTGGGTGGGTAATTGTGTGTGTGTGTGTGAGAGTGTGTGAGTAATTGTGTGTGTGAGAGTGTGTGAGTAATTGTGTGTGTGTGTGTGTGAGAGTGTGTGAGTAATTGTGTGTGTGTGTGTGTGTGAGAGTGTGAGTAATTGTGTGTGTGTGTGTGTGAGAGTGTGTGAGTAATTGTGTGTGTGTGTGGGTGGGTGAGTAATTGTGTGTGTGTGAGAGTGTGTGAGTAATTGTGTGTGTGTGTGTGTGAGTGTGTGAGTAATTGTGTGTGTGTGTGTGAGTAATTGTGTGTGTGTGTGAGAGTGTGTGAGTAATTGTGTGTGTGTGTGTGTGTGTGTGGGTGGATGAGTAATTGTGTGTGTGTGAGAGTGTGTGAGTAATTATGTGTGTGTGTGTGTGGGGTGAGTAATTGTGTGTGTGTGAGAGTGTGTGAGTAATTGTGTGTGTGTGAGAGTGTGTGAGTAATTGTGTATGTGTGTGAGAGTGTGTGAGTAATTGTGTGTGTGTGTGAGTAATTATGTTGTGTGTGAGAGAGTGTGTGAGTAATTGTGTGTTGTGTGTGTGTGAGAGATATTATGTGTGTGAGAGAGTGTGTGAGTAATTGTGTGTGTGTGTGAGAGAGTGTGTGAGTAATTGTGTGTGTGTGAGTGAGTAATTGTGTGTGTGTGTGGGTGGTGAGTAATTGTGTGTGTGTGAGAGTGTGTGAGTAATTGTGTGTGTGTGGGGGGGTGAGTATTTGTGTGTGTGTGTGAGAGTGTGTGAGTAATTGTGTGTGTGTGTGTGTGTGGGTGGATGAGTAATTGTGTGTGGGTGGGTGAGTAATTGTGTGTGTGTGTGAGAGTGTGTGAGTAATTGTGTGTGTGAGAGTGTGTGAGTAATTGTGTGTGTGTGTGTGGGTGGGTGAGTAATTGTGTGTGTGTGTGTGAGAGTATGTGAGTAATTGTGTGTGTGTGAGAGAGAGTGTGTGAGTAATTGTGTGTGTGTGTGAGTGGGTGGGTGAGTAATTGTGTGTGTGTGAGAGAGTGTGTGAGTAATTTGTGTGTGTGAGTAATTGTGTGTGTGAGTAATTGTGTGTGTGTGTGTGAGAGTGTGTGAGTAATTGTGTGTGTGTGAGAGTGTGTGAGTAATTGTGTGTGTGTGTGAGTAATTGTGTGTGTGAGAGAGTGTGTGAGTAATTGTGTGTGTGTGTGTGGGTGGGTGAGTAATTGTGTGTGTGTGAGAGTGTGTGAGTAATTGTGTGTGTGTGTGTGGGTGGGTGAGTAATTGTGTGTGTGTGAGGTGTGTGAGAAATTGTGTGTGTGTGTGTGTGTGGGTGGGTGAGTAATTCTGTGTGTGTGAGAGTGTGTGAGTAATTGTGTGTGTGTGTGGGTGGGTAATTGTGTGTGTGTGAGAGAGTGTGTGAGTAATTGTGTGTGTGAGAGAGTGTGTGAGTAATTGTGTGTGTGTGAGAGAGTGTGTGAGTAATTGTGTGTGTGAGAGAGTGTGTGAGTAATTGTGTGTGTGTGTGTGAAAGTGTGTGAGTAATTGTGTGTGTGAGAGAGTGTGTGAGTAATTGTGTGTGTGTGTGAGAGTGTGTGAGTAATTGTGTGTGTGAGAGTGTGTGTGAGAGAGAGTGTGTGAGTAATTGTGTGTGTGAGAGAGAGTGTGTGAGTAATTGTGTGTGTGTGAGAGTGTGTTAGTAATTGTGTGTGTGTGAGAGAGTGTGAGTATTTGTGTGTGTGTGTGAGAGTGTGTGAGTAATTGTGTGTGTGTGTGTGTGTGTGTGGGTGGGTGAGTAATTGTGTGTGTGAGAGAGTGTGTGAGTAATTATGTGTGTGTGTGTGTGTGTGGGTGAGTAATTGTGTGTGTGTGAGAGTGTGTGAGTAATTGTGTGTGTGTGGGTGGGTGAGTAATTGTGTGTGTGTGAGAGTGTGTGAGTAATTGTGTGTGTGTGTGTGTGAGAGTGTGTGAGTAATTGTGTGTGTGTGTGTGGGTGGGTGAGTAATTGTGTGTGTGTGAGAGTGTGTGAGTAATTGTGTGTGTGTGTGGGTGGGTGAGTAATTGTGTGTGTGTGTGAGTGAGAGTGTGTGAGTAATTGTGTGTGTGTGAGTGTGTGAGTAGTTGTGTGTGTGTGTGTGTGTGTGTGTGTGTGTGGGTGGGTGAGTAATTCTGTGTGTGTAAGAGTGTGTGAGTTAATTGTGTGTGTGTGTGTGGGTGGGTAATTGTGTGTGTGTGTGTGAGAGTGTGTGAGTAATGTGTGTGTGTGAGAGGTGTGTGAGTAATTGTGTGTGTGTGTGTGTGAGAGTGTGTGAGTAATTGTGTGTGTGTGTGTGTGTGAGAGTGTGAGTAATTGTGTGTGTGTGTGTGTGAGAGTGTGTGAGTAATTGTGTGTGTGTGTGGGTGGGTGAGTAATTGTGTGTGTGTGAGAGTGTGTGAGTAATTGTGTGTGTGTGTGTGTGAGTGTGTGAGTAATTGTGTGTGTGTGTGTGAGTAATTGTGTGTGTGTGTGAGAGTGTGTGAGTAATTGTGTGTGTGTGTGTGTGTGTGGGTGGATGAGTAATTGTGTGTGTGTGAGAGTGTGTGAGTAATTATGTGTGTGTGTGTGTGTGTGGGTGAGTAATTGTGTGTGTGTGAGAGTGTGTGAGTAATTGTGTGTGTGTGTGTGGGTGGGTGAGTAATTGTGTGTGTGTGAGAGTGTGTGAGTAATTGTGTGTGTGTGTGTGTGAGAGTGTGTGAGTAATTGTGTGTGTGTGTGTGGGTGGGTGAGTAATTGTGTGTGTGTGAGAGTGTGTGAGTAATTGTGTGTGTGTGTGGGTGGGTGAGTAATTGTGTGTGTGTGTGAGTGAGAGTGTGTGAGTAATTGTGTGTGTGTGAGTGTGTGAGTAGTTGTGTGTGTGTGTGTGTGTGTGTGGGTGGGTGAGTAATTCTGTGTGTGTGAGAGTGTGTGAGTAATTGTGTGTGTGTGTGTGGGTGGGTAATTGTGTGTGTGTGTGTGAGAGTGTGTGAGTAATTGTGTGTGTGTGAGAGTGTGTGAGTAATTGTGAGTGTGTGTGTGAGAGTGTGTGAGTAATTGTGTGTGTGTGTGTGTGAGAGTGTGAGTAATTGTGTGTGTATGTGAGAGTGTGTGAGTAATTGTGTGTGTGTGTGGGTGGGTGAGTAATTGTGTGTGTGTGAGAGTGTGTGAGTAATTGTGTGTGTTTGTGTGTGAGTGTGTGAGTAATTGTGTGTGTGTGTGTGAGTAATTGTGTGTGTGTGTGAGAGTGTGTGAGTAATTGTGTGTGTGTGTGGGTGGGTGAGTAATTGTGTGTGTGTGAGAGTGTGTGAGTAATTGTGTGTGTGTGTGTGTGGGTGAGTAATTGTGTGTGTGTGAGAGTGTGTGAGTAATTGTGTGTGTGTGTGTGTGTGTGGGTGGGTGAGTAATTGTGTGTGTGTGAGAGTGTGTGAGTAATTGTGTGTGTGTGTGTGTGAGAGTGTGTGAGTAATTGTGTGTGTGTGTGGGTGAGTAATTGTGTGTGTGTGTGTGAGTGAGAGTGTGTGAGTAATTGTGTGTGTGTGTGTGTGTGTGTGTGTGAGTGTGTGAGTAGTTGTGTGTGTGTGTGTGGGTGGGTGAGTAATTATGTGTGTGTGAGAGTGTGTGAGTAATTGTGTGTGTGTGTGTGTGGGTGGGTAATTGTGTGTGTGAGAGAGAGTGTGTGAGTAATTGTGTGTGTGTGTGAGTGGGTGGGTGAGTAATTGTGTGTGTGTGTGAGAGTGTGTGAGTAATTGTGTGTGTGAGAGTGTGTGAGTAATTGTGTGTGTGAGAGTGTGTGAGTAATTGTGTGTGTGTGTGTGTGAGAGAGTGTGTGAGTAATTGTGTGTGTGAGAGTGTGTGAGTAATTGTGTGTGTGAGAGTGTGTGAGTAATTGCGTGTGTGTGAGTAATTGTGTGTGTGAGAGAGTGTGTGAGTAAATGTGTGTGTGTGTGGGTGGGTGAGTAATTGTGTGTGTGTGTGAGAGTGTGTGAGTAATTGTGTGTGTGTGTGTGGGTGGGTGAGTAATTATGTGTGTGTGAGAGTGTGTGAGTAATTGTGTGTGTGTGTAGGTGGGTAATTGTGTGTGTGTGAGAGAGTGTGTGAGTAATTGTGTGTGTGAGAGAGTGTGTGAGTAATTGTGTGTGTGTGAGAGAGTGTGTGAGTAATTGTGTGTGTGAGAGAGTGTGTGAGTAATTGTGTGTGTGTGTGTGAGTGTGTGAGTAATTGTGTGTGTGAGAGAGTGTGTGAGTAATTGTGTGTGTGAGAGAGTGTGTGAGTAATTGTGTGTGTGTGTGTGTGAGTAATTGTGTATGTGTGTGAGAGTGTGTGAGTAATTGTGTGTGTGTGTGAGTAATTATGTGTGTGTGAGAGAGTGTGTGAGTAATTGTGTGTGTGTGTGTGTGAGAGATATTGTGTGTGTGAGAGAGTGTGTGAGTAATTGTGTGTGTGTGTGAGAGAGTGTGTGAGTAATTGTGTGTGTGAGTGAGTAATTGTGTGTGTGTGTGGGTGGGTGAGTAATTGTGTGTGTGTGAGAGTGTGTGAGTAATTGTGTGTGTGTGGGGGGGGGGTGAGTAATTGTGTGTGTGTGAGAGTGTGTGAGTAATTGTGTGTGTGTGTGTGTGAGAGTGTGTGAGTAATTGTGTGTGTGTGTGTGTGGGTGGGTGAGTAATTGTGTGTGTGTGAGAGTGTGTGAGTAATTGTGTGTGTGTGTGGGTGAGTAATTGTGTGTGTGTGTGAGTGAGAGTGTGTGAGTAATTGTGTGTGTGTGTGTGTGTGTGAGTGTGTGAGTAGTTGTGTGTGTGTGTGTGGGTGGGTGAGTAATTCTGTGTGTGTGAGAGTGTGTGAGTAATTGTGTGTGTGTGTGTGTGGGTGGGTAATTGTGTGTGTGAGAGAGAGTGTGTGAGTAATTGTGTGTGTGTGTGAGTGGGTGGGTGAGTAATTGTGTGTGTGTGTGAGAGTGTGTGAGTATTTGTGTGTGTGAGAGTGTGTGAGTAATTGTGTGTGTGAGAGTGTGTGAGTAATTGTGTGTGTGTGTGTGTGAGATTGTGTGAGTAATTGTGTGTGTGTGAGAGTGTGTGAGTAATTGTGTGTGTGTGAGTAATTGTGTGTGTGAGAGAGTGTGTGAGTAAATGTGTGTGTGTGTGGGTAGGTGAGTAATTGTGTGTGTGTGTGAGAGTGTGTGAGTAATTGTGTGTGTGTGTGTGTGGGTGGGTGAGTAATTCTGTGTGTGTGAGAGTGTGTGAGTAATTGTGTGTGTGTGTAGGTGGGTAATTGTGTGTGTGTGAGAGAGTGTGTGAGTAATTGTGTGTGTGAGAGAGTGTGTGAGTAATTGTGTGTGTGTGAGAGAGTGTGTGAGTAATTGTGTGTGTGAGAGAGTGTGTGAGTAATTGTGTGTGTGTGTGTGTGTGAGAGTGTGTGAGTAATTGTGTGTGTGAGAGAGTGTGTGAGTAATTGTGTGTGTGAGAGAGTGTGTGAGTAATTGTGTGTGTGTGAGAGTGTGTGAGTAATTGTGTATGTGTGTGAGAGTGTGTGAGTAATTGTGTGTGTGTGTGAGTAATTATGTGTGTGTGAGAGAGTGTGTGAGTAATTGTGTGTGTGTGTGTGTGAGAGATATTGTGTGTGTGAGAGAGTGTGTGAGTAATTGTGTGTGTGTGTGAGAGAGTGTGTGAGTAATTGTGTGTGTGTGAGTGAGTAATTGTGTGTGTGTGTGGGTGGGTGAGTAATTGTGTGTGTGTGAGAGTGTGTGAGTAATTGTGTGTGTGTGGGGGGGGTGAGTATTTGTGTGTGTGTGTGAGAGTGTGTGAGTAATTGTGTGTGTGTGTGTGTGGGTGGATGAGTAATTGTGTGTGGGTGGGTGAGTAATTGTGTGTGTGTGTGAGAGTGTGTGAGTAATTGTGTGTGTGAGAGTGTGTGAGTAATTGTGTGTGTGTGTGTGTGTGGGTGGGTGAGTAATTGTGTGTGTGTGTGAGAGTATGTGAGTAATTGTGTGTGTGTGAGAGAGAGTGTGTGAGTAATTGTGTGTGTGTGTGAGTGGGTGGGTGAGTAATTGTGTGTGTGTGAGAGAGTGTGTGAGTAATTGTGTGTGTGAGTAATTGTGTGTGTGAGTAATTGTGTGTGTGTGTGTGAGAGTGTGTGAGTAATTGTGTGTGTGTGAGAGTGTGTGAGTAATTGTGTGTGTGTGTGAGTAATTGTGTGTGTGAGAGAGTGTGTGAGTAATTGTGTGTGTGTGTGTGGGTGGGTGAGTAATTGTGTGTGTGTGAGAGTGTGTGAGTAATTGTGTGTGTGTGTGTGGGTGGGTGAGTAATTGTGTGTGTGTGAGAGTGTGTGAGAAATTGTGTGTGTGTGTGTGTGGGTGGGTGAGTAATTCTGTGTGTGTGAGAGTGTGTGAGTAATTGTGTGTGTGTGTGGGTGGGTAATTGTGTGTGTGTGAGAGAGTGTGTGAGTAATTGTGTGTGTGAGAGAGTGTGTGAGTAATTGTGTGTGTGTGAGAGAGTGTGTGAGTAATTGTGTGTGTGAGAGAGTGTGTGAGTAATTGTGTGTGTGTGTGTGAAAGTGTGTGAGTAATTGTGTGTGTGAGAGAGTGTGTGAGTAATTGTGTGTGTGTGTGAGAGTGTGTGAGTAATTGTGTGTGTGAGAGTGTGTGTGAGAGAGAGTGTGTGAGTAATTGTGTGTGTGAGAGAGAGTGTGTGAGTAATTGTGTGTGTGTGAGAGTGTGTTAGTAATTGTGTGTGTGTGAGAGAGTGTGAGTATTTGTGTGTGTGTGTGAGAGTGTGTGAGTAATTGTGTGTGTGTGTGTGTGTGTGTGGGTGGGTGAGTAATTGTGTGTGTGAGAGAGTGTGTGAGTAATTATGTGTGTGTGTGTGTGTGTGGGTGAGTAATTGTGTGTGTGTGAGAGTGTGTGAGTAATTGTGTGTGTGTGTGTGGGTGGGTGAGTAATTGTGTGTGTGTGAGAGTGTGTGAGTAATTGTGTGTGTGTGTGTGTGAGAGTGTGTGAGTAATTGTGTGTGTGTGTGTGGGTGGGTGAGTAATTGTGTGTGTGTGAGAGTGTGTGAGTAATTGTGTGTGTGTGTGGGTGGGTGAGTAATTGTGTGTGTGTGTGAGTGAGAGTGTGTGAGTAATTGTGTGTGTGTGAGTGTGTGAGTAGTTGTGTGTGTGTGTGTGTGTGTGTGTGGGTGGGTGAGTAATTCTGTGTGTGTAAGAGTGTGTGAGTAATTGTGTGTGTGTGTGTGGGTGGGTAATTGTGTGTGTGTGTGTGAGAGTGTGTGAGTAATTGTGTGTGTGAGAGTGTGTGAGTAATTGTGTGTGTGTGTGTGTGAGAGTGTGTGAGTAATTGTGTGTGTGTGTGTGTGTGAGAGTGTGAGTAATTGTGTGTGTGTGTGTGTGAGAGTGTGTGAGTAATTGTGTGTGTGTGTGGGTGGGTGAGTAATTGTGTGTGTGTGAGAGTGTGTGAGTAATTGTGTGTGTGTGTGTGTGAGTGTGTGAGTAATTGTGTGTGTGTGTGTGAGTAATTGTGTGTGTGTGTGAGAGTGTGTGAGTAATTGTGTGTGTGTGTGGGTGGGTGAGTAATTGTGTGTGTGTGAGAGTGTGTGAGTAATTGTGTGTGTGTGTGTGTGTGGGTGAGTAATTGTGGGTGTGTGAGAGTGTGTGAGTAATTGTGTGTGTGTGTGTGTGTGTGGGTGGGTGAGTAATTGTGTGTGTGTGAGAGTGTGTGAGTAATTGTGTGTGTGTGTGTGTGAGAGTGTGTGAGTAATTGTGTGTGTGTGTGGGTGAGTAATTGTGTGTGTGTGTGTGAGTGACAGTGTGTGAGTAAGTGTGTGTGTGTGTGTGTGTGAGTGTGTGAGTAGTTGTGTGTGTGTGTGTGGGTGGGTGAGTAATTATGTGTGTGTGAGAGTGTGTGAGTAATTGTGTGTGTGTGTGTGTGGGTGGGTAATTGTGTGTGTGAGAGAGAGTGTGTGAGTAATTGTGTGTGTGTGTGAGTGGGTGGGTGAGTAATTGTGTGTGTGTGTGAGAGTGTGTGAGAGTGTGTGAGTAATTGTGTGTGTGAGAGTGTGTGAGTAATTGTGTGTGTGAGAGTGTGTGAGTAATTGTGTGTGTGTGTGTGTGAGATTGTGTGAGTAATTGTGTGTGTGTGAGAGTGTGTGAGTAATTGTGTGTGTGTGAGTAATTGTGTGTGTGAGAGAGTGTGTGAGTAAATGTGTGTGTGTGTGGGTGGGTGAGTAATTGTGTGTGTGTGTGAGAGTGTGTGAGTAATTGTGTGTGTGTGTGTGTGGGTGGGTGAGTAATTCTGTGTGTGTGAGAGTGTGTGAGTAATTGTGTGTGTGTGTGTAGGTGGGTAATTGTGTGTGTGTGAGAGAGTGTGTGAGTAATTGTGTGTGTGAGAGAGTGTGTGAGTAATTGTGTGTGTGAGAGAGTGTGTGAGTAATTGTGTGTGTGAGAGAGTGTGTGAGTAATTGTGTGTGTGTGTGTGTGTGAGTGTGTGAGTAATTGTGTGTGTGAGAGAGTGTGTGAGTAATTGTGTGTGTGAGAGAGTGTGTGAGTAATTGTGTGTGTGTGTGGGTGGGTGAGTAATTGTGTGTGTGTGTGAGAGTATGTGAGTAATTGTGTGTGTGTGAGAGAGAGTGTGTGAGTAATTGTGTGTGTGTGTGAGTGGGTGGGTGAGTAATTGTGTGTGTGTGAGAGAGTGTGTGAGTAATTGTGTGTGTGAGTAATTGTGTGTGTGAGTAATTGTGTGTGTGTGTGTGAGAGTGTGTGAGTAATTGTGTGTGTGTGAGAGTGTGTGAGTAATTGTGTGTGTGTGTGAGTAATTGTGTGTGTGAGAGAGTGTGTGAGTAATTGTGTGTGTGTGTGTGGGTGGGTGAGTAATTGTGTGTGTGTGAGAGTGTGTGAGTAATTGTGTGTGTGTGTGTGGGTGGGTGAGTAATTGTGTGTGTGTGAGAGTGTGTGAGAAATTGTGTGTGTGTGTGTGTGGGTGGGTGAGTAATTCTGTGTGTGTGAGAGTGTGTGAGTAATTGTGTGTGTGTGTGGGTGGGTAATTGTGTGTGTGTGAGAGAGTGTGTGAGTAATTGTGTGTGTGAGAGAGTGTGTGAGTAATTGTGTGTGTGTGAGAGAGTGTGTGAGTAATTGTGTGTGTGAGAGAGTGTGTGAGTAATTGTGTGTGTGTGTGTGAAAGTGTGTGAGTAATTGTGTGTGTGAGAGAGTGTGTGAGTAATTGTGTGTGTGTGTGAGAGTGTGTAAGTAATTGTGTGTGTGAGAGTGTGTGTGAGAGAGAGTGTGTGAGTAATTGTGTGTGTGAGAGAGAGTGTGTGAGTAATTGTGTGTGTGTGAGAGTGTGTTAGTAATTGTGTGTGTGTGAGAGAGTGTGAGTATTTGTGTGTGTGTGTGAGAGTGTGTGAGTAATTGTGTGTGTGTGTGTGTGTGTGTGGGTGGGTGAGTAATTGTGTGTGTGAGAGAGTGTGTGAGTAATTATGTGTGTGTGTGTGTGTGTGGGTGAGTAATTGTGTGTGTGTGAGAGTGTGTGAGTAATTGTGTGTGTGTGTGTGGGTGGGTGAGTAATTGTGTGTGTGTGAGAGTGTGTGAGTAATTGTGTGTGTGTGTGTGTGAGAGTGTGTGAGTAATTGTGTGTGTGTGTGTGGGTGGGTGAGTAATTGTGTGTGTGTGAGAGTGTGTGAGTAATTGTGTGTGTGTGTGGGTGGGTGAGTAATTGTGTGTGTGTGTGAGTGAGAGTGTGTGAGTAATTGTGTGTGTGTGAGTGTGTGAGTAGTTGTGTGTGTGTGTGTGTGTGTGTGTGTGTGGGTGGGTGAGTAATTCTGTGTGTGTAAGAGTGTGTGAGTAATTGTGTGTGTGTGTGTGGGTGGGTAATTGTGTGTGTGTGTGTGAGAGTGTGTGAGTAATTGTGTGTGTGAGAGTGTGTGAGTAATTGTGTGTGTGTGTGTGTGAGAGTGTGTGAGTAATTGTGTGTGTGTGTGTGTGTGAGAGTGTGAGTAATTGTGTGTGTGTGTGTGTGAGAGTGTGTGAGTAATTGTGTGTGTGTGTGGGTGGGTGAGTAATTGTGTGTGTGTGAGAGTGTGTGAGTAATTGTGTGTGTGTGTGTGTGAGTGTGTGAGTAATTGTGTGTGTGTGTGTGAGTAATTGTGTGTGTGTGTGAGAGTGTGTGAGTAATTGTGTGTGTGTGTGGGTGGGTGAGTAATTGTGTGTGTGTGAGAGTGTGTGAGTAATTGTGTGTGTGTGTGTGTGTGGGTGAGTAATTGTGGGTGTGTGAGAGTGTGTGAGTAATTGTGTGTGTGTGTGTGTGTGTGGGTGGGTGAGTAATTGTGTGTGTGTGAGAGTGTGTGAGTAATTGTGTGTGTGTGTGTGTGAGAGTGTGTGAGTAATTGTGTGTGTGTGTGGGTGAGTAATTGTGTGTGTGTGTGTGAGTGACAGTGTGTGAGTAAGTGTGTGTGTGTGTGTGTGTGTGTGAGTGTGTGAGTAGTTGTGTGTGTGTGTGTGGGTGGGTGAGTAATTATGTGTGTGTGAGAGTGTGTGAGTAATTGTGTGTGTGTGTGTGTGGGTGGGTAATTGTGTGTGTGAGAGAGAGTGTGTGAGTAATTGTGTGTGTGTGTGAGTGGGTGGGTGAGTAATTGTGTGTGTGTGTGAGAGTGTGTGAGAGTGTGTGAGTAATTGTGTGTGTGAGAGTGTGTGAGTAATTGTGTGTGTGAGAGTGTGTGAGTAATTGTGTGTGTGTGTGTGTGAGATTGTGTGAGTAATTGTGTGTGTGTGAGAGTGTGTGAGTAATTGTGTGTGTGTGAGTAATTGTGTGTGTGAGAGAGTGTGTGAGTAAATGTGTGTGTGTGTGGGTGGGTGAGTAATTGTGTGTGTGTGTGAGAGTGTGTGAGTAATTGTGTGTGTGTGTGTGTGGGTGGGTGAGTAATTCTGTGTGTGTGAGAGTGTGTGAGTAATTGTGTGTGTGTGTGTAGGTGGGTAATTGTGTGTGTGTGAGAGAGTGTGTGAGTAATTGTGTGTGTGAGAGAGTGTGTGAGTAATTGTGTGTGTGAGAGAGTGTGTGAGTAATTGTGTGTGTGAGAGAGTGTGTGAGTAATTGTGTGTGTGTGTGTGTGTGAGTGTGTGAGTAATTGTGTGTGTGAGAGAGTGTGTGAGTAATTGTGTGTGTGAGAGAGTGTGTGAGTAATTGTGTGTGTGTGAGAGTGTGTGAGTAATTGTGTATGTGTGTGAGAGTGTGTGAGTAATTGTGTGTGTGTGTGAGTAATTATGTGTGTGTGAGAGAGTGTGTGAGTAATTGTGTGTGTGTGTGTGTGAGAGATATTGTGTTTGTGAGAGAGTGTGTGAGTAATTGTGTGTGTGTGTGAGAGAGTGTGTGAGTAATTGTGTGTGTGTGAGTGAGTAATTGTGTGTGTGTGTGGGTGGGTGAGTAATTGTGTGTGTGTGAGAGTGTGTGAGTAATTGTGTGTGTGGGGGGGGGTGAGTAATTGTGTGTGTGTGAGAGTGTGTGAGTAATTGTGTGTGTGTGTGTGTGAGAGTGTGTGAGTAATTGTGTGTGTGTGTGTGTGTGGGTGGGTGAGTAATTGTGTGTGTGTGAGAGTGTGTGAGTAATTGTGTGTGTGTGTGGGTGAGTAATTGTGTGTGTGTGTGAGTGAGAGTGTGTGAGTAATTGTGTGTGTGTGTGTGTGTGTGAGTGTGTGAGTAGTTGTGTGTGTGTGTGTGGGTGGGTGAGTAATTCTGTGTGTGTGAGAGTGTGTGAGTAATTGTGTGTGTGTGTGTGTGGGTGGGTAATTGTGTGTGTGAGAGAGAGTGTGTGAGTAATTGTGTGTGTGTGTGAGTGGGTGGGTGAGTAATTGTGTGTGTGTGTGAGAGTGTGTGAGTAATTGTGTGTGTGAGAGTGTGTGAGTAATTGTGTGTGTGAGAGTGTGTGAGTAATTGTGTGTGTGTGTGTGTGAGATTGTGTGAGTAATTGTGTGTGTGTGAGAGTGTGTGAGTAATTGTGTGTGTGTGAGTAATTGTGTGTGTGAGAGAGTGTGTGAGTAAATGTGTGTGTGTGTGGGTGGGTGAGTAATTGTGTGTGTGTGTGAGAGTGTGTGAGTAATTGTGTGTGTGTGTGTGGGTGGGTGAGTAATTCTGTGTGTGTGAGAGTGTGTGAGTAATTGTGTGTGTGTGTAGGTGGGTAATTGTGTGTGTGTGAGAGAGTGTGTGAGTAATTGTGTGTGTGAGAGAGTAATTGTGTGTGTGTGTGGGTGGGTGAGTAATTGTGTGTGTGTGAGAGTGTGTGAGTAATTGTGTGTGTGTGTGTGTGGGTGGATGAGTAATTGTGTGTGGGTGGGTGAGTAATTGTGTGTGTGTGTGAGAGTGTGTGAGTAATTGTGTGTGTGAGAGTGTGTGAGTAATTGTGTGTGTGTGTGTGTGTGTGGGTGGGTGAGTAATTGTGTGTGTGTGTGAGAGTATGTGAGTAATTGTGTGTGTGTGAGAGAGAGTGTGTGAGTAATTGTGTGTGTGTGTGAGTGGGTGGGTGAGTAATTATGTGTGTGTGAGAGAGTGTGTGAGTAATTGTGTGTGTGAGTAATTGTGTGTGTGAGTAATTGTGTGTGTGAGAGTGTGTGAGTAATTGTGTGTGTGAGTAATTGTGTGTGTGAGTAATTGTGTGTGTGTGTGTGAGAGTGTGTGAGTAATTGTGTGTGTGAGAGAGTGTGTGAGTAATTGTGTGTGTGTGTGTGGGTGGGTGAGTAATTGTGTGTGTGTGAGAGTGTGTGAGTAATTGTGTGTGTGTGTGTGGGTGGGTGAGTAATTGTGTGTGTGTGAGAGTGTGTGAGAAATTGTGTGTGTGTGTGTGTGGGTGGGTGAGTAATTCTGTGTGTGTGAGAGTGTGTGAGTAATTGTGTGTGTGTGTGGGTGGGTAATTGTGTGTGTGTGAGAGAGTGTGTGAGTAATTGTGTGTGTGAGAGAGTGTGTGGTAATTGTGTGTGTGAGTGTGTGTGAGTAATTGTGTGTGTGTGTGAAGAGTGTGTGAGTAATTGTGTGTGTGAGAGAGTGTGGGAGTAATTGTGTGTGTGTGTGAGAGTGTGTAGTATTTGTGTGTGTGTGTGAGTGTGTGAGTAGTGTGTGTGATAGAGTGTGAGTAATTGTGTATGTGTGTGAGAGTGTGTGAGTAATTGTGTGAGTAATTGTGTGTGTGAGAGTGTGTGAGTAATTGTGTATGTGTGTGAGAGTGTGTGAGTAATTGTGTGTGTGTGGGAGTAATTATGTGTGTGTGAGAGAGTGTGTGAGTAATTGTGTGTGTGTGTGAGATATTGTGTGTGTGAGAGAGTGTGTGAGTAATTGTGTGTGTGTGTGAGAGAGTGTGTGAGTAATTGTGTGTGTGTGAGAGTGTGTGAGTAATTGTGTGTGTGAGATTGTGTGAGTAATTGTGTGTGTGTGAGAGTGTGTGAGAGAGAGAGTGTGTGTGAGTAATTGTGTGTGTGAGAGAGAGTGTGTGAGTAATTGTGTGTGTGTGAGAGTGTGTGAGTAATTGTGTGTGTGTGAGAGAGTGTGAGTAATTGTGTGTGTGTGTGAGAGAGAGTGTGAGTAATTGTCTGTGTGAGAGAGTGTGTGAGTAATTGTGTGTGTGAGAGAGAGTGTGAGTAATTGTGTGTGTGTGTGAGAGAGACTGTGAGTAATTGTGTGTGTGTGTGAGAGTGTGTGGGTAATTGTGTGTGTGTGTGAAAGTGTGTGAGTAATTGTGTGTGTGTGTGTGTGGGTGGGTGAGTAATTGTGTGTGTGTGATTGTGTGTGAGTAAGTGTGTGTGGGTGTGTGATTGTATGTGAGTAATTGTGTGTGTGTGTGTGGGATTGTATGTGGGTAATTGTGATGTGTGGGTGTGTGATTGTGTGTGAGTAATTGTGTGTGTGAGAGAGTGTGTGAGTAATTGTGTGTGTGAGAGAGTGTGTGAGTAATTGTGTGTGTGTGAGAGTGTGTGAGTAATTGTGTGTGTGTGTGTGAGAGTAATTGTGTGTGTGTGAGAGAGTGTGTGAGTAATTGTGTGTGTGAGAGAGTGTGTGAGTAATTGTGTGTGTGTGAGAGTGTGTGAGTAATTGTGTATGTGTGTGAGTAATTGTGTGTGTGTGTGTGAGTAATTGTGTGTGTGAGAGAGTGTGTGAGTAATTGTGTGTGTGTCTGTGTGTGAGATATTGTGAGTGTGAGAGAGTGTGTGAGTAATTGTGTGTGTGTGTGAGAGAGTGTGTGAGTAATTGTGTATGTGTGAGAGTGTGTGAGTAATTGTGTGTGTGTGAGAGAGTGTGTGAGTAATTGTGTGTGTGTGAGAGTGTGTGAGTAATTGTGTGTGTGTGTGTGAGAGTGTGTGAGAGAGAGAGTGTGTGAGTAATTGTGTGTGTGTGAGAGAGTGTGTTAGTAATTGTGTATGTGTGAGAGTGTGTGAGTAATTGTGTGTGTGTGTGAGAGTGTGAGTAATTGTGTGTGTGTGTGTGAGAGAGAGTGTGAGTAATTGTGTGTGTGTGTGTGTGGGTGGGTGAGTAATTGTGTGTGTGTGAGAGTGTGTGAGTAATTGTGTGTGTGTGTGTGGGTGGGTGAGTAATTGTGTGTGTGTGAGAGTGTGTGAGTAATTGTGTGTGTGTGAGTGGGTGGGTGAGTAATTGTGTGTGTGTGTGAGAGTGTGTGAGTAATTGTGTGTGTGTGTGAGTGGGTGGGTGAGTAATTGTGTGTGTGTGTGAGAGTGTGTGAGTAATTGTGTGTGTGTGTGTGTGAGTGTGTGAGTAATTGTGTGTGTGTGAGAGTGTGTGAGTAATTGTGTGTGTGTGAGTAATTGTGTGTGTGAGATAGTGTGTGAGTAATTGTGTGTGTGTGAGAGAGTGTGTGAGTAATTGTGTGTGTGAGAGTGTGTTAGTAATTGTGTGTGTGTGAGAGAGTGTGTGAGTAATTGTGTGTGTGTGTGTGTGAGTAATTGTGTGTGTGTGTGAGAGAGTGTCTGAGTAATTGTGTGTGTGAGAGAGTGTGTGAGTAATTGTGTGTGTGTGAGAGTGTGTGAGTAATTGTGTGTGTGTGAGAGTAATTGTGTGTGTGTGACAGAGTGTGTGAGTAATTGTGTGTGTGAGAGAGTGTGTGAGTAATTGTGTGTGTGTGAGAGTGTGTAAGTAATTGTGTGTGTGTGTGTGAGTAATTGTGTGTGTGAGAGAGTGTGTGAGTAATTGTATGTGTGTGAGAGTGTGTGAGTAATTGTGTGTGTGTGTGTGAGTAATTGTGTGTGTGAGAGAGTGTGTGAGTAATTGTGTGTGTGTGTGAGAGAGTGTGTGAGTAATTGTGTGTGTGTGAGAGTGTGTGAGTAATTGTGTGTGTGAGAGAGAGTGTGTGAGTAATTGTGTGTGTGTGTGAGAGTGTGTGAGTAATTGTGTGTGTGAGAGTGTGTGAGAGAGAGAGTGTGTGAGTAATTGTGTGTGTGAGAGAGAGTGTGTGAGTAATTGTGTGTGTGTGAGAGTGTGTTAGTAATTGTGTGTGTGTGAGAGTGTGTGAGTAATTGTGTGTGTGTGAGAGTGTGTGAGTAATTGTGTGTGTGTGTGTGTGTGTGTGTGTGGGTGGGTGAGTAATTGTGTGTGTGTGAGAGTGTGTGAGTAATTGTGTGTGTGTGTGTGTGTGGGTGAGTAATTGTGTGTGTGTGAGAGTGTGTGAGTAATTGTGTGTGTGTGTGTGGGTGGGTGAGTAATTGTGTGTGTGTGAGAGTGTGTGAGTAATTGTGTGTGTGTGTGTGTGTGAGAGTGTGTGAGTAATTGTGTGTGTGTGTGTGGGTGGGTGAGTAATTGTGTGTGTGTGAGAGTGTGTGAGTAATTGTGTGTGTGTGTGGGTGGGTGAGTAATTGTGTGTGTGTGTGAGTGAGAGTGTGTGAGTAATTGTGTGTGTGTGAGTGTGTGAGTAGTTGTGTGTGTGTGTGTGTGTGTGTGGGTGGGTGAGTAATTCTGTGTGTGTGAGAGTGTGTGAGTAATTGTGTGTGTGTGTGTGGGTGGGTAATTGTGTGTGTGTGTGAGAGTGTGTGAGTAATTGTGTGTGTGTGAGAGTGTGTGAGTAATTGTGTGTGTGTGTGTGTGAGAGTGTGTGAGTAATTGTGTGTGTGTGTGTGTGTGAGAGTGTGAGTAATTGTGTGTGTGTGTGTGAGTAATTGTGTGTGTGTGTGTATGAGAGTGTGTGAGTAATTGTGTGTGTGTGTGAGAGTGTGTGAGTAATTGTGTGTGTGTGTGGGTGGGTGAGTAATTGTGTGTGTGTGAGAGTGTGTGAGTAATTGTGTGTGTGAGTGTGTGAGTAATTGTGTGTGTGTGTGTGAGTAATTGTGTGTGTGTGTGAGAGTGTGTGAGTAATTGTGTGTGTGTGTGGGTGGGTGAGTAATTGTGTGTGTGTGAGAGTGTGTGAGTAATTGTGTGTGTGTGTGTGTGGGTGAGTAATTGTGTGTGTGTGAGAGTGTGTGAGTAATTGTGTGTGTGTGTGTGTGTGTGTGGGTGGGTGAGTAATTGTGTGTGTGTGAGAGTGTGTGAGTAATTGTGTGTGTGTGTGTGTGAGAGTGTGTGAGTAATTGTGTGTGTGTGTGTGTGTGGGTGGGTGAGTAATTGTGTGTGTGTGAGAGTGTGTGA
Source organism: Ariolimax columbianus (assembly GCA_036924085.1). NCBI lineage: Eukaryota > Metazoa > Mollusca > Gastropoda > Stylommatophora > Arionidae > Ariolimax > Ariolimax columbianus. The sequence goes on from JAVGWX010000022.1 coordinate 45,338,246, forward strand.
GTAATTGTGTGTGTGTGTGGGTGGGTGAGTAATTGTGTGTGTGTGTGTGAGTGAGAGTGTGTGAGTAATTGTGTGTGTGTGTGTGTGTGAGTGTGTGAGTAGTTGTGTGTGTGTGTGTGGGTGGGTGAGTAATTCTGTGTGTGTGAGAGTGTGTGAGTAATTGTGTGTGTGTGTGTGTGGGTGGGTAATTGTGTGTGTGAGAGAGAGTGTGTGAGTAATTGTGTGTGTGTGTGAGTGGGTGGGTGAGTAATTGTGTGTGTGTGTGAGAGTGTGTGAGTAATTGTGTGTGTGAGAGTGTGTGAGTAATTGTGTGTGTGTGAGAGTGTGTGAGTAATTGTGTGTGTGTGTGAGTAATTGTGTGTGTGAGAGAGTGTGTGAGTAATTGTGTGTGTGTGTGTGTGGGTGGGTGAGTAATTGTGTGTGTGTGTGTGAGAGTGTGTGAGAAATTGTGTGTGTGTGTGTGTGGGTGGGTGAGTAATTCTGTGTGTGTGAGAGTGTGTGAGTAATTGTGTGTGTGTGAGAGAGTGTGTGAGTAATTGTGTGTGTGAGAGTGTGTGAGTAATTGTGTGTGTGAGAGTGTGTGAGTAATTGTGTGTGTGTGTGTGTGAAATTGTGTGAGTAATTGTGTGTGTGTGAGTAATTGTGTGTGTGTGAGTAATTGTGTGTGTGAGAGAGTGTGTGAGTAAATGTGTGTGTGTGTGTGGGTGGGTGAGTAATTGTGTGTGTGTGTGAGAGTGTGTGAGTAATTGTGTGTGTGTGTGTGTGGGTGGGTGGGTGAGTAATTCTGTGTGTGTGTGAGAGTGTGTGAGTAATTGTGTGTGTGTGTAGGTGGGTAATTGTGTGTGTGTGAGAGAGTGTGTGAGTAATTGTGTGTGTGAGAGAGTGTGTGAGTAATTGTGTGTGTGTGAGAGAGTGTGTGAGTAATTGTGTGTGTGAGAGAGTGTGTGAGTAATTGTGTGTGTGTGTGTGAGAGTGTGTGAGTAATTGTGTGTGTGAGAGAGTGTGTGAGTAATTGTGTGTGTGAGAGAGTGTGTGAGTAATTGTGTGTGTGTGAGAGTGTGTGAGTAATTGTGTATGTGTGTGAGAGTGTGTGAGTAATTGTGTGTGTGTGTGAGTAATTATGTGTGTGTGAGAGAGTGTGTGAGTAATTGTGTGTGTGTGTGTGTGAGAGATATTGTGTGTGTGAGAGAGTGTGTGAGTAATTGTGTGTGTGCGTGAGAGAGTGTGTGAGTAATTGTGTGTGTGTGAGAGAGTGTGTGAGTAATTGTGTGTGTGAGATTGTGTGAGTAATTGTGTGTGTGTGAGATTGTGTGTGAGTAATTGTGTGTGTGTGAGAGAGTGTGTGAGAGAGAGAGTGTGTGAGTAATTGTGTGTGTGTGTGAGTAATTGTGTGTGTGTGTGAAAGTGTGTGAGTAATTGTGTGTGTGTGTGTGTGGGTGGGTGAGTAATTGTGTGTGTGTGATTGTGTGTGAGTAATTGTGTGTGGGTGTGTGATTGTATGTGAGTAATTGTGTGTGTGTGTGTGTGGGATTGTATGTGGGTAATTGTGATGTGTGGGTGTGTGATTGTGTGTGAGTAATTGTGTGTGTGTGAGAGAGTGTGTGAGTAATTGTGTGTGTGAGAGAGTGTGTGAGTAATTGTGTGTGTGTGAGAGTGTGTGAGTAATTGTGTGTGTGTGTGTGTGAGAGTAATTGTGTGTGTGTGAGAGAGTGTGTGAGTAATTGTGTGTGTGAGAGAGTGTGTGAGTAATTGTGTGTGTGAGAGTGTGTGAGTAATTGTGTATGTGTGTGAGAGTGTGTGAGTAATTGTGTGTGTGTGTGTGTGTGAGTAATTGTGTGTGTGAGAGAGTGTGTGAGTAATTGTGTGTGTGTCTGTGTGTGAGATATTGTGAGTGTGAGAGAGTGTGTGAGTAATTGTGTGTGTGTGAGAGTGTGTGAGTAATTGTGTGTGTGTGAGAGAGTGTGAGTAATTGTGTGTGTGTGAGAGTGTGTGAGTAATTGTGTGTGTGTGAGAGTGTGTGAGTAATTGTGTGTGTGTGAGAGTGTGTGAGTAATTGTGTGTGTGTGAGAGTGTGTGAGTAATTGTGTGTGTGTGAGAGTGTGTGAGTAATTGTGTGTGTGTGAGAGAGTGTGTGAGTAATTGTGTGTGTGTGAGAGTGTGTGAGTAATTGTGTGTGTGTGAGAGAGTGTGTGAGTAATTGTGTGTGTGTGAGAGAGTGTGTGAGTAATTGTGTGTGTGTGAGAGTGTGTGAGTAATTGTGTGTGTGTGTGTGGGTGGGTGAGTAATTGTGTGTGTGAGAGTGTGTGAGTAATTGTGTGTGTGTGTGTGGGTGGGTGAATAATTGTGTGTGTGTGTGAGAGTGTGTGAGAGAGAGAGTGTGTGAGTAATTGTGTGTGTGTGAGAGAGTGTGTGAGTAATTGTGTATGTGTTAGAGTGTGTGAGTAATTGTGTGTGTGTGAGAGTGTGTGAGTAATTGTGTGTGTGTGAGAGTGTGTGAGTAATTGTGTGTGTGTGAGAGTGTGTGAGTAATTGTGTGTGTGTGAGAGTGTGTGAGTAATTGTGTGTGTGTGAGAGTGTGTGAGTAATTGTGTGTGTGTGAGAGTGTGTGAGTAATTGTGTGTGTGAGAGTGTGTGAGTAATTGTGTGTGTGTGAGAGTGTGTGAGTAATTGTGTGTGTGTGAGAGTGTGTGAGTAATTGTGTGTGTGTGTGTGTGGGTGGGTGAGTAATTGTGTGTGTGAGAGTGTGTGAGTAATTGTGTGTGTGTGAGAGTGTGTGAGTAATTGTGTGTGTGTGAGAGTGTGTGAGTAATTGTGTGTGTGTGAGAGTGTGTGAGTAATTGTGTGTGTGTGTGTGGGTGGGTGAGTAATTGTGTGTGTGAGAGTGTGTGAGTAATTGTGTGTGTGTGAGAGTGTGTGAGTAATTGTGTGTGTGTGTGTGTGGGTGGGTGAGTAATTGTGTGTGTGAGAGTGTGTGAGTAATTGTGTGTGTGTGAGAGTGTGTGAGTAATTGTGTGTGTGTGTGAGAGTGTGTGAGAGAGAGAGTGTGTGAGTAATTGTGTGTGTGTGAGAGAGTGTGTGAGTAATTGTGTATGTGTTAGAGTGTGTGAGTAATTGTGTGTGTGTGTGAGAGTGTGAGTAATTGTGTGTGTGTGAGAGAGAGTGTGAGTAATTGTGTGTGTGTGTGTGTGGGTGGGTGAGTAATTGTGTGTGTGTGAGAGTGTGTGAGTAATTGTGTGTGTGTGTGAGAGTGTGAGTAATTGTGTGTGTGTGAGAGAGAGTGTGAGTAATTGTGTGTGTGTGTGTGTGGGTGGGTGAGTAATTGTGTGTGTGTGAGAGTGTGTGAGTAATTGTGTGTGTGTGTGTGGGTGGGTGAGTAATTGTGTGTGTGAGAGTGTGTGAGTAATTGTGTGTGTGTGTGGGTGAGTAATTGTGTGTGTGTGAGAGTGTGTGAGTAATTGTGTGTGTGTGTGTGAGAGTGTGTGAGTAATTGTGTGTGTGTGAGTGGGTGTGTGAGTAATTGTGTGTGTGTGTGAGAGTGTGTGAGTAATTGTGTGTGTGTGTGAGTGGGTAGGTGAGTAATTGTGTGTGTGTGAGAGAGTGTGTGAGTAATTGTGTGTGTGTGAGAGAGTGTGTGAGTAATTGTGTGTGTGTGTGTGAGTAATTGTGTGTGTGTGAGAGAGTGTCTGAGTAATTGTGTGTGTGAGAGAGTGTGTGAGTAATTGTGTGTGTGTGTGAGAAGGTGTGAGTAATTGTGTGTGTGTGAGAGTAATTGTGTGTGTGTGACAGAGTGTGTGAGTAATTGTGTGTGTGAGAGAGTGTGTGAGTAATTGTGTGTGTGTGTGTGAGTAATTGTGTGTGTGTGAGAGAGTGTGTGAGTAATTGTGTGTGTGTCTCTGTGTGAGATATTGTGTGTGTGAGAGAGTGTGCGAGTAATTGTGTGTGTGTGAGAGTGTGTGAGTAATTGTGTGTGTGTGAGAGAGTGTGTGAGTAATTGTGTGTGTGAGAGTGTGTGAGTAATTGTGTGTGTGTGTGAGAGTGTGTGAGAGAGAGAGTGTGTGAGTAATTGTGTGTGTGTGAGAGAGTGTGTGAGTAATTGTGTGTGTGAGAGTGTGTGAGTAATTGTGTGTGTGTGTGAGAGTGTGTGAGAGAGAGAGTGTGTGAGTAATTGTGTGTGTGTGAGAGTGTGTGAGTAATTGTGTGTGTGTGAGAGAGTGTGAGTATTTGTGTGTGTGTGTGAGAGAGAGTGTGAGTAATTGTGTGTGTGAGAGAGTGTGTGAGTAATTGTGTGTGTGTGAGAGAGTGTGAGTAATTGTGTGCGTTTGTGAGAGAGAGTGTGAGTAATTGTGTGTGTGTGTGAGAGTGTGTGAGTAATTGTGTATGTGTGTGAGAGTGTGTGAGTAATTGTGTGTGTGTGTGTGTGTGGGTGGGTGAGTAATTGTGTGTGTGTGATTGTATGTGAGTAATTGTGTGTGTGGGTGTGAGAGTGTGTGAGTAATTGTGTGTGTGGGTGGGTGAGTAATTGTGTGTGTGTGAGAGTGTGTGAGTAATTGTGTGTGTGTGTGTGGGTGAGTAATTGTGTGTGTGTGAGAGTGTGTGAGTAATTGTGTGTGTGTGTGTGTGGGTGAGTAATTGTGTGTGTGTGAGAGTGTGTGAGTAATTGTGTGTGTGTGTGTGTGTGGGTGGGTGAGTAATTGTGTGTGTGTGAGAGTGTGTGAGTAATTGTGTGCGTTTGTGAGAGAGAGTGTGAGTAATTGTGTGTGTGTGTGAGAGTGTGTGAGTAATTGTGTATGTGTGTGAGAGTGTGTGAGTAATTGTGTGTGTGTGTGTGTGTGGGTGGGTGAGTAATTGTGTGTGTGTGAGAGTGTGTGAGTAATTGTGTGTGTGGGTGGGTGAGTAATTGTGTGTGTGTGTGATTGTATGTGAGTAATTGTGTGTGTGTGTGGGTGGGTGAGTAATTGTGTGTGTGTGAGAGTGTGTGAGTAATTGTGTGTGTGTGTGTGTGGGTGAGTAATTGTGTGTGTGTGAGAGTGTGTGAGTAATTGTGTGTGTGTGTGTGTGGGTGAGTAATTGTGTGTGTGTGAGAGTGTGTGAGTAATTGTGTGTGTGTGTGTGTGTGGGTGGGTGAGTAATTGTGTGTGTGTGAGAGTGTGTGAGTAATTGTGTGTGTGTGTGTGTGTGGGTGGGTGAGTAATTGTGTGTGTGTGAGAGTGTGTGAGTAATTGTGTGTGTGTGTGGGTGGGTGAGTAATTGTGTGTGTGTGTGAGTGAGAGTGTGTGAGTAATTGTGTGTGTGTGAGTGTGTGAGTAGTTGTGTGTGTGTGTGTGTGTGTGTGGGTGGGTGAGTAATTCTGTGTGTGTGAGAGTGTGTGAGTAATTGTGTGTGTGTGTGGGTGGGTAATTGTGTGTGTGTGTGAGAGTGTGTGAGTAATTGTGTGTGTGTGAGAGTGTGTGAGTAATTGTGTGTGTGTGTGTGTGTGAGTGTGTGAGTAATTGTGTGTGTGTGTGTGTGAGAGTGTGTGAGTAATTGTGTGTGTGTGTGTGTGTGAGAGTGTGTGAGTAATTGTGTGTGTGTGTGTGTGAGAGTGTGAGTAATTGTGTGTGTGTGTGTGAGAGTGTATGAGTAATTGTGTGTGTGTGTGTGTGAGTGTGTGAGTAATTGTGTGTGTGTGTGAGTAATTGTGTGTGTGTGTGAGAGTGTGTGAGTAATTGTGTGTGTGTGTGTGTGAGAGTGTGTGAGTAATTGTGTGTGTGTGTGATTGTATGTGAGTAAGTGTGTGGGTGGGTGATTGTATGTGAGTAATTGTGTGGGTGGGTGATTGTATGTGAGTAAGTGTGTGTGTGATTGTATGTGAGTAATTGTGTGTGTGTGTGATTGTATGTGAGTAATTGTGTTCGTGTGAGTGTGGGTGGGTGATTGTATGTGAGTAATTGTGTGTGTGTGTGAGAGTGTGTGAGTAATTGTGTGTGTGTGAGAGTGTGTGAGTAATTGTGTGTGTGTGTGTGTGAGAGTGTGTGAGTAATTGTGTGTGTGTGTGGGTGGGTGAGTAATTGTGTGTGTGTGTGTGAGAGTGTGTGAGTAATTGTGTGTGTGTGTGTGAGAGTGTGTGAGTAATTGTGTGTGTGTGTGTGATTGTATGTGAGTAGTTGTGTGTGTGTGATTGTATGTGAGTAATTGTGTATGTGTGATTGTATGTGAGTAATTGTGTATGTGTGATTGTATGTGAGTAATTGTGTGTGTGTGTGATTGTATGTGAGTAATTGTGTGGGTGGGTGATTGTATGTGAGTAATTGTGTGTGTGTGTGATTGTATATGAGTAATTATGTGTGTATGTGAGTAGTTGTGTGTGTGTGATTGTATGTGAGTAATTGTGTATGTGTGATTGTATGTGAGTAATTGTGTATGTGTGATTGTATGTGAGTAATTGTGTGTGTGTGTGATTGTATGTGAGTAATTGTGTGCGTGTGAGTGTGGGTGGGTGATTGTATGTGAGTAATTGTATGTGTGTGATTGTATGTGAGTAATTGTGTGCGTGTGAGTGTGGGTGGGTGATTGTATGTGAGTAATTGTGTGTGTGTGATTGTATGTGAGTAATTGTGTGCGTGTGAGTGTGGGTGGGTGATTGTATGTGAGTAATTGTGTATGTGTGATTGTATGGGAGTAATTGTGTGTGTGTGAGTACTTGTGTGTTTGTGTGATTGTATGTGAATAATTTGTGTGTCTGTGATTGTATGTGAGTAATTGTGTGTGTGTGTGTGTGTGAGTAGTTGTGTGTGTGTGTGTGATTGTATGTGAGTAACTGTGTGTGTGTTTGAGTAGTTGTGTGTGTGTGATTGTATGTGAGTAATTGTGTGTGTGTGATTGTATGTGAGTAATTGTGTGTGTGTGTGTGAAGTAGTTGTGTGTGTGATTGTATGTGAGTAGTTGTGTGTGTGTGTGTGATTGTATGTGAGTAATTGTGTATGTGTGTGTGAGTAATTGTGTGTGAGTAACTGTGTGTGTGTGTGAGTAGTTGTGTGTGTGTGTGATTGTATGTGAGTAATTGTGTGTTTGTGTGATTGCATGTGAGTAATTGTGTGTGTATGTGAGTAATTGTGTGTGTGTGTGTGATTGTATGTGAGTAATTGTGTGTTTGTGTGATTGTATGTGAGTAATTGTGTGTGTATGTGAGTAATTGTGTGTGAGTAATTGTGTGTGTGTGTGTGTGTGTGTGTGTGATTGTATGTGAGTAATTGTGTGTGAGTAATTGTATGTGAGTAATTGTGTGTGTGTGTGTGTGTGATTGTATGTGAGTAATTGTGTGTGTGTGTGATTGTATGTGAGTAATTGTGTGTTTGTCTGATTGTATGTGAGTAATTGTGTGTATGTCAGTAATTGTGTGTGTGTGTGTGAGTAATTGTGTGTGTGTGTGTGTGTGGGTATGTGATTGTGTGTGAATAATTGTGTGTGTGATTGTATGTAGATAATTGTATGTGTGTGTGATTTTGTGTGTGTGATTGTGTGTGAGTAATTGTGTATGTGTGTGTGTGGGTGTGTGATTGTATGTAATTATGTGCGTGTGAGACTGTGTATGTGTGATTGTGTGTGTGGGCGTGTGAGTAATTGTGTGTGTAGGAGGGTGCGTTTGTGTGAGTGTGTTATTGTGTGTGAGTAATTGTGTGTGTGTGTGGGCGTGTGATCGTATGTAAGTACTTGTGTGTGTGTGGGTATGTGATTGTGTGTGAGTAATTGTGTGTGGGTGTGTGATTGTATGTGAGTAATTGTGTGTGTGTGTGTGTGTGGGATTGTATGTGGGTAATTGTGATGTGTGGGTGTGTGATTGTATGTAAGTAATTGTGTGTGTGTGAGGGTGTGTGTGATTGTAAGTGAGCAATTGTGTCTGTGTGTAATTGTGTGTGTGTGGGTGATTGTATGTAATTAATTGTTTGTGAGCAATTGTGTGTGTGTGTGTATGTGTGATTGTATGTGAGTAATTGTGTGGGTGTGTGATTGTATGTGAGTAATTGTGTGTCTGTGTCCCTAATTCTGTGTCCTTGTGTTTGTGTCCCTGTGCCTGTGTCCCTGTGTCTGTGTCCATGTGTTTGTGTCCCTGTGTCTGTGTTCCTGTGTTTGTGTCCATGTGTCTGTGTCCCTGTGTTTGTGTCCCTCTGTCTGTGTTTGTGTCCCTGTCCCCCTGTGTCTGTGTCCTTGTGTCTGTGTCCCTGTGTTTGTGTCCCTGTGTTTGTGTCTGTGTCCCTGTGTCCGTTTCCCTGTGTCTGTGTCCCTGTGTTTGTGTCCCTGTGTCTGTGTCCCTGTGTCCCTGTGGTTGCGTCCCTGTGTCTGTGTCCCTGTGTTTGTGTTCCTGTGATTGTGTCCCTGTGTCTGTGTTTGTGTCTTTGTGTTTGTGTCCCTGTGTCTGAGGGGGCTAGAGGGGGAAGTGAAGTTAGAGGAGGTAGAGGGCCTGGAGTGGGTAGAGGGGCTAGAAAGTAACAAAGTGACACACTTCGTCCCAAAGTGTCCCAAAGCTACACACTACTTCCCAAAGCTACACACTACTTCCCAAAGCTACACACTACTTCCCAAAGCTACACACTACTTCCCAAAGCTACACACTACCTCCCAAAGCTACACACTACTTCCCAAAGCTACACACTACTTCCCAAAGCTACACACTACTTCCCAAAGCTACACACTACTTCCCAAAGCTACACACTACCTCCCAAAGCTACACACTACTTCCCAAAGCTACACACTACTTCCCAAAGCTACACACTACTTCCCAAAGCTACACACTACTTCCCAAAGCTACACACTACTTCCCAAAGCTACACACTACTTCCCAAAGCTACACACTACTTCCCAAAGCTACACACTACTTTCCGAAGCTACACACTACTTCCCAAAGCTACACACTACTTCCCAAACCTACACTCTACTTCCCAAAGCTACACACTACTTCCCAAAGCTACACACTACTTCCCAAAGCTACACACTACTTCCCAAAGCTACACACTACTTCCCAAACCTACACTCTACTTCCCAAAGCTATACACTTCGTCCCAAAATTACACACTTCTTCACAATGTTATACACGTCGTCCTAAAGTTACACACATCGTTCATTCACTACATACGACGTCCTAAAGTTACACACATCGTTCATTTGCTACACACTTCGTCCCAAAGTTTCAAACGTCGTACAAAAATTACACACTTCGTCTCAAATTAAAAACATTTCGTTCCAAAATTAAACACTTCTTTCCAAAGTTACACACTTCGTCCCAAAGTTACACACTTCTTCCCAAAGTTTCACACTTCGTCCCAAAGTTACACACTTCGTCCCAAAGTTACACACTTCGTCCCAAATTACACACTTTGTCCGAGAATAACATTCACATTTATCATTAAAAATCATTCATCCATCAATAATACACATCGTACAATCATCACAGACACACACACAACGTCTCCAGATTAGACACACACATACATTAACACTGAGATTAACTCAGGCTAACAGATGCAAGAACCGGGACTACTTTCCCCATTCAAACTTCAAACGTGACATCAGAAGCGCCAGGATTCTCCAAAGCCAGACTAGCAGGCTAGAGACTATGACAAGCAGGGACAGCGCTACTACTCACTCATCTGCTTCCTCACTCACTCATCGCGGCAGTCACAAAATCACATCTCTTTTATCTTTAATCACACGCTCACAAAAACTGCAGAATCTGTAACCATTTTTTAAGGGAAGTAGGAAGCAGTTTGGAGCCTTTCTCCCGCCCTCCCCACTGGATACTTCCAGGATATGAGGTGTGAGTTCCCCAAGGCGGAAGCGAGGCGAAACGTGTGATGTCATCTTCCGGTTCTGTCGGCTCATGTCAAATGTGAAACTAATACATGAATATCAGAAACCTTGAAGACCGGGGGCTTTTATTTGTCTGAACATCCCAACTAAATATGGAGTCATCTCTGGGCTTGACATGACCTGATATAAAATATACTTCATTTTCTTTCTCTGTCTCTCTCTCTTTCTCGCGGTGGTGCTATGCTTGGCTTCACATGCGTGGCGCTCACTATTACGGGGATCACATCGATCCACATCTCGTCAGCCAGGCTTCCTTGACAACAGTCCGTTTCCAGGGAACGCTACGTGGGAGAGAGATTGTGGTCTTGGTCAGTGTACTGTGCCTGGCCCTGACGTGACGTCCTGGTCAGTGTCCTATGCCTGGCCCTGACGTCCTGTGGTCAGTGTACTGTGCCTGTTCCTGCCGCGACGTCCTGTGGTCAGTATCCTGTGGCTGGCCCTGACGTAACGTCATGTGGTCAGTGTACTTGCCTGAAACTGACGCTACGTCCTGGTCAGTGTACTGTGCCTGGCCCTGGCGCGACGTCCTGTGGTCAGTGTACTGTGCCTGGCCCTGACGCGACGTCCTGTGGTCAGTGTACTGTGCCTGGCCCTGACGTGACGTCCTGTGGTCAGTGTACTGTGCCTGGCCCTGACCTAACGTCCTGTGGTCAGTGTACTGTGCTTGACCCTGACGCGACGTCCTGGTCAGTATACTGTGCCTGACCCTGACGCGACGTACTGGTCAGTGTACTGTGCCTGGTCCTGACGCGACGTCCTGGTCAGTATACTGTCTCTGGCCCTAACGCGACGTCCCGTGGTCAGTGTACTGTGCCTGGTCCTGACGCGACGTCCTGGTCAGTATACTATGCCTGGCCCTAACGCGACGTCCCGTGGCCAGTATACTGTGCCTGACCCTGACGCGACGTCCTGGTCAGTGTACTGTGCCTGGTCCTGACGCGACGTCCTGGTCTGTGTACTCTGCCTGGTCCTGCCGCGACGTCCTGGTCAGTATACTGTGTCTGGCCCTAACGCGACGTCCCGTGGTCAGTGTACTGTGCCTGGTCCTGACGCGACGTCCTGGTCTGTGTACTCTGCCTGACCCTGACGCGACGTCCTGGTCTGTGTACTTTGCCTGACCCTGACGCGACGTCCTGGTCTGTGTACTCTGCCTGACCCTGACGCGACGTCCTGGTCTGTGTACTCTGCCTGACCCTAACGCGACGTCCCGTGGTCAGTGTACTGTGCCTTACCCTAACGCGACGTCCCGTGGTCAGTGTACTGTGTCTGGCCCTAGCGCGACGTCCCGTGGTCAGTGTACTGTGCCTGGTCCTGACGCGACGTCCTGGTCTGTGTACTCTGTCTGACCCTGACGCGACGTCCTGGTCAGTGCTTGACTGGACTAGCGTTACAGCCATTCGATATGAATCTCTATCAGCAGTCAGCCTACCCGCCTGCTCCATGTTCATGGTGCCCTCGATATATTGTACCCATCTACGCTTTGGTAAACCTCTGCCTCATCTTCCTGAAACAATACCCACTAGAACTGTTTTTTTTTCCAGTCCGTCATGGCGCTGGATGTGGTAGAACACCCTCAGCTTCCGAGACATAACGTGGTTTAAAAGCCAGTTATCTTCGACGCTCAGATGTTGCAGGATGGCGTTATTTGTTGTTTTATTCACACAAGATATTGTTAGGATTATCTTGTAACATTTCGTTACGAAAGCCCAAATCCCTTCCTTAATATTTGTGTGATGGTCCATGTTTTAGATTCCAACACTGTCACCGGCAATACGCATGTTCTAAGATCGTAAGAACCACTTCTCTCATAATTAGATCAAAGATAATCTGTAGAGAAAATGAAGATGATAGAATGGGTTAGTCATGTTGACTCTTTCTGTTTAAACAATCAAGCTCGTGCAGGTTTCTTGTCAGTGGATTCTGGCCATGCTCGTATACTTTATCCAGGTGTAGTTTTGATTACAAACTCATTTAATTTGAGTTAGGTGCGTTTTTAAGGCCGAATGCGGTGAAAATGGCGTCTAATGTGGTTGCTTGTAGATCGCTAGAGATACCGGAAATGTGATGTGTGACGTCATTACAGAGTGGCAGCCTGTGGTATAAATTAAGTTGGGTGCACATTATATAGGTCGTTCAACAGGGGCAAACAACATAAGGTAATTGTCGACATCACGTGAACAAACACAAAATGTCCATGTATAAATACGTCTTACAAAGTTAGAGATCTGCATATGACCAGAAAAAAACATCTACTATTATGTTGCATGTCATTGACAGCTTCGCAGAAGGATCCTGTTGCCATTGTTACGGTACCTAAACGGTAAGAGAAGGTGCAGGAGAGGTGGTAAATGAAAAAGTAGGAAGCCAAGAACAGGGAAAGCTTTTTTAGATCCGCCCTGCTCAAGCCTAGTCAGCTAAGCAGGAAATTCGTCACCAGGCTACCCCGACAGCAAATGTGCTGAGCGGTGTGGACTGTACAGAACACGGCGAAGCACTAGACCAGCCGTAGTCATCCACTGCACCCGAGTCCATATCCAGTCGTCCTGACTTGTCTTGCCACTGGTTAAAGTTGGACTCGGACGAGAGAGTGAGGTCGACTAACTGCGCAAACCCACTCCCTTAAATAAAATTCATCGCGCAAACCCTCTCCCTTAAATCAAATTCATCGCGCAAGTCATTCTCTTTTCATTAATCCAGTACTAACACAGCCGAGTCCTGTGACGACGGCGAGCGTTAAGTCCGCTGACAAGCTAAACTACAGTCAAAAAGCTGCGTCATTTACGGGACTCCTAGCTGAGCAATAAAGCGGATGAGATACATGGATTTGCTGACAATCATGATCACCGTCTCCCGAAGCGAACTTTACATGTTTTCACTGCCTGCGAGTATGAAGATCCCAAATCGGACTCGGCAGCCATCTTCGCGCCCATCCACAACCCGGATTTACAGAGTACTCGACTGGAAGGACTGGCTAGGTGAAGAAAGGAAAGGTCCTCATTACTCGTGATGGACGAACAACAAACAAACCTAAACGTTTGTTTCAGATGTCAGATTGTGGTGCAAATCTCAATCAGTTTCTAGTACCGTAATCTGGAAAATATGGCGCCGTAACTGGCTGCGAGTCTACATTTCTCTACTGTTTTGGATCATTATGGATGCCGCCAGACCACGGATTTGCCTGGAATTCACACTAGTCGACGACTTACACTTGTGTTCACGGATACGTGGAGTTGTTTTCCGTCTGGACTTGTTATTTCGTTCTTTTTTTGTGATTTCTTCCATGCGTTTATCCTGGTCTGGACGCCGGCTGAATGGCGCTACGCTTATACCTGTGTCGTAGCTCACGGGTTAGTTCTGCCGGTTCACCTTCACGAATATGGCGTGTGGGAATTTTAGATGCTACTATGATGAACTGAATACAGCTGGGGAGAGATGCCAGACTCACTCACACGCTGAGTGTTGTCCATACGACCTCTTGTGGTTATCGAAAAGGCACGACAAACTGCGTTAGATGCCTTCCCACCTTTCTACCATGCGGGTTACATGTTTACGGAAAGGCTTCAGTGGTAACCCTGAGGCAAAATCTGCATCCTATGCTATCTCCAGTCGTCTCGATGAATGTCTTGCCACTGGCAAAAGGTAGCTTAGGCTCTGTGAGTGAGGTTGACAAAAGGCGCAGTTTCTTCCTCACTTTAATCCAAATCTCCGCGCAAGTCACCCATTTCAGCGGACACAGCAAGAGATACGACTGTCCACACGGCTGAACAAAGAGAGTGGTCTTCATCACTTGTGATGGACAAAACTATCAATATGCAAGTATCCTTTCAATAACAACTGTCCACTGAATACCGGAGCCTCTTGTGCCTGAGTACATGACTGGTAGCTATGCCACTGTTGAGCTGTCTTCAATTGCCAAATCTATGTAACTCCATCACGATCAGTTTTCATGATGTCCTTTGTATTCTCGAGCAGGTCTAAAAACACAATTGGTTTGAATCTGGAACCATTTGTTTAGGCGATTGTAATGTTGTCGTACTTCTTTGGCGCATTCACAATTAAGTGTGTAGCATCGGGTGGAACACGCATCTTTTCTCTGGACATCACAGAATCAAGACAGTTTGGATTTAATTAACAACGGCATATCTTCTTTGCGTTCAGGATCTTTGGTCACGCTACATCTGTAGGTCAGTCGGCATGATGAAGTCTGTAGCCTTCATCATGTCGGAGCGGCTGCCCCACAGCTTATGTCTCAGCTCCGTACCCTCTGGCCAAGTTTGGTATCTCATTTCCTTAAAGAGTGGGCATTCCTGTAGAATGTGTTCAGGGTTCTGGGCTGCAGTTCCACATGGGCACTGATTGGTGTGTGAGATCTTCAGCCGTTTAGATGTTCTAGTAGTCTGCAGTGATCAGTTCCCAGGCGAAATAATGTAGTTTGTTAGTTTCTTGTGAGTTGCTGAATTGGGTCTGGTCTTACATTTACGTCTTCTCTTCATCGGTGTACATACACAAACAGCTTCTGTCTTCTCTCCATCGGTGTACATACACAAACAGCTTCTGTCTTCTCTCAATCTGTGTACATACACAAACAGCTTCTGTCTTCTCTCCATCGGTGTACATACACAAACAGCTTCTGTCTTCTCTTCATCGGTGTACATACACAAACAGCTTCTGTCTTCTCTCCATCGGTGTACATACATAAACAGCTTCTGTCTTCTCTCCATCGGTGTACATACACAAACAGCTTCTGTCTTCTCTCCATCGGTGTACATACACAAACAGCTTCTGTCTTCTCTCCATCAGGGTACATACATAAACAGCTTCTGTCTTCTCTCCATTGGTGTACATACACAAACAGCTTCTGTCTTCTCTCCATCGGTGTACATACATAAACAGCTTCTGTCTTCTCTCCATCGGTGTACATACACAAACAGCTTCTGTTTTCTCTCCATCGGTGTACATACACAAACAGCTTCTGTCTTCTCTCCATCAGGGTACATACACAAATAGCTTCTGTCTTCTCTCCATCGGTGTACATACACAAACAGCATAGTAAAAAGAGGAGGAACATTAGTCACCAGAGACACGAGATCTTGGCTTTCTCTATTGTCCGACACATCACATCTTGGCTTTCGCTATTGCCTGAGACATCAGATCTTGGCTTTCTCTATTGTCTGACACATCACATCTTGGCTTTCTCTATTGCCTGAGACATCAGATCTTGGCTTTCTCTATTGTCTAACACATCACATCTTGGCTTTCTCTATTGCCTGAGACATCAGATCTTGGCTTTCTCTATTGCCTGAGACATCAGATCTTGGCTTTCTCTATTGCCTGAGACATCAGATCTTGGCTTTCTCTATTGCCTGAGACATCATATCTTGGCTTTCTCTATTGCCTGAGACATCAGATCTTGGCTTTCTCTATTGCCTGAGACATCAGATCTCGGCTTTCTCTATTGCCGAGACAAATGTTTAAGTACGAGCTATGGTTACTCGACATCCTGAAAGGGTCATCGTGTTCATTTATTGGCTTTTAAATGAGACTATTGTATTTACTACTAAGGTAAATATGATTTTTTTTTTAATGTTACCGTTGGAGAACTGTTTGGCTCAAGTGACCATCAGATCATCTGTTGGAGAACTGTTTGGCTCAAGTGACCATCAGATCATCTGTTGGAGAACTGTTTGGCTCAAGTGACCATCAGATCATCCGTTGGAGAACTGTTTGAACCAAGTGACCATCAGATCATCTGTTGGAGAACTGTTTGGCTCAAGTGACCACCAGATCATCTGTTGGAGAACTGTTTGGCTCAAGTGACCATCAGATCATCTGTTGGAGAACTGTTTGGCTCAAGTGACCATCAGATCATCCGTTGGAGAACTGTTTGAACCAAGTGACCATCAAATCATCTGTTGGAGAACTGTTTGGCTCAAGTGACCATCAGATCATCTGTTGGAGAACTGTTTGGCTCAAGTGACCACCAGATCATCTGTTGGAGAACTGTTTGGCTCAAGTGACCATCAGATCCTCTGTTGGAGAACTGTTTGGCTCAAATGACCATCAGATCATCCGTTGGAGAACTGTTTGAACCAAGTGACCATCAGATCATCTGTTGGAGAACTGTTTGGCTCAAGTGACCATCAAATCATCTGTTGGAGAACTGTTTGGCTCAAGTGACCATCAGATCATCTGTTGGAGAACTGTTTGGCTCAAGTGACCACCAGATCATTTGTTGGAGAACCGTTTGGCTCAAGTAACCACCAGATCATCTGTTGGAGAACTGTTTGGCTCAAGTGACCACCAGATCATCTGTTGGAGAACTGTTTGGCTCAAGTGACCATCAGATCCTCTGTTGGAGAACTGTTTGGCTCAAATGACCATCAGATCATCCGTTGGAGAACTGTTTGAACCAAGTGACCATCAGATCATCTGTTGGAGAACTGTTTGGCTCAAGTGACCATCAGATCATCCGTTGGAGAACTGTTTGAACCAAGTGACCATCAGATCATCCGTTGGAGAACTGTTTGAACCAAGTGACCATCAGATCATCCGTTGGAGAACTGTTTGAACCAAGTGACCATCAGATCATCTGTTGGAGAACTGTTTGGCTCAAGTGACCACCAGATCATCTGTTGGAGAACTGTTTGGCTCAAGTGACCACCAGATCATCTGTTGGAGAACTGTTTGGCTCAAGTGACCATCAGATCCTCTGTTGGAGAACTGTTTGGCTCAAATGACCATCAGATCATCCGTTGGAGAACTGTTTGAACCAAGTGACCATCAGATCATCTGTTGGAGAACTGTTTGGCTCAAGTGACCATCAGATCATCAGTTGGAGAACTGTTTGAACCAAGTGACCATCAGATCATCCGTTGGAGAACTGTTTGAACCAAGTGACCATCAGATCATCCGTTGGAGAACTGTTTGAACCAATTGACCATCAGATC
The DNA here is from genome assembly GCA_036924085.1 of Ariolimax columbianus. Taxonomy (NCBI): domain Eukaryota; kingdom Metazoa; phylum Mollusca; class Gastropoda; order Stylommatophora; family Arionidae; genus Ariolimax; species Ariolimax columbianus. Next base: position 45,355,036 of record JAVGWX010000022.1, read on the forward strand.
ATCCGTTGGAGAACTGTTTGAACCAAGTGACCATCAGATCATCTGTTGGAGAACTGTTTGAACCAAGTGACCATCAGATCATCCGTTGGAGAACTGTTTGAACCAAGTGACCATCAGATCATCCGTTGGAGAACTGTTTGAACCAAGTGACCATCAGATCATCCGTTGGAGAAATGTTTGAACCAAGTGACCATCAGATCATCCGTTGGAGAACTGTTTGAACCAAGTGACCATCAGATCATCGGTTGGAGAACTGTTTGAACCAAGTGACCATCAGATCATCCGTTGGAGAAATGTTTGAACCAAGTGACCATCAGATCATCCGTTGGAGAACTGTTTGAACCAAGTGACCATCAGATCATCCGTTAGAATTTTATAACAAGGAAGGAAGAAAACATGAGCACACGAACATTCAAGGGCAACAACAGATGTTAAAAAGATGAAAGATACAGCGAGCCCCATAATTTGGAAAGATATGTCAGTGGAATAAATGTTGAAAAAGAGAGGAAGAGTTGCAAAACAATTCCAGAGAATCTAAATGAGGAATCTGGTCTACGTAGGAAGGTAGACCCCCCAAGTATTATAAGTGGTAAACTAGGTTTGTAGTTAAATGTAGAAAAGCTAAAAATAGAGCATTGACAAAATATAGAGGCAGGTAAAACGAAAGAAACATATTTAAAATATTTGGACAAGCAACACATAAAGTAAATAGAGCAGCAAAAATTAGATTTATAAAAAAAAAAAGAAATGTTCAAAAGATCAAGCAAAAACTTTTTTTCTAATGTTAGAAATAAAGAAAGAATGAAAGACAATGTAGGCCCTTAAACAATGTAGGCCCTTGAACAATGTAGGCCCTTAAACAATGTAGGCCCTTGACCACAGCGACCCTAGAAGACTCTGCAGAGTCTGTAGAAAATCAGTGTTACATTTCAGTCGTGTATTTTGACCCAAAAGGGACCAGAAGACGATGGGATGTTCATGAATGTGGAACGTTGAGCAGGACGAGAAATAACAGAAAATACATATCACACTGAATAGTTAAGACAGTTGAGGATTTCAATGTTTGATTCCATTTCCAAAATTGATATTGATTGACGTTATGACAAAATATTGTGCGAACCCACTCGAGAGTTGAAAACATGTTGACAGAACAATATTGACTTAAATGACTGCATGGCTGTTATTGATACCATTAGGCAAAATATGTATTTGATTCTATAGAAGTGAATAACACAGTGCAATGAAAAATATGGTGCACAAAACTTATCCAAATATGATTCCCCACTGGCAGTCCACCATAGATATAGCAATAGAAATCCACATAAGGAGATGGAAGCAGATGAAATCATACAAACCATCGGACGAAAGCTGGAAGCGGATGGAATCATACAAACCATCGGACGAAAGCTGGAAGCAGATGGAATCATACAAACCATCGGACGAAAGCTCGAAGCGGATGGAATCATACAAACAACCGGACAAAAGCTGGAAGCGGATGGAATCATACAAACAACCGGACAAAAGCTGGAAGCGGATGGAATCATACAAACAACCGGACAAAAGCTGGAAGCGGATGGAATTATACAAACAGCCAGACAAAAGCTGAAAGCAGATGGAATCATACAAACAACCGGAGGGAAGCTGGGAGCAGATAGAATCATACAAACAACCGGACGAAAGCTGGGAGCAACCTGTAGAGCGCTAGACAGCAAACGCATCATAGTAGTCTCATCATTAATGTCAAGACACGGAGCAGCGCATGAGCTGCGGTGGTCAGCGACCCATAGCTGACTGCTAGCGTCAGGGCCAGCGAACCAGAGCTGCCAAGACCTTTCTACACCTCCACGCGATGATCCTGGATAACAGGCTGCAGCAGGGCAGACTGGCTAAGGAGAAGGGATCGAAAAGGGAGTGCTAACCCGGTACTCAAAAAATGATTGCTGAAGTTGGATGTGTTGGACCAATAGATGCAAATATAGCAGTCAAGCTATAAACTACGACACAACGCATTCCGTTCTCTGGACTACGTTCTGCAACTTAAGCCCTTTCAGGGTTTGGTAGCCGGAGTTTGAGAACGAACGAAGCCAAGCCAAACCATTAATGTCCAATTAAACACCTGTCTTGTCTTATTTATTTCTTCAATCCCTATAGTTGTTTTTCTCTTTCAGTCAGAAGAACTGTCTTCTGAATATCTGAGAGTACTTAAAGTTTGATATTGTGATGAACAGCACACTATCGTACACGGCAATGTGATAAAACAAAAAGTCAGCGCAAGAAATAATAAAATCCGTAAGCTGACAAACACTGCATGGGGCACATCCCCAACGGTGCTCCGCCCATCAACCCTTGCAGTGGCAGGTCTTCTTCTTCTTCTTCTCCTTTCGTTCACTTGAAAATAGTGTCTATATCTGCAATGTTGTCTCTTGTATAAACTTGACTTTAAAATATTGTCTATATCTGCAATGTTGTCTCTTGTATAAACTTGACTTTAAAATATTGTCTATATCTGCAATGTTGTCTCTTGTATAAACTTCAGTCTTTTGTAGTTCACACACAGGTCCATAAAGTTTCTCTTCCAGTGTTGTTTCTATTGGCCAGTGAGATTTTCTCTGTATATCATATTTGGGGCAGTTTTGTAGTATATGCTCTGCTATCTGGGGCGCCTGTCTGCATGTACACATGGCTGAGTTGCCAATCTTCAATTTTGTGTACATGTGGCTGCGGAGTCGGTTGTGTCCTGTTCTAAGGCGCAACACAACAGTTTGCTCTTGTCTGTTCATGTTATGGTAATCGTCTGGTGTTACTGTTGGTGGCTTTCTTATTGATTTGATCATCCTTATCTTCTGTTGGTATGTAACTGGCACATCTGGTTGCTCGTCTGCAGCACCCTCCTTTGCCAGTCGATCTGCTCTCTCGTTTCCTGGTATTCCACAATGAGAAGGTATCCACTGCATGACAATCTTGCGCTGGTTGCTTAGTTCAGACAGTAGAGCCTGTAGATCTGGCAGTTTCTCAAATTTAAGTGCTTGGAGTGCTGATTGTGCATCTGTAAGAAATACTACAGGTTGTGGACCGACATTGGTGTTCAACAGTTTCTCAGTTGCCACCTTGGTTGCCTGTATTTCTGCAGCAGTGGCAGTAAATGAGACGTGCTGAATTGTAACAGGATGCCTAATGCAGACTCCCAGCACAAAAGGCCTATACAATCGATGGTACAGCACATTCTGATAGTAAAAGCCATGTTGTATCTGAATTTGAGAGACAAAAGTAGTCCTGTGACCAGAGACATCCTCTTTTTGGACATAGAGAGAATACGACTGAAATAAAGGAAAAGTTTTCTGTGGACTGTACAACCCTTAGAACAGAACCACGAGTGACACCGCATAGAAAAGTGGAGCCAAAAGAACATTGAAGGTTGGATGGAGATTAAAGGAATGACCTGCACCAGGACATGATTTAGCATTACTACGTAAAGATCTCTGAACTGGTTACAAACAGGTGTGTCCAGATGTGAGTGTAACCTGAAAAAGTGGGGGTATGCAAACAATAAATAACTGCAAATATGGGGCAGTCCAAGTCCTGATTATATGTCCTAGGATGCAAGAATCCTGTGTAGTGGAGGACCTGATGGTGGAAAATGTGGGTCTGTCCTGGAACACATGACTACATGTCCTAGGATGCAGGAATCCTGTGTAGTGGAGGACCTGATGGTGGAAAATGAAATAGCCCCGACAGTAGCTAGTTCTGGGGGTGAAGACTATGCGAGGTTGTCGGACACGGAAAGTAAGTATCTGAGATTATCTATTGATACTCCTTCGATAATGATTTCGGGCATTTCCTCCATCTGTCTAAACATGTGTTGTGTGTCACTGTTACAGACAAGGGGACAGTACACATCGTTCTCGTACTCCCCTTTTCATACCATTACATAATGAGTATAGCTTACCACATCTGACAGTTGCAGTTATCTTCCAGTGTACGTAGCAAGTATTTGTAGTTCTTATCGATCCATACATATACCTTTCAAACATGTAACTCAGAAAAACACTGAGATTAATAACTTAAGAGCAGCACTCTGCAAACTGTGCCAGCAGTCCGCACCAAAAAGGGTAGTGGTACAGTGGGTCCCATCACACTGCAACATCCAAGGCAACGAGGAGGCAGACAGACTGGCAAAAGAAGGTGCAAGACTACCACAAACAGATACTAGTGTGACCTACGAAGAGTCAAAACGGCTTATCAAAGCCAGATACATGACCAAATGGGAAACCGAACATACTGGTTACACCAAAAACGATGCCTATTACGAGTTGAACCGAAGAGAGCAGGTCGTTGTCTTCAGACTTCGCACTGGCTACAATAGACTGAGGTACCACCTATTCAACAAATTGAAGATAGGTGGTACCGACGAATGCCCGTGCGGTACTGGTAAAATGACCGCTGAACATCTGCTGCAGAACTGCCCGACATACGAGGATCAGAGAGAGCAGATGTGGCCATCACCAGTGGAACTGCAAGAAAAGCTCTATGGCAGTGGCGACAGCCTCAGGATGACCGCTGCTTTTTTCGAAAAAATAATGGTTACTGTCTGACTGCGTACGAAGAAGAAGAAGAAGAAACATGTAACTAGTTTCCTATCTGGTCCCTGTCAAATACCATTTTCTAGTCTATAAAACCAAATATGAATGTGTTTCTGTACTTCTATATATCTGTCTACCTAAATCAAATTTGGCATCCTGAACTTCTAAGCTAAGTTTAATTCTCTCATGTATAATTAGCCTGTTTTAGATGTTTTACGGTTCAAGCCAGTCTGACTTTTCTTCACTTCCCATTTCAGCCACAATCTTATCTTGTCTCTCATATAACTTCACTTTTTTATACTGGTTAAGAAGACTCGTGCAAGGTCTGTATACAACCAGCTTCATTTACTTTTCTTTGCTCTAAAAGCTATGTGCATCCAACCACAGATGATGACTTTGTGTTTGACAGTTGTTTTGTTTTTCCTTGATGTATGGTAATTCTGTGATGTTTGAGAGCCATTCTATGTGCTGCTTTGCCCTTTTCTTTCCTTGATGTAATTCTGTGATATTTGAGAGCCATTCTTTGTGCTGCTTTGTCCTTTTGTCTTTCCTTGATGTAATTCTGTGATATTTGAGAGCCATTCTTTGTCCATTTGTCTTTCCTTGATGTAATTCTGTGATGTTTGAGAGCCATTCTTTGTCCATTTGTCTTTCCTTGATGTAATTCTGTGATGTTTGAGAGCCATTCTTTGTCCATTTGTCTTTCCTTGATGTAATTCTGTGATGTTTGAGAGCCATTCTTTGTCCATTTGTCTTTCCTTGATGTAATTCTGTGATGTTTGAGAGCCATTCTTTGTCCATTTGTCTTTCCTTGATGTAATTCTGTGATGTTTGAGAGCCATTCTTTGTGCTGCTTTGCCCTTTTGTCAACAACGAAAAACAAAATCATTGCACGAGTTCTTGAATATTTAAACTTGAGTTTGTATCAATGACTGCCTTTAGTTTCTTCCATCAGATTTGGTTTTCTCTAAGGAGCTACACATCTCATCCCTCATCTCTAAGGAGCTACACATCTCATCCCTCATCTCTAAGAAGCTACACATCTCATCCCTTATCTCTAAGGAGCTACACATCTCATCCCTTATCTCTAAGGAGCTACACATCTCATCCCTGATCTCTAAGGAGCTACACATCTCATCCCTCATCTCTAAGGAGCTACACATCTCATCCCTTATCTCTAAGGAGCTACACATCTCATCCCTTATCTCTAAGGAGCTACACATCTCATCCCTTATCTCTAAGGAGCTACACATGTCATCCCTGATCTCTAAGGAGCTACACATCTCAGCCCTTATCTCTAAGGAGCTACACATCTCATCCCTTATCTCTAAGGAGCTACACATCTCATCCCTGATCTCTAAGGAGCTACACATCTCATCCCTCATCTCTAAGGAGCTACACATCTCATCCCTTATCTGTAAGGAGCTACACATCTCATCCCTAATCTCTAAGGAGCTACACATCTCATCCCTCATCTCTAAGGAGCTACACATCTCATCCCTCATCTCTAAGGAGCTACACATCTCATCCCTTATCTCTAAGGAGCTACACATCTCATCCCTAATCTCTAAGGAGCTACACATCTCATCCCTGATCTCTAAGGAGCTACACATCTCATCCCTTATCTCTAAGGAGCTACACATCTCATCCCTAATCTCTAAGGAGCTACACATCTCATCCCTCATCTTTAAGGAGCTACACATCTCATCCCTCATCTCTAAGGAGCTACACATCTCATCCCTCATCTCTAAGGAGCTACACATCTCATCCCTTATCTCTAAGGTTGTGTGAGCCTCATATAGTCAACACTAGACATTGCTATTTCACTGACATTTAAGCATGGCATTGGATAGAGGTTGACATTTTGATGTTCATCAACAAACACCTTTTGTATGAAGGCAATGCAGCGAATGATCAAGAGCTGCAGATTGCAGGATTTTGAAATCATACGTGGCTCCAGCAGAGAGGGGCACCTGAGAAGACGGAGCAGAAGTGTGTACAACCAGCTTCTCCTTCTTCGATCAACTGATGCTACGCTTCTAGACTGGTGAGGTTTCAGGTCTTCGCCATGTTCCCCACATCCTGGTCTGCAAATGTGGGGCAGTCCTGGATACATTCTGGTGTTAGCTTGGTTGCTCAGCAATTGCACATGGTGGTGTCTCTAAGACTCATTCTGTGGAGATGAGCCTTGAGTCTTCAATGTCCCATTCTGAGTCTGAAGATCTTTGTCTGCCCATCTCTATCAAGATTGTCCATGCTGTCCATTAATGGCTTGTATTCTTTGTGCTGATCTCTCCATTCCGTCCTCATGGATCGTTTGATGAGTGTCTTTGTTTTTATAGCTCTCTGGATGACAAGTCTGTGTGCCCTCCACCTACGGCTTCTGCTAGCTCATCTGCTTTCTCGTTTCCAAGGATCCACTGTAGGACTAGATCTATTGCTTAGGACAGAAGCACAATGTCATATTTTATTTTAAAAAAGGCAAAGGCCACCGTCTATCGTAGATGATGATGGCATAATTTATTTTGCTAGCGCTATTTTTAGTAAGGATTAACTGCGCTACTTTGTATCCTCACTCTCTCGTCTCGAGCTGCCCGACCACAGTGGCAAGTGAAGGACAAGACGACTAGGGGGCGACTACGAGATGCAGGGGACTCTGCATCAAGCACCGGTGAAAAATACGGCGGAGTCGAACCCACACCACCTGATCACGAGGCCGACGGCTTAACCACTAGTGTAATAGTATATCTTGTTTGTGGCTTGAGATGGCTTGGAGTGCACTCCTGGATTTGTTTATAGAGTTAGAGTAATCGTTGCAGTTGTGATTTGCTGTGATATTATCAGCATCATCATTATTGTCATAACCACCATCACCATTGTGAAGATAACTGACACTATTGTCCCAACATCACACCCAACAACAACCCCATCACACCCAACAACAACACCATCACACCCAACAACAACACCATCACACCCAACAACAACACCATCACACCCAACAACATCACACCCAACAACACCATCACATCCAACACCATCACACCCAACAACAACACCATCACACCCAACAACACCATCACACCCAACAAAAACACCATCACACCCAACAACATCACACCCAACAACAACACCATCACACCCAACAACAACACCATCACACCCAACAACACCATCACACCCAACAAAAACACCATCACATCCAACAACACCATCACATCCAACAACATCAAACTCAACAACACCATCACACCCAACAACAACACCATCACACCCAACAACAACACCATCCCACCCAACAACACCATCACATCCAACAACAACATCAAACTCAACAACACCATCCCATCCAACAACACCATCACATCCAACAACAACACCATCACATCCAACAACACCATCACATCCAACAACACCATCACATCCAACAACAACATCAAACTCAACAACACCATCACACCCAACAACAACACCATCACATCCAACAACACCATCACATCCAACAACAACACCATCACACCCAACAACACCATCACATCCAACAACAACATCAAACTCAAGAACACCATCACACCCAACAACACCATCACACCCAACAACAACACCATCACACCCAACAACACCATCACATCCAACAACAACATCAAACTCAACAACACCATCCCATCCAACAACACCATCCCACCCAACAACAACACCATCACACCCAACAACACCATCACACCCAACAACACCATCACACCCAACAACACCATCCCACCCAACTACAACACCACCCCATCCAACAACACCCTCACATCCAACAACACCATCACACCCAACAACACCATCACACCCAACAACAACACCATCACACCCAACAACACCATCACACCCAACAACAACATCATCACACCCAACAACAACGCCATCACACCCAATAACAACACCATCACATCCAATAACAACACCATCACACCTAACAACACCATCACATCCAACAACACCATCACACCCAACAACAACACCATCACACCTAACAACACCATCACACCCAACAACAACACCATCACACCTAACAACACCATCACACCCAACAACAACACCATCACACCCAACAACACCATCACACCCAACAACACCATCACACCCAACAACACCATCACACCTAACAACACCATCACACCCAACAACAACACCATCACACCCAACAACACCATCACACCCAACAACATGATTGAGCAGAAGTGTGTACAACCAGTGAGCTTCAAGAACCATCAGTGTCTACACTCTTCACCATTTTCGGAGAGGCACTGAGCACCTGCCCACAATGCCATAACATAAATTTGAAACAGAACAGAACAAAACATTTGAACTTGACAAATGTCCTAACATCATCACAAAAACTGTCATCTACATAATAAAACAAACACAGTAATTCAAATGATTATCATTTCAGTTGTTATCATCAATTATCGGAGAAATCATACAATTCAGTACATCTATAACTAACCAACAAACAAACAAATCACACGTATTCATTATTCATGAAATAAAACTAAAATTATCTGCAAAACGTAAACCAAACAATAAAACAAAACAGAGTCATTTCTGGAATAGATTAAAGGATATCATAAAACATGACATGAAAGGAGGAGACTAAATGAACATTGTATGCTAGAGCTAAATAAAGAAAACAATACTTCACTGGTAAATTAGTTTCAAAACTAAGGAAAGAAAACATGACAGACTGATGTCTGCATAGAAAATTCAAGAAAGAAACATTAACAGATTTAGGTCTCAATATTGAAACAAAAAGAAAAGAAAACACAAGCCAGGTCTTCAGATTAGATCTAATAAAAGAAAGATAGAAGGAAAGAAAGAAAGAAGGAAAGAAGGAAAGAAAACACAACAGACTTGTCTCCACATTAATTCCAATGAAAGAAAACACAACAGACTTGTCTCCACATTAATTCCAATGAAAGAAAACACAACAGACTTGTCTCCACATTAATTCCAATGAAAGAAAACACAACAGACTTGTCTCCACATTAATTCCAAAGAAAGAAAACACAACAGACTTGTCTCCATATTAATTCCAAAGAAAGAAAACACAACAGACTTGTCTCCATATTAATTCCAAAGAAAGAAAACACAACAGACTTGTCTCCATATTAATTCCAAAGAAAGAAAACACAACAGACTTGTCTCCATATTAATTCCAAAGAAAGAAAACACAACAGACTTGTCTCCATATTAATTCCAAAGAAAGAAAACACAACAGACTTGTCTCCATATTAATTCCAAAGAAAGAAAACACAACAGACTTGTCTCCACATTAAACCTAAGGAATGAAAACATTACAGACAGGTCTTCAAATCAGACCTAATGAAAAAGAGAAAATAAAACAAAAAGAAAAAGAAACAGAACAGACGTAGTTCTCCACATTAATCCCAAACAAAGAAAACACAACAGACTTGTCTCCACATTAATCCCAAAGAAAGAAAACACAACAGACTTGTCTCCACATTAATACCAAAGAAAGAAAACACAACAGACTTGTCTCCACATTAATCCCAAAGAAAGAAAACACAACAGACTTGTCTCCACATTAATACCAAAGAAAGAAAACACAACAGACTTGTCTCCACATTAATACCAAAGAAAGAAAACACAACAGACTTAGGTCTAAAGAATTAGACCTAATGAAAGAAAGACAAAAAAAGATAGAAAGAAAATATTACGCACTTATGTTTTCAGATTAGATCTAAAGAAAGATAGATAAAAAGAAAGAAAGATGGACAGAAAACATAAACTGATAGATTAAAGGCACAATTATTGACTCCCAGAAGATGGATGGAAAGCAGGTAGGTCAGTCTATCGATCTCACTTAAATGACATTCGTTATGTGGCAACGTACACCGTCCTGTGCTGTTTCTAGTCAAACAACATCTAACAGACATCCCTAGTATAACTGAGATTAATGAAGTGATCATTCACATTTAGACACACATCATCTTGTAGCCAGCACACATACAGAAACCAGTAGTGCATGACTGGATCAGGACTTTTTACCGGGATCCTCCTTGAGAGACACAGTTCTGTTGAAGACCATCTGTGGAAGTTCATGGCATTGGTGAGCATATTCTTTCAGATCTTCCCCAGACACACTCATTTTCAGACTACACAGGAATTTTGTGCCAGGTTGTCCCAGGTGGTAGCGTCTGTTAAGAGACTTCTTCAGACTGTCCTTGAAATGCTTTTTTGGACATTGCCGCCATCACCATCTTACACTCAGTTCCCGATACTTTGGTAGCCGTTCACATGGCATTCAAGCAGCCACCTTGCTTGAGCATTCTGCTAAAGTAAATGAGTGCTAGGGGACTACATTGCTGCCAGTGCCAGGCAAGATATTCAACAGAATCAGCCTCGACAGATTAGAAGTGGAAGTAGACAAAAAGCTCAGAGAAGAACAGGCAGGATTTTCCCAGGAAAGATCATGCACACATCATTAAGGTACTGTACACATCATTAAGGTACTGTACACATCATTAAGGTACTGTACACATCATTAAGGTACTGTACACATCATTAAGGTACTGTACACATCATTAAGGTACTGTACACATCATTAAGGTACTGTACACATCATTAAGGTACTGTACACATCATTAAGGTACTGTACACATCATTAAGGTACTGTACACATCATGGAAGAACAAAGTATTGAGTGGAAATCATCCATATACACAAATTTGATAGACTACAAAAAGGCATTTGACAGTATGGATCAAAGTACTCTATGGCAACTGTTGAGACACTATGGGATACCATAGACATGCACAACCCTCATACTTCTTCTTCTTCGTACGCTGTCAGACGTCAACCTTTATTTTTTCGAAAAAAGCAGCGGTCATCCTGAGGCTGTCGACACTGCCATAGACATTGTCTAGTGTTGCCACTGGTGATGGCCACATCTGCTCTCTCTGATCCTCGTATGTCGGGCAGTTCTGCAGCAGATGTTCAGCGGTCATTTTCCCGGTACCACACGGGCATTCGTCGGTGCCACCTATCTTCAATTTGTTGAATAGGTGGTACCTCAGTCTATTGTGGCCAGTGCGAAGTCTGAAGACCACGACCTGCTCTCTTCTGTTCAACTGGTAATAGGCATCGTTTTTTGTGTATCCAGTTTGTTCTGTTTCCCATTTGGTCATGTATCTAGCTCTAATAAGCCTTTTTGACTCTTCGTAGGTCACACTAGTATCTGGTTGTGGTAGTCTTGCATCCGTCATACAGAATATGTACAAAGACAGGTTTAGTAGAGTGGTACACGACAGAGTGTTGACTGACACCTTCTGTACGCAAACAGGTGTGAGACAAGGATGCCTGCTCTCACTCTTTCTGTTCTTGCTGGAGGAAACTGTACGAGGTGGTGGAGGAGGACGAAGTAAATGTTAGCAACTGTTCCTCTCACAGATGACATTGTCATTTGAGATGGTGTTACAGACTTTCCATTGGACAAACTCCTGGCATTGGATCATCAGTTCTCTTACCCATGAACCATAAATCTACATCAGTCACTCATTTGTAGATGGGTCAACTACAGCATAATGGGACCAGCAAAATATGCATCCTCTTCTGTCCTCAGTCATTTTGACTATGTCTTGTCACTGAATCAGGGTAGTTGAGGACGAGAGAGTGAAGCTGACGTGCACAACTCTCCTTCACTATAATCAAGGACGAGAGTGAGGCTGACGTACACAACTCTCCTTCACTATAATCAAGGACGAGAGTGAGGCTGACGTGCACAACTCTCGTTCACTATAATCAAGGACGAGAGAGTGAGGCTGACATGCACAACTCTCCTTCACTATAATCAAGGACGAGAGTGAGGCTGACATACACAACTCTCGTTCACTATAATCAAGGACGAGAGTGAGGCTGACATACACAACTCTCGTTCACTATAATCAAGGACGAGAGTGAGGCTGACGTGCACAACTCTCGTTCACTATAATCAAGGACGAGAGTGAGGCTGACATACACAACTCTCCTTCACTATAATCAAGGACGAGAGTGAGGCTGACGTGTACAACTCTCGTTCACTATAATCAAGGACGAGAGTGAGGTTGACGTGCACAACTCTCGTTCACTATAATCAAGGACGAGAGTGAGGCTGACATGCACAACTCTCGTTCACTATAATCAAGGACGAGAGTGAGGCTGACGTGCACAACTCTCCTTCACTATAATCAAGGACGAGAGTGAGGCTGACATGCACAACTCTCCTTCACTATAATCAAGGACGAGAGTGAGGCTGACATACACAACTCTCGTTCACTATAATCAAGGACGAGAGTGAGGCTGACATACACAACTCTCGTTCACTATAATCAAGGACGAGAGAGTGAGGCTGACGTGCACAACTCTCCTTCACTATAATCAAGGACGAGAGAGTGAGGCTGACGTGCACAACTCTCGTTCACTATAATCAAGGACGAGAGTGAGGCTGACGTGCACAACTCTCGTTCACTATAATCAAGGACGAGAGTGAGGCTGACATGCACAACTCTCGTTCACTATAATCAAGGACGAGAGTGAGGCTGACGTGAACAACTCTCGTTCACTATAATCAAGGACGAGAGTGAGGCTGACGTGCACAACTCTCGTTCACTATAATCAAGGACGAGAGTGAGGCTGACATGAGGTGCACGATGGAAGTGCATTTGATATTTGGTGCATGGAACATTCATACCCTCATGGATTGTGTGTAAAATATTCTCCACCCCTGTGTCAGAGTTTGTCCTATTTCCTTCTTCTAAATGCAGTTGACAATTCAGGGCTCGAATTTGATTTATTTAGCCATCTTCAAACTCATGTGAGCAGTATTCACCGACAAAGTATTATGATGGACGAACGAGGAACCGAAATGCTAGTCAGGTCATGCGCAATATATTGACCAGCACGTCGTGTCAGGGTCAGGCACAATATACTGACAAAGATGACTAATGAGAGATAGCTTAGCATTCCCTGGAAACAGGCTGTTTTAAAGGCAGTCTGGTTGACAAGATGTGGATCGACGTAAGCCCTGTAGTAATTGAGCATGACGCATAGCAAAACCGCCTGGAGGGCCACAGCCCACATTCATCAGCACATTCGGGATGTGAAGAAAGCTGTTACACATAATGCCCTTTTCAGGGCGCACAAAGTAAACTTCCTCATTGTGATCATTAAACAACAACAGACAACGATAAACAACATAACATCACAATGGGACCAGTGTATGTGCCAAGACAATTTTGCCATGAGATGCAAGTGATACTCGACTCCTGCTGTTCTGTTTCTCTTTCTAAGAATCGACGTCACTGCACTCTGGGCATACCCAGAGGTCCTCAGTCCTCTCAGCAAATGGTGCAGGGTATGGATGTTGATGGTTCCTGTAGCTCGCTAGTTGTACCTGTAGCTCGCTAGTTGTACATTCTCTTGTTCCGTCCTCTCGTGCACCCCATTCCGCTCGAACCTCGTTTAATGTCGAAACTTTGCAGTCTGTGGATTGCTGTTTCTTCAATTGCAGTGTCCTTATCCAGCAGGCGGGTCATTGATTGATTTCAAAATGTCACTTCTATCTATCACTAATGTGCCCATGATGGGAGCTTGTGAAGCAATGTCAGCTCTTTCATTGCCCTGAACCCCAGCATGACCAGGACAGTAATAGTTGTCCGTCACAAGTGATGAAGACCACTCTCTTTGTTCAGCCGTGTGGACAGTCGTATCTCTTGCTGTGTCCATCCATCACAAGTGATGAAGACCACTCTCTTTGTTCAGCCATGTGGACAGTCGTATCTCTTGCTGTGTCCATCCATCACAAGTGATGAAGACCACTCTCTTTGTTCAGCCGTGTGGACAGTCGTATCTCTTGCTGTGTCCATCCATCACAAGTGATAAAGACCACTCTCTTTGTTCAGCCATGTGGACAGTCGTATCTCTTGCTGTGTCCATCCATCACAAGTGATGAAGACCACTCTCTTTGTTCAGCCGTGTGGACCATCGTTTCTCTTGCTGTGTCCACTGAAATGGGTGACTTGCGCGGAGATTTGGATTAAAGTGAGGAAGAAACTGCGCCTTTTGTCAACCTCACTCACAGAGCCTAAGCTACCTTTTGCCAGTGGCAAGACATTCATCGAGACGAATGGAGATAGCATAGGATGCAGATTTTGTCTCAGGGTTACCACCGAAGCCTTTCCGTAAACATGTAACCCGCAGGGTAGAAAGGTGGGATGGCATCTAACGCAGTTTGTCGTGCCTTTTCGATAACCACAAGAGGTCGTATTGACAACACTCAGCGTGTGAGTGAGTCCGGCATCTCTCTCCAGCTGTATTCAGCTCATCATAGTAGCATCTAAAATTCCCACACGCCAAATTTGTGAAGGTGAACTGGCAGAACTAACCCGTGAAATACGACACAGGTATAAGCGTAGTTCCATTCAGCCGGCGTCCAGACCAGGATAAACGGATGGAAGAAATCACAAAAAAAGAACGAAATAACAAGTCCCGACGGAAAACAACACCACGTTTCCGTGAACACAAGTGTAAGTTGTCGACTAGTGTGAATTCCAGGAAAATCCGTGGTCTGGCGGTATCCATAATGATCCAAAACAGTAGAGAAATGTAGACTCGTAGCCAGTTATGGCGCCATCTTTGCCAGGAAAGTAGATCCATGTCAACCCCTGAAGATTTAAGGCCTCAACAGCTGCTATCCACTCGTACCTAAGCCATCCCTTCTGTACCTTCTGAAGTACGGCTTGCGCGTCAGTCACGATGACTGCCCTTGTTATAGAAGTCTCAGATATCTATTTCAGTGCTGACGTCACTGCTTCCGTCTCCATTCTCATACTGGAGGTTGTTGACTTGTATGCCCTACTGCACTCGACAACAACCTGCCCTTTCACTCTAACCAAGAAGCCCCAGTCTGATGTCCCACTGTGCAGCACTGATCCGTCGGTGTACTGACGACATCACTATCCTGCGTGTTCTCAGCTAATTCCCCTGGTGCTCTGCTCTCCCGTTGCCCCATTCTCTGTAATCCTTGCCTAAGGTTATGATGACTCTCTGGTACTCTATCATTCTATCCCCAGTGTGGACCCATTCTTCTCCATTGTCTATCATCTGCTAGAACACGTGGACAAAAGTTATCTCACATACCAAAGTGCGATTGTCTAATAATCTGATTTCCTCGTTTTTGTCCCTTCTTCTGAGTTTCCTATCTGATGACAACTGACTGAGGAAAACTGACTGAGGAAAACTGACTGAGGAAAACTGACTGAGGAAAACTGACTGAGGAAAACTGACTGAGGAAAACTGACTGAGGAAAACTGACTGCGTCAGTGTCTGACATAAGGAAGTGTTGTCTATTGTTACATTGTCTTACAAGCAGACATGACACTGGCAACAACTAACAAGTCATTCAGACAGACACAGCAGAACCTACCCTGTCACTGGTGGAGTCTGGATCCACAGAGAAATACCCAGTTCTCTCAAACTGGAACTTGTGGAAAACCTTGGCTCCAAGCACAGACTTGTCTACCATGGCTTCAGTGAGAACTTGCAGGGAGTCCTTGAACAAGAGAAAGCCAGTCAGAGGTCATTAAGTTAACTCTGATATATAACAAGACATCATTTAACTAACATATCAAATTGAACCATCCTTTTTTGCTCCTCCAGGAGTATGGGATCCAGCAAGTTTGCAGAAAGTCTGATTCATATCACATGTGGGGAGCTAAGAGCAATCAGGGCCAGGTGAAACATACTGATCAAGATACCACCTCACAGCCACATTTGTGTTCTCTGGAAACAGATTGTGTCTACACTGTAATCCCTGTAGTACTGAGCTTACTTAGCCACACATTGCACTACAGCCCAGAGAACTGCTGCCCACCTTCTCAAGTACGCCTTAGGATATAAGTCTTAAGAGCCACTGTAATCCGTCACCAAAGAAACGTTGCCAAGGATTAAATTAACTCGTCACAAGTGACTTCCATAATGACAATGGTGGTTATGTATGACTTTACTATGTTTTATATGCTGATATTGCTACACCACTGCTGGATTTTCCTTTTTACATACATAGAGGTCAGTGGACATATTCTTTCTCCCACAAGGAGGTAACTAACATATAGATATTAATAGTAGCAACAACAACAACAATAATAATAATACAATCGGACCAAAGGATACATAAAGTTAAACAACTAAAACGAGGTAGAGCCCCAGGACAAGACGGAATCACAAATGACGTAATCCAGACAAATGAGGACAAGCTAGCGAAGCATTTAATTACTTTGTTCAACATCTGTCTAAACAAGTTCCAAAGCCCCGACCAATGAAAAATGTCAAAAACCATCCTAATCCATAAAAAGAGGGGCAAGGAAAATTACAGTTCGATCTGTCTGATCTCCTCCTTTTGTAACCTTTTCACCAGAGTGATCGTCAACCGCATAGAGAAACTACTAGATGAGAACCAACGAGAGCAAACAGGTTTCAGGAAAGGCTTCTCAACGACTGACCACCTCCACACAATCAACCAAATAACGGAGAGAGCGTATAAAGTACAGATGCCTTTATGCCTCGTGTTTGTGGATTGTGAGAAGCCTTTCGATAGCATTGAAATAACTGCGGTGCTGAATGCCCTAAGAAATCAGGGAATTTCAGAAAAATACTCTCAACTAATAGAGGCTATAAACAGCGGATGCACAACGGATATCACCCTTTTCTATAGACCGATCACCATACCAATACAACGTGGCATCCGACAGGGGGATACAATTTCACAAAAGCTCGTTACATCAGTCATCGAGGAGGTCTATAAAAACCTGGACTGGGAGGGTAGGAGCATAAACATGTCATGTTCGCTGATGACATAGTCATCTTCAGCCACGACATCATAGAAGTGGAGAAAAGTCTGAATGAACTCAGCAGATCAAGCGCTGCAGTTGACCTACAATCAATAGAAAGAAAACCCAGTTCATGCTCAACACCTTCTGCCCAAACGGAGATGTGCAACTTGGGGATTGTCACGTTGAAAATGTAAATTCGTATTGACTTCGGCGAAGAGGTCACAAACTCCCATTCAATAAATCGAGAAATCTCACGAAGGATAACAGCGGACTCACTCAGCTTCAACTGAATTAAACCCATAATGCAACAGATGCGAAACGTCAAAGCTAGGGCTCACATCTTCAACAGTGTAGTTATTCCAGCCATAGTATATGGCTGCGAGGTGTGAAACCTACGGAAAGCTGATGCAGATAGACTCTGCTTTGCTCAGCAAATGATGGAGCGAAGAACATTTAAGATCTCCATTCGAGACCAAATCTGCAACGTAGAGATATAAAGACAAACAAATTTTGCTTAAAGTCCACCAGCCCTCCATTAGCATCTTAACTCTTTATGGTTTCTTCTTCTTCGTTCGTTCTCAATCTCCCACCACCAAACCCTGAAAGGGCTTAAGTAGCAGAATGTAGTCCAGAGAACGGAATGCGTTGTGTCGTAGTTTACAGCTTGACTGCGATATTTGCACCTTTCGGTCCAACACATCCGACATCAGCAAGCATTTTTTTAGTACCGGGTTAGCATTCCCTCTTCAATCCCTTCTCCTTAGCCAGTCTGCCCTGCTGCAGCCTGTTATCCAGGATCACCGCGTGGAGGTGTAGAAGGGTCTTGGCAGCTCTGGTTCGCTGGCCCTGACGCTAGCAGTCAGCTATGGATCGCTGACCACTGCAGCTCATGCACTGCTCAGCATCTTGATCCCCCTTTATGGTTTCATTCAACCAGTCGTGCAAACATGCAAAACTTCAGTTTCTATCTGTCCGTTTAGTTTGTGACATTTCGAGTTTTAAAATAACCTAAATGGTGACTGACAAAGTACTACATGTGCAACTTTCATTTTATGTACAGATTTCTTCATTAGGTGGACATTTATGAGAAGTGGTGAATTTCATACCACATTTTCCATGAGTAAAGTTTGACACCAAGACCTGAGAATAGATTTATTATTTGGTCCGATCACGCATCTGAATTACACATGGATGTTCAACAGACTCATAACAATGGGGATAAACAAAGAGTGAGGGGAGGTAAGACAGCCGTCATCAACTAACTGGGGTCGGGAGCGGAGATTCACATCTGGTCAGGAAAAACATAATGAACGGACATGTTAGTCAGGGTCAGGTAAAGTGTGCTTACCAAGACCTCCCCCTCACTTCAATGCAGTTTTTCCTTGAAAACAGACCTGCCTAACTAACAATGGGGGGATTGCTGTGGTTCCCATAGTAGTAAGCAACACGCAGATGAAGCCAAGTATAGCACAGCAGTCTGGAAGACCCAGGTCCACCTTCATCAGCAAGCTTGGGATGTGTGAAAAGCTATGCAGCTCATCAACTAACAAGAGCTCGGCTACAAGAACAAGAGGGCACTGCTTCAAATTGTTTAAAGACAGGTCCAGATTAGGAAAATATTATTTTTTAGTTTAGAGTGGTGAATGCTTGGAATGCATTGCCACAGGAAGTGGTAGAGGCAGGGTCAACTAATGCATTATAAAAAAATTGGATGCTCTCAGTTATTTTTAGCATTGGTGGAGTGGAATAAACTGGTTGTATACAGGCTCTGTAGAGTCTTCTAAGCCAGTATAATGAAGTTAAGTTAACACCCTCTTCATGGCGGACAAATGAGTAAAGCTACTCATCGTGGGGATTCAACAACAACAACTTACCGGGTTGATGTCCGTTAGAAATCCTCCAGGCACATGAGTAGGGTCTTCAGGGAACTTGTGTTTAAACCTACAATGGACAAAGCACAAGAAATGAATAACATACTGCTGGCTGACTTCATGAGCAAGTCTGGAGGAATAAACTAGATAAAGAGAGATGGTGTGTGGTGTGAGGAGACTCAAGTTCATCGAGGAGGAAGGAGAAAAAGGAAGAAACAAATCAGACCTTCCATCCAGCAAAAAGACAGCAGGTCTTCAAATATATCGCTCTCAAATCAATCATTCAACTCCCTGCAGAGCATAGGTCCTCAACAAATACTCGCTAAGTCTTCCTGTCACGCACCATCTTGTCCAGCTCCGCCCACAGCTTTCAAATCTCTCGTCTCAAGCCGCCCGGCCCCAGTGGCAAGTCACGGACAAGACGACTAGGGGGCCACGACAAGATGCAGGGGACTCCGCATCAAGCACCCGTGAAAAAGACGATGGAGTCCGGAGTCGAACCCACACCACCTGATCACGAGGCCGACTTTCACAACTTGCTTTCTCCATGAGTGTTTAGCTGTGCCTCTATGCCTTTTGCCCTGAGGATTCTTGAACCCTGACTGCTTTGTAATGCTATCAGTTGGTGTCCATAATGTGTGTCCTATCCTTTGCCAACACCTTCTCTTCACATCTGTCCCACCAGCATTTGTCCAGTTGTGTCCCAAAGTTCTATATTAGTGACTCTATCATATCATTTTATTCCCTCAATTCGGTGCAAGCATATACATTGTTAAAAGTATGAACTGTTAGTGCTTTTCTTTGCTCCCCATATCACAGAGCCCTACAATAGGATGGAGAATGACTACAATTCAGGTGATGAATAAGAGAATCAGAACAAAGTAGCAATATAGGAAGCAAACATAAATAAGTGAGAAGAAAGTGAAAACAGATATAGTAAGAAGATAAATGGCCATATTTAGTGAGAACAATAAAGCCATATTTTAGTGAGAACAATAAAGCCATATTTTAGTGAAAACAACAAAGCCATATTTTAGTGAGAACAATAAAGCCATATTTTAGTGAGAACAATAAAGCCATATTTTAGTGAGAACAATAAAGCCATATTTTAGTGAGAACAACAAAGCCATATTTTAGTGAGAACAATAAAGCCATATTTTAGTGAGAACAACAAAGCCATATTTTAGTGAGAACAATAAAGCCATATTTTAGTGAGAACAACAAAGCCATATTTTAGTGAGAACAACAAAGCCATATTTTAGTGAGAACAATAAAGCCATATTTTAGTGAGAACAATAAAGCCATATTTTAGTGAGAACAACAAAGCCATATTTTAGTGAGAACAACAAAGCCATATTTTAGTGAGAACAACAAAGCCATATTTTAGTGAGAACAATAAAGCCATATTTTAGTGAGAACAACAAAGCCATATTTTAGTGAGAACAACAAAGCCATATTTTAGTGACAACAATAAAGCCATATTTTAGTGACAACAATAAAGCCATATTTTAGTGAGAACAAGAAAGGCTGCCGTCCATCGTAGAACGATGGCATAATTTATTTTTGAAGCGCTATTTTTAGTAAGGATTAACTGCGCTACTTTTTATCCCCACTCTCTCGTCTTGAGCTGCCCGACCCCAGTGGCAAGTCCCGGACAAGACGACTAGGGGGCGACTACGAGATGCAGGGGACTCCGCATCAAGCACCCGTGAAAAAGACGGAGTCGAATCCACACCACCTGATCACGAGGCCACGGCTTAACCACTTCACCACGGAAACTGTATTTTAGTTAGAACACTAAAGCCATATTTTAGTGAGAACAATAAAGCCATATTTTAGTGAGAACAATAAAGCCATATTTTAGTGTGAACAAACAAAAGTATATCAGTCTAAAAAAAACAAGAACAAGAAATTGTGAAACCAAAAAAGGCAATAAAATCGTAAACATTTTAAAAAGTAGAAAAACTTACAGAGAATGATAAAGCCTGATTTCACAGTGAAGTGGATCTGAGACCCAGTGGATGAAAGCTTTTGGTTTCGCCCCGTCTGCAGCATTCTTGCATGTCACAATCAGCTCTACTGGCTGACCTAGAGAGTCCTTGTAACAAAAATGAGATGGGTGTCAATAAAACATGCCAGTTATAGCTGAAGTGTGTTTCTCTAAGACATATCTAACAAAACAAGTTCTCAAAATCGTGTTCAGCAAATGATGTTTGGGTACAAAGGCTGTCATAGCTAGGAGTGGAATCTTCTTCTATACGTGTCATGTTGACCTAGCCAATCCCAGATGCTCACAACTTTCTATGCCAAGAATGGCCCTAATCTTCTTCTAAACGTGTCATGTTGACATCTAATCTAATAGCTGTCCATCATTGTCGATGAGGACCGCCGACATCATCCTTGTCACAGATTTCCCTGTTGGGTGTGGATGCGCATGTGGCTGAACAGGCCAATGCGAGCACGAAAACATCTGCTACATATCGGGCACACGAGGTTTGTAGAAGGAGATGGTGTTCCCGCTTCTCGGGATTTCCACGTCTTGCGTCTGCTCTGGGCTTTCACAACACGGTCGTCTTCACCGGCAGCTACACCCGATTTGACTGCTCTTCTCCAGTCAGATCTGTTTTTCGCAAGACATTCCCATATGTCGATGTCTATCTGGCAACTTTTTAATGAGTCCTTCAGACCGTCTTTAAAACGTTTCTTTGGGCGCCCTCTCTCGCGCCATCCCTCTCTCAGCTCGCCGTAGAGAAGCTTCTTTGGGAGCCGCTCGTCTGACATACGGACGAGGTGTCCGGCCCATCCTAGTCGTGCTTTATTTAGCAGTGCATGGATGCTGGGCATGTTAGTCCTCGAGAGAACCTCGATGTCAGTGACACGATCTTGCCATCGGATGTGGAATATTCGCCTCAGGCAACCTGTGTGGAAGTGGTTTAACCTCCTTGCATGTCCAGAGTATACAGTCCAGCTTTCGCAAGCGTATAGTAGGGTTGGAATGATGGTTGCATGGTAGACTTTGAGTTTGGTCTTGACGCTGATGCCACGACGTGCCCAGACCATCGAGCGCATTCTACCAAAGGCTGTGCTGGCCTTTGCTATTCTGCTTGCCACCTCATCGTCTAGGCTGACAGATCTCGACAGCGTGCTGCCCAGATATGTGAATTTGTCTACGGCATTCAACGTCTGCCCGCTGACTGTAGTCTCTGGTTTTGTGTACAGCATGCCTGGTGCTGGTTGGTACATGACCTCTGTTTTTTTGGCATTTATGGTCAGGCAAAAATTTTTGCATGTGGCAGAGAACTGGTCCATTCCAACCTGCATGTTCAGTTCTGAGTTGCTCATTAGAGCGCAGTCGTCAGCAAATACAAGTTCCCTGATTATGTCGCCAGCCACTTTGGTTTTGGCCTTCATTCTTCTGGAATTGAGTAACTTGCCATCTGTGCGGTACTTTATGGATATTCCAAGCTCCAATGATCTGAAGGCGTCTGTCATCGTGGCCGCGAACATCATGCTGAACAAAGTCGGGGCGAGTACACATCCTTGTTTTACTCCGTTTGATACTAGAAACGTTTTAGAGATTGCACTGCTGTCCAGTACACGAGCACACATGCCTTTGTGTAGCTGTTTTACCATGGTTATGAACTTGTTGGGGCAGCCAAACTTAGACATTATCATCCATAGCCCACTTCTGTTGACATAGACAATCCCAGATCCTCACAACTTTCTATGCCAAGACTGGCCCTAATCTTCTTCTGCGTGTGTCATGTTGACCTAGCCAATGCCAGATCCTCATAACTTTCTATGCCAAGACTGGCCCTAATCTTCTTCTGCGTGTGTCATGTTGACCTAGCCAATGCCAGATCCTCATAACTTTCTATGCCAAGACTGGCCCTAATCTTCTTCTGCGTGTGTCATGTTGACCTAGCCAATGCCAGATCCTCATAACTTTCTATGCCAAGACTGGCCCTAATCTTCTTCTGCGTGTGTCATGTTGACCTAGCCAATGCCAGATCCTCATAACTTTCTATGCCAAGACTGGCCCTAATCTTCTTCTGCGTGTGTCATGTTGACCTAGCCAATGCCAGATCCTCATAACTTTCTATGCCAAGACTGGCCCTAATCTTCTTCTGCGTGTGTCATGTTGACCTAGCCAATGCCAGATCCTCATAACTTTCTATGCCAAGACTGGCCCTAATCTTCTTCTGCGTGTGTCATGTTGACCTAGCCAATGCCAGATCCTCATAACTTTCTATGCCAAGACTGGCCCTAATCTTCTTCTGCGTGTGTCATGTTGACCTAGCCAATGCCAGATCCTCATAACTTTCTATGCCAAGACTGGCCCTAATCTTCTTCTGCGTGTGTCATGTTGACCTAGCCAATGCCAGATCCTCACAACTTTCTATCCCAAGACTGGCCCTAATCTTCTACACCTGTTATATAGGATGGGCAGACATAGACAATTCTGAATCTCGAAGTGCCCCTAATCCATGTTTTATTGACTCTCTTCCACGTGATTTTAGAATGACCCTATCTTTCCTCCTAGCTATCTTCTATCTCTTGTCCCAGCAAAGCTTTGTTGCCAAGTGTGTTCCAATCCCCCGTTTCTCGTAACTTACAACTACAAAAATAAATATGCTCATTCCCTACATATAGAAATAAATGCTGTAGTGTATCGGTTCCTCAGAACACCATTATGATCATGTTAGCTGTTCATTATATTGTCTACAACATATATGCAACCTAGCTACTAATAGTGGATTGAGAGACCGTAGTCAAACTGAACATCAAATGTCACTGAAATACATAACGGGTTCAAATGCAGTTTTACTTAAGTGTGGTAGTTGTGTCACCTGGACAGAAAAGAATACGGAGGCCACAGTAAACATATAAGGGAATTTAAGGCGATTAAGGAGGGTTGTGTCGGGAATCAGCAAACTCATCATGAAAAAGGAATTGCCAAAGAAACGACCAGTTCAAGAGCATATTGTGCAGATACAGGCTTCCTGTTAGTTGCAGTCAAGGCTCTACACTGCAAAATCTTGTTTATAATACGCACAACTTTTAATAATTTTGGCCCACTAAATCTCAGCTGTAAATTCCACGCAAGTACTAAAAAATACATCATTTTCGCTTCGAAAAGCAACCTACATTGGAAAGTAGGTCGTAAATTACAGTGACAGTAAAATGGCATGAAATTGAACATGCCATGCGTTTTCTTATGCGTTGGACATTGCTTCAAAACACATTTCACTCTTTGTCTTAACCTGTTTTGATACTAAGATTGGTTACAAAATATGTCATTTGATTATTTAGAGCCCTAAAACTGAATTAGAGAAAATGCTATAGTGCAACAGAAAAGCTCTTAGTGGTAAACTATGCAGAATCTAACTGCAATCGGGCAGCAGGTTGACATTTTTCCATTAACAAGTGCAGCATTCAATCAAGCTGAAAAAACTCAGAAGAGCTGCAAGTATTAAGGTAAAGAAAGTCCTATAACAGACACTGCCATTGGGGGTGAAGTGTTAGAGCCTTATTGTACTTGGTCACAGGTTTGTGAGGTAGGGTGGGCAGTTCCCGTCCTCGCTGCCCTTTTTCCTTGCTGCCCTTTTTCCTTGCTTAGCCGGCAGCTAGGTGCCCATTTACAGTTGGGTCGATTGGAATTGCCAGTGGTGGGAATTGAACCCCCAACATTTGCCTTGTGTAAGTTGCCCATCACAAGCGAAGATGGTGACATCGCAGACTGTCCTCGTCCTGGAGATGTAACTTGCGCTGAAGTTGGATTATAGTGAGAAAGAAGCGCTGGACACCAATCTCACTCTCTCGTCCTGAGTCACCGCGAACCAGTGGCAAGACATACAATCAAGACGACTGGAAGTAGATCAAGATGCAGACATTCAGGTCGTACAATCCGTGAGACCAGCGGTCGCTTGAAACTTGTGGGTGTCGATCGTCCACCGTTTCTTTGACGATTTGAGAGGTGAATGTCGTACCTCTCGACAGCAACAGCCCCCCCACGCGTAGACTAGAGAACGCTGCTGCTGACCAGCGCCCACACCTGTAGGTCTAGGTGAGGGACCATTAACCCATGGCTGAGGGGAGATTCCGGTCATGGCACGCAATTTCCAATCAGGTCGTGCACACCAACCAAGGACGGTGCGCAATCTGTAGTGACGTCCTATCTAACAACATGTATTCTATTACACGTGAAGAACAGATCGTGTATCTCCGAATTCCGATGAAAATTACACACATAGACTTCCTGTGAATAGCGTAGGAAGTGCTAGAAAATGATCGTCACACAACACAGCGCTCCATACATTAAGAGGAACGAACAAACCACACGAATATCGCAGACCATGAGAGCAGCTGATGCTTGGTCACCATCTTACTGGAATTTGCCTTGAAAAGTTTTATAATCAACAACATTACATGAGATTCTTTCTAGTGAGAGTGATGACGAGGAGTCCAGGGTACCTAACATTAAGATGTTGTGTACTTAGTTGTGTTTGTTATTGCTCATACTTTTGGGGAACTGAGACGCTAGTTGGATCAGGCACAACATACTGACCAGGACGTCGTGTCAGGCACAACACACTGACTAAGACCACTATATCTCTTCAATGTAGCGTAACCTAGAAACAGGTTGTTGTCAAGGCAGTCTGGCTGGCGAGATGTGGATTGATGTGATCCCTGTAGTAGTGAGTGTCATGCAGATGAAGCCAATCATAGCACAACTGTGAGGGAACCATGATCCCCTTTCATCAGCACCCTCGGGATGTAAGGAAAGCTACTGCAACCCACCAGTTAACGTACTTTTCAGTGCGCACAAAAGAGAAAACTTACTCATTATGGGCATTAAACAACAACAACCGATACTTTCAGTATTTTAACAAATGCTTCATAAAATAAATCTAGAAAAATCATGATGCATATTATACACAAATTTTCAGGTTACCAGAAAAGTTTGGGCTAAATCAAGCATGCGTATTATTCATGAGTGCATGTTATTCACAAGATCATCTTCTTCTTCTTCTGCGCTCATTCTTAATCTCCTGCTACCAAGCCTTGGAAATAGCAGGATGTTGTCCGGAGAACAGAATGCGTTGTGTCACTAGTTTACAGCTTGACTGTGAAATTTGCACCTTACGGTCCGACACATTTGTCTTCGGGAACACAAGATCTTATAGCACTTCCTATGACGAGGAAAAGAGACAAGAAGAATTAACTGCTGCAAGGTAACAGCAGAGTAAAAGTGAGTGTGTTTGAGTGCCCTTACCTCAACAAGGCACCAGCTTACAGAGGGAGGGTAGCACACATGACGAGGATCCTTACCTTAATAATCTTGTCTACAGATATAACTAGGCCTGTGTAACGCAGTCCTACAGCTTGCTCACGGGTCAGGCGGAAGAAGTTCTTGTCACCTGTCTGTTCAACACAAAAAACACGAGCTATCAGACAAACTGGCAAGACAGAAAATGAAGGTATTTTTCAGTCTTAATGAACATCATTCTCAACATCGTATCCTCTCCATCTGTCGCCATCCAGACAACTACTTTGATGTAATCCATGTCTGTGTGAATCTAATGTTCTGTTGGCAGCTATATCGTACAGTTCATACACCACATCATCATCACCACCACTATCACCACATTCATCTTGAGTGTAATAGGCATCAGTAAAGGTAGTTCAATGTTAGACACTTGACTTGAGTGTAATAGGCATCAGTTAGGGCAGTTCAACGTTAGACACTTGACTTGAGTGTAATAGGCATCAGTTAAGGCAGCTCAATGTTAGACACTTGACTTGAGTGTAAAAGGCTTCAGTAAAGGCAGTTCAACGTTAGACACTTGTGGCTAGGTCACTTCCTTGGCATCATGCATTTCCTAACTGTATTTCAGTTTCCATTATAAAGTGCCCATACTTGATAGCAAACCTTGGTTTCATAGGATTTTCAACGTTTTTGTAAAGTCCAGTTTTTTTAGTGACACACAAGGAAGAAATGTTACCCACCCGTGTAATAACCTTAGCCACGAGTTGGGCTTCCCTTTTTAAAAAAACTACATTTCCCTATAGAAGGCACTGTGGGCAACATAAGGCTAGTTGCGTTAGTATCGCATTTAACCTTTACCGCACAGGAGGCTGCCAACAAAAAACCACACTCTGTGCGCCGGAGACTGAAAATCTGAATGAAGTTGACCGACAGCAATATTATAAAATAAAACACAACCGGTGCGCCATACAAAAATTTGAAAATGCGGCTGACTTGATGGCACACAATCGTCACTTCCTTCACTAGCAACTTTAGCCACAAAAGTGTAGATTGACTTTGATAAAACAGAGTTATTAAAGGATATATTCTTCTTTTTCATTCGATGTGGACACGACCCATTATTGGGGATGGTGAAGTAAGTTGTTGTAGAATATCTTTGTGAGGTGGTTCCGTTTAGTTCATTCATATAGATATAACAAATACGTTTTTAGTGTAAACTAACAGTTGTTCCGATATTATAAATACAGTATCGATACTTTGTTGTAATTTCCATGGATTATATGAGGAGATATGTTCCCCAATCGGTGAATCCAAATGTTCGTACTTAGTTTTTATAAACTTTCTCCATCTTCTTCTATATGTCAGAAGCTAACACACACACAACAAAAACAATAACAGCAACAAGTTCGTTATTCATTTATGTCTCTACAAACAACAAAATCATATCTATAGACAAACAAATTAAAATATTTACAGGCTCTCAAAGTCAACATCCATAGTAAAAACTCTTTTTTATCTATACTACCTCTGAGAAGTCCTCCTGTTCGATGTACACGGTGCTGCCAAACTCAATTGTGTGAAGGCCTCTCTCGTCATTCCCTGGGAAGTCAGGAACTGAGATAACCTTTGGAAAATCAGCCGGCAAGTTTGATATCACAACTTTTAAAGGGTGCAGAATAGCCATTGCTCTGTCAAGATAGAAGAGTTCAACAATTTCAGATTAGTGGCTCCTTGTGTCCATACCTACATTCAACATTCGGTTTAATCAGAAATTTGTTGAATACGTGGAGTGTACATTTGAAAAATCCCCCCCAAAATGTCAATACATCTATAATATTTATTTGATGGTGCACGACTCTCATCAGTAAGCAAACACAAAGGGTCAAGGGAATCCACAGTTGCAGTTTGACTGAAGCATGTTAAGAATTCCATTGACAGCAAAGAAGGTTAATGAGGAAGCGATGAGAGAAGTCAAGGTTAATGGGGAGGTGATGGGGAGAGCCAAGGTTAATGAGGAGGTGATGAGGAGATCCAAGGTTAATGAGGAGGTGATGATGAGAGCCAAGGTTAATGAGGAGGTGATGAGGAGATCCAAGGTTAATGAGGAGGTGATGAGGAGAGCCAAGGTTAATGAGGTGATGAGAGAAGTCAAGGTTAATGAGGAGGTGATGAGGAGAGTTAAAGTTAATGAGGAGGTGATGAGGAGAGCCAAGGTTAATGAGGAGGTGATGAGAGAAGTCAAGGTTAATGAGGAGGTGATGAGAGAAGTCAAGGTTAATGAGGAGGTGATGAGAGAAGTCAAGGTTAATGAGGAGGTGATGAGAGAAGTCAAGGTTAATGAGAGAAGTCAAGGTTAATGAGGAAGTGATGAGAGAAGTTAAGGTTAATGAGAGAAGTCAAGGTTAATGAGGAAGTGGTGAGAGAAGTCAAGGTTAATGAGGAGGTGATGAGAGAAGTCAAGGTTAATGAGAAGGTAATGAGAGAAGTCAAGGTTAATGAGGAGGTGATGAGAGAAGTCAAGGTTAATGAGAGAAGTCAAGGTTAATGAGGAAGTGGTGAGAGAAGTCAAGGTTAATGAGGAAGTGGCGAGAGAAGTCAAGGTTAATGAGGAAGTGATGAGAGAAGTTAAGGTTAATGAGAGAAGTCAAGGTTAATGAGGAAGTGGTGAGAGAAGTCAAGGTTAATGAGAAAGTGGTGAGAGAAGTCAAGGTTAATGAGGAAGTGGCGAGAGAAGTCAAGGTTAATGAGGAAGTGGCGAGAGAAGTCAAGGTTAATGAGGAAGTGGCGAGAGAAGTCAAGGTTAATGAGGAAGTGGCGAGAGAAGTCAAGGTTAATGAGAAAGTGGTGAGAGAAGTCAAGGTTAATGAGGAAGTGGCGAGAGAAGTCAAGGTTAATGAGGAAGTGGCGAGAGAAGTCAAGGTTAATGAGGAAGTGGTGAGAGAAGTCAAGGTTAATGAGAAAGTGGCGAGAGAAGTCAAGGTTAATGAGAAAGTGGCGAGAGAAGTCAAGGTTAATGAGGAAGTGGTGAGAGAAGTCAAGGTTAATGAGAAAGTGGCGAGAGAAGGTTAATGAGAAAGTGGCGAGAGAAGTCAAGGTTAATGAGGAAGTGGTGAGAGAAGTCAAGGTTAATGAGAAAGTGGCGAGAGAAGTCAAGGTTAATGAGAGAAGTCAAGGTTAATGAGAAAGTGGAAAGGGAAATCATGGCTAAGGAAGTGCTGGGGGAAAACAAGGTTAGTGAGGAAGTGCTGAGGGAAGCCAAGGCACCGTGAGAAAGTGCTGAAGGAAGCCAAGGCACCGTGAGAAAGTGCTGAAGGAAGCCAAGGCACCGTGAGAAAGTGCTGAGAGAAGCCAAGGCACCGTGAGAAAGTGCTGAAGGAAGCCAAGGCACCGTGAG
Organism: Ariolimax columbianus; assembly: GCA_036924085.1. Taxonomy (NCBI): domain Eukaryota; kingdom Metazoa; phylum Mollusca; class Gastropoda; order Stylommatophora; family Arionidae; genus Ariolimax; species Ariolimax columbianus. The sequence continues at coordinate 45,385,023 of JAVGWX010000022.1, forward strand.
AAAGTGCTGAGGGAAGCCAAGGCACCGTGAGAAAGTGCTGAGGGAAGCCAAGGCACCGTGAGAAAGTGCTGAAGGAAGCCAAGGCACCGTGAGAAAGTGCTGAGGGAAGCCAAGGCACCGTGAGAAAGTGCTGAAGGAAGCTTAGGCACAATGAGGAAATGCTGAGGGAAGCCAAGGCACCGTGAGAAAGTGCTGAAGGAAGCCAAGGCACCATGAGAAAGTGCTGAGGGAAGCCAAGGCACCATGAGAAAGTGCTGAAGGAAGCTTAGGCACAATGAGGAAATGCTGAGGGAAGCCAAGGCACCGTGAGAAAGTGCTGAGGGAAGCCAAGGCACCATGAGAAAGTGCTGAGGGAAGCCAAGGCCCAATGAGGAAATGCTGAGGAAGCCAAGACTAATGAGTGTTCAAAGGATAGAACTTCATTTCTGGCTGTACAGAACAGACCATCCTCCATGTGTCCTTGTATTAAGAAAGTCCAGAGCAGTGGTTATATTCATAGCTCCCCAACAAGAGGTACAAGGATCCACAAGAAAAGTGCAGAACAAAGAATGTCCAGCCAGCTCTAAATGAAAATAGATATAAGCATAGCTACTTTCTGTCACTGCAAGAGACTGCTCAGTCAATGTCTTTGTGGTACTTACCTCTTGGCACTGACATTCAAAACATCTCTAACACAGGCCTCCAGCATAGGGGGGTCTATACAGGTCTGAGCCATCGTCACACCCACCTGGCAACAAAATCACAACATTTCTTCCCTTGAATATAGCAGAAATAAATATTGAAGTAAAATGGTTTAATTTGATTTGTTTTGGAACCACACTCACAAATGGTGCAACCCAAGCAAGCGAGGACACACTAGCGCAGCATTTAACTACTTTGCTCAACATCTGTCTAAACGAATGCCAAATCCCTGACCAATGGAAAACGACAAAAACCATCCAAATCCATGAAAAGGGGGACAAGGAAAACCTGGCAAATTACCTTCTGAAATGTCTGCTCTCCTCCTTGTATAAATTCTTCACCAGAGTGATCATCAACACTAGATTAGAACCAACAACGAGAGTAGGCAGGTTTCAGGAAAGGCTTCTCAACTACCTACATTAATGGCGCATGAAGTACAGATGCCTTTATGCCTTGTGTTCATGGATTATGAGAAGGCTTTCGATAGCTCGAAATAACAGCAGTACTGAATGCCCTGTAAAATCAGGGAATTTCCCAAAAAAATACGTTCAACTGATAGAGGAGAAAAACAGCAAATGCACAACAAATATCACCCTCTTCTAAAGACTGATCACCATAGCGATACAATGTGGCGTCCGACAGGGTGATAAATCTCAAAAAGCTTTTTACAGCAGCCCTTGAGGAGGTCTTTAAAAATATGGACTGGCAGAATAGGGGCATAAACATAGACGGGGAAATTCTTACTCATCTCAGGTTCGCTGATGACATAAGTCATCCTCAGCCACGACGTCAAAGAAGCAGTGAAAAGCCTGAATGAACTCAGCAGATCAAGCGTTGCAGTTGACCTGCAAATCAATAGAAAGAAAACTCAGTCCATGCTCAACACCTTCTGCCCAAAAAAAGACACGTAGAGTGACGTCGTGGCGGCCCTACAAAAGGACACGTAGAGTGACGTCGTGGCGGCCCTACAAAAGGACACGTAGAGTGACGTCATGGCGGCCCTACAACTTTAGATGCCCTCGCATGCAACCGAGGATGAGGTGGAGAGATGGCATAATGGAGACCCTAGACCCAAAATGGTACACCAAGGCAAAAGAGCGAACATTTGGCTACCTGGCATCAGACACACGTGCCTGATTGAATACCTGGATTTTGCGATAGAGTAAAATTGTTTATTTTAAATCTCTTTAAACAAAGTTTATGTTTAGATTATGCTTAGTTTATGTACGGAAGCAAAGAGTAATCAGGGTCAGGTGAAACATACCCCACCTGATGTTCTTGCTCCTAGAAGCAGGCTGTATCCCAGCAGCCTGGCCAACAAGGTTGAGAATCGACACTATAAATTTCCCCTCTCTGCCACCCTTGATTGTTTGATGTGTGACTTCTGCATTCATTCTCAATCTGCCGCTACCAAGCCGTGAACAGGGCTTTGCAAGTAGCAGAACGTTATCCGGAGAACGGAATGCATTGTGTCGCTAATTTACAGTTTGACTGCAATATTTGAACCGTTCAGTCCGACACATCCGTCTTCGGCAACCTACTCATTCTGTCTTTACCCCAATCAGAGTAACCATGTTAAGAATATCTCAAACAAGAAAATGCCAAAATTATTTTGCAAGAATTAAATCAAATCTACTTTATTTATCAAATGTTCTGGACAAAAAAAAAATATTTTCACGCGTGTGTGTATGTGTGGAGAGTGTAGTCTAGTCGACAGTGAGCTGGACTAGGATTACAGCGTGCCAGGTTTTGAATTCACGGACAGACAGACACAAATTTGAGACGTGGTTCATGCCTGGTAAGACTGCTTCCCCAGTTGACCCAGCTGTAAATGGGTATCTGACGTATGAGTTGGGGAAGGTAAAAATGGCAAGGAAGGGAACTGGCCACCCCACCTCACATAGGCTGCGGTTTAGCACATGAAGAGTTATCTTCATCCGCCAACGACAATTGTTGTCATGGGACTGACCATTACCTTTTTTTATCTAAAGTACACAATATGTACCTAAAATGGAGATGTTGTGTACCTATTTCTGGTTGTTGTTACCTTTGAGTTTATTTACCAATGTTTCATAACTAAAGATCTTGAAAAATCATGGTGCGTATTATACAAATTTTCATTTTGCCAGAAACTTTAGGGTTAAATCAAGTATACGTATTACATGCCAGATTTTACGCTATTTGAGAGCATTCAACGAAGAAGAAATTATTTGACATTACTGCTAAATGCTGGACACAATTATAGTCATTAGATAAAAAGCAAGGGAATTCTAGAATTGTCTAGTACAGTGATTACCAAACTATGTGCTGTTACTGGTTTATATGGTTACCGTGAAATATTCCAATATTTTCACTGAAATGACACTTAGGCACACTGTTAAGTAGGCTTATTTTCTGACTTGGAAAAATTCTGGTACACTAAGGGTACCATGGACTGAAACAGTTTGGGAACCACTGGTTTAATACACACAGAGCAGTGCTAGACACATACTGCAATATTACTGTTACCTATTATAACACTGGAGTGCACCAATAAATAATGAATTCACATGCCTGGGGAGTTCTTTTTCATTCAATTATATGTTAAGGTGGATTGGCTTGCTGCTTTTGTTATGAACGACTTTCGTCACTTGTGGAATAATGGCAGACTCTCTCTCTTTGATTTAAAATACGTATTTATCAGACGTGTGTGATTCCTGTCCTTCTGTATGGTTCAGAAACTTGGACATTACTTAAACAGGAAATATCAAGACTCGATGCCTTTCACCTGGGCAACCAGCAACGCATCCTCGGTATCCGCTGGTTCAACCATAATGTCGAGATCTCTGCAAAGACAAGTCTTCCCTCCATCTCAGTCACTCCGGTCTGCCGCCGCCTGTCTGTGTTTGGTCACATGGTCCGACTGCATCGGAAAGTTCCGGCTCACCAGATAATGTCAAAGTCAACTATGTGTAACAACTGTCTTCCATGGGTCGGCTGGAGACGTGGGAGGGGCCGCCTGTGTTCTACAAGGCTCCGACAGATAGCAGTATCTCCTTCAGCATTGGACAAGGTTTGGCTACAAGCCTCAACAGTTGGACATGGTAGTGGTTGATCGACGCAACCGGCTCTAGATGCCGAGGCTAACATCTCCCACTACTGTCATCAACATTGAGATCCAGAGTCACACATCAAACAATCAACGGTGGCATAAAACCGTTGGAACATACCTTGGCACAGAAATAGTTGATTGCCTCTGCTGGAAACCCTCGTCTCCTGAGAGCTGTCAAAGTGAACAAGCGAGGGTCATCCCAGTTTCTACAATATAAACAAACAGCAATTGGACATTGTCGGAGATATCCACTCATGGCCATACTGATACATACGGTGAGTGTACTACATACGGTGAGTGTACTACATACGATGATTGTACTACATACGGTGAGTGTACTACATCCAGTTAGTGTACTACATTTGGTACCACAAACATCACAATCACTGTATGAGACAAACATCAAAATCTTGAGAATCAAGAAAATGGAGACATGGTAGGTACATGCAAACATGATGATCTTATAACGGAGGAGTTCCACACTACAACTGAAGAGAAAATGTCTGACTACCAAATGGTCATCATTACTTTGGCAGGGAATACAGAGAAGAGATACAACCTGAAAGTATGCAGTTACATCAGTAAAGATTCACATCCACAGTTTGGTTCCTCTATATGCAGTTACATCAGTAAAGATTCACATTCACAGTTTGGTTCCTCTATATGCAGTTACATCAGTAAAGATTCACATTCATAGTTTGGTTCCTCTATATGCAGTTACATCAGTAAAGATTCACATTCATAGTTTGGTTCCTCTATATGCAGTCACATCAGTAAAGATTCACATTCATAGTTTGGTTCCTCTATATGCAGTCCCATCAGTAAAGATTCACATCCGTAGTTTGGTTCCTCTATGTTTGGTCACATCAGTAAAGATTCACATCCACAGTTTGGTTCCTCTATGTGCAGTCACATCAGTAAAGATTCACATCCGAAGTTTGGTTCCTCTATGTGCAGTCACATCAGTAAAGATTCACATCTGTAGTTTGGTTCCTCTATGTGCAGTCACATCAGTAAAGATTCACATCCGTAGTTTGGTTCCTCTATGTGCAGTCACATCAGTAAAGATTCACATCCGTAGTTTGGTTCCTCTATGTGCAGTCACATCAGTAAAGATTCACATCCGTAGTTTGGTTCCTCTATGTGCAGTCACATCAGTAAAGATTCACATCCGTAGTTTGGTTCCTCTATGTTTGGTCACATCAGTAAAGATTCACATCCAGTTTGGTTCCTCTATGTTTGGTCACATCAGTAAAGATTCACATCCAGTTTGGTTCCTCTATGTGCAGTCACATCAGTAAAGATTCACATCCACAGTTTGGTTCCTCTATGTGCAGTCACATCAGTAAAGATTCACATCCGTAGTTTGGTTCCTCTATGTGCAGTCACATCAGTAAAGTTCCCACATCCGTAGTTTGGTTCCTCTATGTGCAGTCACATCAGTAAAGATTCACATCCGTAGTTTGGTTCCTCTATGTGCAGTCACATCAGTAAAGATTCACATCCGTAGTTTGGTTCCTCTATATGCAGTCACATCAGTAAAGATTCACATCCATAGTTTGGTTCCTCTATGTGCAGTCACATCAGTAAAGATTCACATCCATAGTTTGGTTCCTCTATGTGCAGTCACATCAGTAAAGATTCTTCTTCTTTTCGTCATTCATTCTCAAACTCCTGCTACCAAACCTTAAAAAGGGATTTGCAAGTAGCAGGATGTAGTCCAAAGAACAGAATGCATTGTATAATAGTTTACAGCTTGACTGTGATATTTGCACTTTTCGGTCAGACACATCTGACTTCAGCAGGCATTGTTGGGTACCAGGTTAGCCTTCCCTCTTGGATCCCTTCTCCTTAGCCGTCCCTCTTGGATCCCTTCTCCTTAGCCGTCCCTCTTGGATCCCTTCTCCTTAGCCTTCCCTCTTGGATCCCTTCTCCTTAGCCGTCCCTCTTGGATCCCTTCTCCTTAGCCGTCCCTCTTGGATCCCTTCTCCTTAGCCTTCCCTCTTCGATCCCTTCTCCTTAGCCTTCCCTCTTCGATCCCTTCTCCTTAGCCTTCCCTCTTCGATCCCTTCTCCTTAGCCTTCCCTCTTGGATCCCTTCTCCTTAGCCGTCCCTCTTGGATCCCTTCTCCTTAGCCTTCCCTCTTCGATCCCTTCTCCTTAGCCGTCCCTCTTGGATCCCTTCTCCTTAGCCTTCCCTCTTCGATCCCTTCTCCTTAGCCTTCCCTCTTGGATCCCTTCTCCTTAGCCTTCCCTCTTCGATCCCTTCTCCTTAGCCAGCCTGCTCTTGCTCTGTTGCAGCCCGTTATCCAGGATCACCGCATGGAGGTGTAGAAGGATGTCATCTCTCATTCGCTGGCCCTGACGCTAGCAGTCAGCCTGGGGTCGCTGACCACTACAGCTCATGCACTGCTCAGCATCTTAATTCACAACCACGTAGTTTAGCCGGCCAGCCAAAGCCGTTGCCCGGGTGGTGGCGCTGCCGTACACAGGCAGACTCTAGGAGCCATATGTGAGCTAGACAGAAGCGGGGGAACCAAATAGAATCCTGGCCATCAATGACAAGTGAAATGACAAGAAGGGGAGTCCACCCCTGACAAGTACACACATCTGCTGGTGGACGAGGCGGAAGATCGACCTGTGCGACATCGACGCTGAAAGCGGGAGCTGGAAATGCCTGGTATCGGGTTAAGGGCGCACCAGAGACCATAGTTGGTAAGCGGCCAGAACAACATCCAGAAAGCAATGGCAAACTACTGGATGTAAAATGCCAAGAAACTTATGACAGTCGAGAGAAACGAAACTCAAAGATCTGATGGTGAGGCCCTCAGGCCAGGCAGATCGACGCCAACTGGGAAAGAGACAGATTTCAGAGTCAGTACAAGTAATAGAGATGACGGCCTAAAGCCTAACTGCATTACAGTGGACAACTCTGAAATGGGACTAAAAACTAAGAATAGGTAATTGGAACGTCATGAGCCTATACCAGGGCAAGTTGTTCATGATTGGAAGAGAAGTGAAGAGAACCAAGATAGAGATTCTTGGAGTCTCTGAGCATAGATGGGCCGGTCAAGGGCACTGTACCAGCTTCTCAGGAGAAACATTCATATACTCTGGGACGGACAAGGGTGGAAAAAGCGGGGTCGGCTTTATTCTGTCAAAAAAGACGGCATCTTCACTACTGGGTTACAATTCAGTCAACGACCGAATAATTGTAATCAGACTAAAGAAAAAGACTAGAAATTTAACAATAATTCAAGTGTATGCACCAACATCAGCAGCAGACGATTGTGAAATGGATGATTTTTATAACACCTTGCAAGAACTGATGGAAAAAGTTGAAAAAAGAGACATCTTGGTCATCATTGGAGATTTCAATGCGAAAGTCGGAGAGGAAAGAGCCGAAGAGGAGAGAAGTGTTCGAGGACCTATTGGTTTGGGACACAGAAATGAGCAAGGAGAAAAACGGTGATGGAAGGTATGGTGCCAGGCTAAAGAGGAAGGGGTAGACCAAGAAGACGATGGCACCAAGATATCCAGGAATGCCTGAGTGCGACAGTGGCGGAGGCTGGTGTTTTGGCAAGGGAACGAGTTTCTTTCAGACAGACTGTGATTGGAGCGACGTTCTACAAAGGACATGCTACATGATGATGAGTTTGGTTCCTCTATGAAGAAATCTTAAATGGTGGTGGTGGGTGCAGAAGAATAAAACCGATGTATCCTATTATTTATTTCATGAATGGTGTCTAAGGAAGGTGGTGGATGGCGGCTTAAAACCTCAGTATGTTAAAGTAAAGTGCCAAACTACCACTCTGCAAGAGAATGATATGGTACAGCCTTCCTGCAAGGAGACTAGCTGCAGAGCTGGTCCCACGCTCCCATTGACATGCAAGAGAGACATAGATTGATGCATAAGTTAAGCAGGTTGACCTATAGGTAGCATTAACAACACTGGCACTGTATGTTCCCTTATTTACACAGGTAAGAAACTCTATATGAGGTGTACCATAGACTATTCTAAGGTAGCATTATCAATCAGTGATGGGAGCTTACCTGACATGTCCCTCTGTTATCAATTTGGCTATCTTTCTCTTGGAGACAACTGTGTAGCTGAGATTTAGCCTGCCATACTCCCACTGGACCGGACAGTACATGTCCAGGACATTACACAGCCAGTAGTAGGACGAGCGTCTGCAACAATGATCATTAACAGTTATTGACAATAAACTCTAAAGGGAGGGCTCGGTGGTCTTGAGGTAAGGTGTCCACCTCAGGTGCCGGAGGTCGCGTGTTCAAATCATGGTGGAAACCACACATGGATCTCCTGGTAAAAATTTCCCTGATCTCTGGGTGGTGAGAGCGGACAGTGTGAGAGTTCAGTGTCGAGCATGTTAAAAATTCCTTGGCAGCTAGAAATCTAAAAGAGCAGGCTTAACAGCCGCTGCTTGAACAAAAATCAAATTAAAAATCTACCCAGGTTATTTGTACCTTTCCCTGGGTAGTTTGTAAAGAGCAGCTATAGATGGTGCCTAGCTCGCAACGGGTCTACTTAGCTCTAGTGTTTGAGTCTATTAAGATGGACTCGAACATCGGTAAAAACCACACTCCAAGAAACTGGTTGTATACAGACTCTGCAGCGTCTTCTAAACCAGTATAATGACAATAAGGTTAAATGGGAGTTGGTTAAGCTTTCTTCTATATTTCTTCTTCTGTGTTGTTCCTTCTGAAAATACTGATCAGTAGTTCTTCGCTGTGCTACCAGAGCCAAACATTGGCCATGTCCAAGGTGCAAGAGAGTAAAATCTACACCTACTAAATGAGACGTCTGTGAATGGCCGCTAGCATTTCCAGGAGAGACTGAATGATTAACAAGGATATTCCCAAAAAGGTCTGTGCCATGCCATGTTCCAAATGCATATCCAGACAGAAGGTGCGCTGGTTCAGTTGTTCCCTGATCAGCTTCAGCTGCTAGCTTACAAAGCCTGATGACCCAGTTTCCAAGCAAGAGGGCAACCAGGTGTTGCTTCTACTTCTACTTTTTTACCTACGGGACGTTACACCCCCAGGGCAGTCCCAAGTAATGTTCTGTTGTGCAGATCAGCATGTTCAAGCACTGGGATTTGGGTTAGATTACAGAAGTGGGTTTAGGTTGTGTGTCCTCAGGAAATATTGTTTCTTATGTATTTTGTACATGTTGAATCCAATAGGTTTCCTAATTTCTCTGTCATCCATGATTTTCTTGCTACAGCATACGTACCAATACCTAGCAATAATAATTATAAAACAAGAATGATCGATTATCAAAACCGATTAATCGGCAAAAAATCTTATACCAATTAATCTGCAAAATGGCAGATATGATCAATTACTGATTATCCGCCAATTAATCGGTGCAACCCTAGTCAGAGTTAAAATTATCTGAAATAATATGGGATCGACTGTTATGGTGGAACAAATATAAAGTGATCTTCTTCCTGTAAGAATAGAGCACTATTAAGTTTGAGAAGGATCTGTCATCAATCAACCCAGAATATGAAGGGTTGGGATTGGCTAAAAATGAAAGAGCTTTTCGCAAACCTGCTGATGTGAGTGTCTGCTGGATATTGAGACAAATAACTTCTCACATTTTATTCATGTTTATCTGGCGTCCTGGACACTCTTTGTTATGACGGTTTATTAAAACTCATTTGACAATCTCTGTTTTGCATAGTGAGTAAACTCACATATCTTCTTCTTCTTCTTCGTTCGCTCTCAATCTCCCGCTACCAAACCCTGAAAGGGCTTAAGTAGCAGAATGTAGTCCAGAGAACGGAATGCGTTGTGTCGTAGTTTATAGCTTGACTGCAATATTTGCACCTTTCGATCCAACACATCCGACTTCAGCAAGCATTTTTTTTAGTACCGAGTTAGCATTCCCTCTTCGATCCCTTCTCCTTAGCCAGTCTGCCATACTGCATCCTGTTATCCAGGATCACCGCGTAGAGGTGTAGAAGGGTCTTGGCAGCTCTGGTTCGCTGGCCCTGACGCTAGCAGTCAGCTATGGGTCGCTGACCACTGCAGCTCATGTGCTGATCAGCGTCTTGATCCCAAACTCACATTTAATTGATGGCTTGTCTGTAGTTGTACATGACCTCTAATTTGGTACATATTGCCATATATTCTTGTCCCTGGAATACTTGGAATCCTGGTAATCAAACAGGCATGTTAATGTCTGCTGCCAGGTAGCCGAAGGCTTCAGCTATACGAAGTAGATAATTTAGGTAGATTTGTTAATAACATTTTTTTATTTATCCCGGGCCGTGGACGTTTAGCCTACTCTTTTCTATTTCTAACTGCCAAGGGATTTTTAACAAACTTGACACTGAACACTAGAGTCCTATCTCACTACCCAGAGATCTGGGGAATTTTTACCAGAAGATCCACATAAAAAATTACCAATCTACAACCTATGGCACCCAAGGCGGGGACACCTTACCTCGAGACCACTGAGCCCCCCCCCCCTTATTCGTGTCCAAGTTTTATTATCCCGAATCACACAATAAAATACCAATCGTGTCACTGCAACAGAAAACAGCTTTGCAGGATCACGAGAGACCCCTAATCACAAATACATCAATGGGAGCTGCTCAGGAACTGACGGCCAATAAGTCATAAAAACATGTAAGTAATGGCAAAAGTCATAGCACCAGGACAAAAACAAAAACGAGACCCATGTCAAGACCCCAAAGTCTTCATCAGGGATAAAACACAAGCGAAAATAAATTCCAAAGCAAAGACAAGTACATGATATGTAAGAAGGAAGCCATTTTACCCAATAATAATAGCTGTCCATCGTTGTCGATGAGGACCGCCGACATCATCCTTGTCACAGATTTCCCTGTTGGGTGTGGGTGCGCATGTGGCTGAACAGGCCAATGCGAGCATGAAAACATCTGCTACATATCGGGCACACGAGGTTTGTAGATGGGATGGTGTTCCCGCTGCTCGGGATTTCCGCGTCTCGTGTCTATTCTGGGCTTTCACAACACGGTCATCTTCACCAGCAGCTACACCCGATTTGACTGCGCTTCTCCAGTCAGATCTGTTTTTCGCAAGACATTCCCAGGTGTCGATGTCTATCTGGCAACTTTTTAGTGAGTCCTTCAGACCGTCTTTAAAACGTTTCTTTGGGCGCCATCTCTCGCGCCATCCCTCTCTCAGCTCGCCGTAAAGAAGCTTCTTTGGGAGCTGCTCGTCTGACATACAGACGAGGTGTCCGGCCCATCCTAGTCGTGCTTTTTCTAGCAGTGCATGGATGCTGGGCATGTTAGGCCTCGAGAGAACATCGATGTCAGTGACACGATCTTGCCATCGGATGTGGAATATTCGCCTCAGGCAACCTGTGTGGAAGTGGTTTAACCTCCTTGCATGTCCAGAGTATACAGTCCAGCTTTCGCAAGCGTATAGTAGGGTTGGAATGATGGTTGCACGGTAGACTTATTACCCAGAGAGTGGGCAAGGACACATGTAACATGGCATGTCAGTCAAGGACAAAGTATGCCATCAGAAATAAAAAAGCATGAATAAATGAGCACAGACACCACCACATATGACCCCCCGTACATTACGTGTGTATCAAGAGGCACATGTTTTCTTTTAAATATATAAATACATACTGGATCAAGGTTGCAGCACAATGGATGACAGCAGTCAACACCTCATAGATGGCCGCTTGCATCAGGGTCAATGGACCAACGCTGACCAATACCCTATTCTGCCTCCAAGCGACAGCCCTGGAAACAGGCTGCACTAATGCAGTCTAGCTAAGAGAATATGGACCGCAGCAGGAATGCAAACCCGGTACCAAAAGCAAGTCAGCTGAAATCAGATTGTGTTGGGAAGAAAGGTGCGGATATCGCAGCCTAAACTATGTCAACTGGGACACAACATCCTGTTCTGGACAAATGCCAAAAAAGATGTGCACATACAGACATTCATACAGAAACATATAAACACACATACCGACACACATACAGACACACATACAGGCACACATACAGACACACGCACAGACACACATACAGGCGCACATACAGAACCATACAAACACACATACCGACACACATACAGGCACAGATAAAGGCACACATACAGACACAGATAAAGGCACACATACAGACACACATACAGATAAAGGATACAGAAATGGAAGTATAAACACAAAAATATGTAGATATAAAGAAAGAATGGTGAAAGAGAAAAAGGGAGGAAGAGTAAATGAAATGAATGTGCAGGGAAGCCTATGAAAAGGTATGGAATGTATTCAAACCATGAGGTTTAGAGCCAAGATGTAGCAGTGAATGAGCTGACAGCAGTCAGCGATGAAACCATGATGTTTAAAGAGGATTCAACGGTTTGCGAGCTCAAATCAATGTTAATCATTGGTGGAGCAGAAGGCAATGCCAGTGACTCTGATAACCACCTTACCCTGGTGTCAAACACTAAAAATGGTTGGCATCTGGAGAACCGAAGTTTTTGGATATATCCTTACTTATGTGTTTTTATCGCCTGGTATTTAGTAGTTGCTCATTGCAAGCGATGATGGTGACATCATCAGATGTTCTGTCTTGATGACGTAACTTGCGTTGTCTGTGGATTTTAGTGAGGAAGGAGCCGAGCTGGTCATCATCCAATCCTGAGCTACCTTGGTACTTTGGTCTCACTACCCTCAAACAGCTTGCTGGATGGGATGCGATGGCACACTGTTTCTGTCCATCACTTTGAGAGGCAAGTGCCTGATCTCTCATTTCAGACTGACCATAGGGCCAGTAATGATCATCATCAGATCCGCAACCTGAAAGCTCATTGGGGCACCAATACTGCCAGATTGTTGGACCAGTTTCCGCCACTCCACTGAGGCACCAATACTGCAGATTGTTGGACCAGTTTCCGCCACTCCACTCTGTTGTGTGCCAGGATATCGAATCTTGGACCTTCCTGTCCACTCTCTGATATTGTTTTCCAATCTTTTTTCTGTCTGCCTCTCTTATGCTTCCCAGGCATAGAACCTTTGTAGGACCGTCTTGGTCAACCCAGACGATCTTGAAACATGACCATACCATGTGAGCTTGTATGCTTCTACAATAGTCAATAGGTCTTTATATTGGCCGACCTCTCTCGTAACAGTGTCCCAAACTGCCTTATTCGTGACGTGGTCTAGATACGAATTGCCAAGGATTTGACGCAGACATCTCATCTCCATTACACAGATTCTTCGTTCTAGAACAGCTGTGTGCCGAGTCCAAGTTTCGCACACATAAAGGTACACGGAAATGACAAGTGCATACATTAAACTCAACTTGGATTTCAGGTACACCCAGGTATTTAAACTGTTTAACAATTTGCAATGGTTTGCCTTTGATTGCGATCAAACTTGTTAGACCCTCTGGGAAGTTGACCATGATTTTACTCTTCTCTGTTCTAATTTCCATTCCAAACTTTTGAGCAGCATTGTCATTGAGATAAGACTTACAAGTTCTAGCTCCGTTCCAGCCAACCCGGTAATGTCATCAGCCAACTGGGGATTGGTGAGTGTACAGCCATGTATGGTAACAGTACCCATGTGATCCTCCAGAGCTTCGGCCGTGATACGTTCAAGAAAAACCTAGAACAGGGTCGGTGAAAGAATACATCCTTGGCGTACATCGGTTGATGTGCGGAACCATTCCCCAGTTATCCCGTTAAGGAAGATTGAACTGGTGGCTTGGTAGTAAAGTTTCTCAATGACATAGGTCTTTCTGCATTATTACAATTGTAAGGTAGTCAAAATAAAACAAACCTGTATGAAACAATAACAACATACACAATGAAATACCTGGACTGGAACTCCTTGGTGCAAAGTGAATGGGTGATGTTCTCAACAGAATCACAGAGGCAGTGGGTAAAGTCGTATGTGGGATACACACACCTGTCGACATAACAGCAACAAATTATTGGCTGAGGTACATCCAACTAATACAACAGGTTTTCAATTGTTGACATGAATATGCATACATTGATGCCATGAAAGGTAGCCATCCCACAAGATGAACATATAACAATAACAGTTTGACTTTTTTGTTGATCTTAAATGTATTATTTACACGAAAAGCAAGCATTGACTTCTCCCCATCCTGCGTTCATCCTGAAAAGGATGTTTGTAATATTGTGTCACAGTTTATAGCGAGGCTGTGTTTTTCAGTACGACACAGCCGATTTCAAAACAGCATTTTGGGTATCGGGTTTGCCTTCCCTCTTCAATCTCTAATCTATTAGTCAGCCTGCATGGTTGCAGTCTGTGACCAGGGCCACGACTTGGAGGCAGAATAGAGTCTTAGTCAGTTATGGGCCATTGGACTCTGATGCAAGCAGCCAACTACGTCTCTGACTTAGCTCATTCACTACTGCATCTTTGGCCCCCCCCCCCCCCCCCCACATGTCTCTGACTGAGCTCATTCACTACTGCATCTTTGGCCCCCATATGTCACTGACTGAACTCATTCACTACTGCATCTTTGGCCCCCACATGTCTCTGACTCAACTCATTCACTACTGCATCTTTGGCCCCAACCACATGTCGCTGACTCAGCTCATTCACTACTGCATCTTTGGCCCCCACATGTCACTGACTGAGCTCATTCACTACTGCATCTTTGCCCCCCCCCCCCCCCCCACATGTCTCTGACTGAGCTCATTCACTACTGTATCTTTGGCCCCCACATGTCTCTGACTCAACTCATTCACTACTGCATCTTTGGCCCCAACCACATGTCGCTGACTCAGCTCATTCACTACTGCATCTTTGGCCCCAACCACATGTCTCTGACTGAGCTCATTCACTACTGCATCTTTGGCCCCCACATGTCTCTGACTCAGCTCATTCACTACTGCATCTTTGGCCCCCACATGTCTCTGACTCAGCTCATTCACTACTGCATCTTTGGCCCCCACATGTCTCTGACTCAGCTCATTCACTACTGCATCTTTGGCCCCCACTGACTAGAATCTTGTTAAGACATTCAATAGTAACATGCCATACACTTGATTACTTATTCCTCAATGGCTGTTGTACCACTGGCAATCCCAACTTCATCTCCAACTATCTCTAGCCTGCTCTATGCAAGTCCTTCTCATGTATCGTTGTAGTGGAGTACGACCAATCTTTGGCAGTTTACTCTGCGGTCTTTTTCCACCTTGGGGTTACAAGACTGCTGCTGACGTTCTGAAAAAATGTCCCTCTTTTCTGAGCATGTGGCCCTGCCCACCAATGTTTTACCCTGTTTTCATTAACTACTTATGATATGTGTCTGGCAGACACTCTATGATGTTAGATTGCTTTTTCCTCCAAGACAAGACCAATGGAAAACTATCTTGTACATAACCATTGGCAAAATAATTTGCCCGGTGCATTGTATATTGCTTTTATCTGACTGAATTTACACTTCACAGGTGACGGTTTTTTTTCAAAGTGTTTTAATCATAGACAATTTGCTACCGTAGAAATGGGCTGAAAATACTTTCTTTTCATTGTTGAGGTTCCATCCTGCCAGGTTAAAAACAACGGCGATTTTGAAATTTGTTTTAGACATTTAGAAATTATTTCTTCAGTTTTTCACTTGCATTTGAAGAGTCACCCATTATTGAGAATAGGGAAGTTAAGTTTTTTGCAACAGATTTTTCTGAGGTAGATCTGCTTAGTTTGTTTATGTAGATGCAACAAATATGTTTTAGTGGAAACTAACAGATGATTCGATCTTGTAAACTTTGATTATCTTTTCTCTGTGGAACTTTGAATTATTTTGTTTAAAACAGGGAACGCCTAAAATGGGTAAGTCTATATCTTTGTGCCATTTTTCACCACTATTACCTTCATCTTCTTCTATCTCAGAAACTAATACACACACAAAAAAACAATAACACCAATAAGTTCTTTATTAATTTATGTCTCTACACACAACACAATCATATCTATAAACCAACAAATAAAAAGGTTACAGGCTATCAAAGTCAACAACCATAGCAAAATGTGACATGCTGAAAAAAATAATGTGGCAGCGTAAAAGCTAAACAGATACTAAGAAATATATGCAGATAACACAAGGTCACTGTATCCATGTCAATCAATCAATCAATCACATCCTTTCCAGCTCCCTGTGAAGCATAGGTCTTAACGAATACATGTTAAGTCATCAAAAGATGACCTGCCCATGTCTATTATGATTTTGTGGCTTAAAGTTTCAGGATGGAGTTAGCCTGGACCACGTCCGACCATCCCTAATCACCTTCTATGGTTGGTTACAGTGTTGCTACTCTTTGCTCCCTTTCCGATCCTGCACGTTTTGTGGGTGTCGCGCTGGTCTAGTGCCTTATCTCATCTCTCTCTTGTGGCAAGGCTGCCAATTATTATCTCCATTCTTTCAGTCAAACTAGTTCAGCCTCTTTCCAGGCCGCCACTTGGAGGTTGAATAGGGTCTTGGTCAGCTATGATCTGCTGACCCTGATGCAAGCAGCCAGCTGTGAGTCTATTCACAGGGCTGCATCGCCAGTCCCGAAAGGATATACGATGACCAGAAGATGGCATTGAACCCTAGTGCCGGTGGATCTATAACAACCCTAATGACACAACACACACAAAATCAACCATACAAGATGTGTGTACCTACCATTTATCTCCTGTCCTGTGGTGTGGTGTGAACTTGATGCGGTAAGCGACTGGATCTTTCTTTCCCTCCTCCAGTGTTGTCTTCATACGAAGTGTTGCTTCTCCTTCTGCTATCTTACCCTTCTTCATATCCTTCACAAAATAATTGATGTTGACTGCTTTTATTGCCATCAATGAATTCATGTCATTAATTTTACATACTGTTACTCTTAAAACACATATATGTAATGGCGCAGTGATAGTACTCTGACAAAACAAAATGGTTCTTGTGTTACAGCCACAAGGACAACAAACAAAAAGCAAGAGATGTCGTAATAACAGGATGTGCCAGGAGATTGTCAGATATGACATGCCAGTTATTAAATAGAGTGGACCAAACAAGAAATGGTCAGTATGATTGCACACAGACAAAACATGAACAAATCATTTTTTTTTTAAACCATGAAAAACAAACAAATATCAAGAGACAAAGATATGGGTACACAAACAAACAATAACAAGAAGAAGGAGATACATAAAGAAAGAGAAATAGAAGGTAAAAGAGAGCGAACTGATAAGTGAAGCCAATGAAGCTTTGATCTATACATTCTTAAAATAGTTTTGCTGCTACTCGAAAGGTTAATTTATGCGAATGATATTCTCATAAGATGATGGTCAAAATAAGTAGTTAGTATAGATGCCAGAAAATACAGATTAATAAGATGGAAGTAACAAAGTCACTCAAATAGTGGACAATCAGTCATGCCATCGATAAAAATGTTTGCGGCTCGTAGGTATCGAAATCGTTCACCGAAAACCTAAAATTGCCACTAGCTGTCACCAAAACCGACTCATGTAACACGTGTTTGCGTTTCGTAATTTAGTTTGTGGAATTTAATTTTTTTTACGACTCTAGGTGATGGTGGCAGCCCCACAAGCGTAACGGGTGTTTAACTGTAATGTTATTTCCGATAAGTAGATATTCGAGAAAGTTATGATGTTTGAAAGTCTAGTCATTTATCTCGAGGACAATTCGGCTTCAAGATCCAAGAAATGATTTATTATTTGATCAGTCCAATGATCACATATCTGGATTATTTGTGGATATTCAATACACGCTCGATTCAGACTTTAGAACACATAATATGAAAGGAATGTGTAAAGCAACTGATGGATATATCAGCAAAACACACAGCATTGCAAGCACCAAAACAATTTTTCCTCTATAATTTCCACCTCCACATTAATGCTTCATCCTAATAAATAACCTTTATAATAAATGCCTCGTGTCATAGATAGTTTAATTACATGTCTTTCTATGCTTAGAACACAATTTTAGCTCAATTTTTCAATATTTATTTTATTTTGATTAAAACGTTGACGCACATAATTCCGGTACTTGGCCTGGACGGAAAGACACAAATCAGAAAAATTATCCAGGGCAGGAAAGGGTTAATAAAATGGATCTGACAAAACCACCGAAATAGAGAACAAGCATTTATTTCACGGACAATAATGTTATCCTTTAACATTCGCTGGGGAGCATGTAACGCCTTATAAAAAGAACTACATTCCCGCACTGGCGGCTGCCAAACGGTATAAAATATGTATCGTGTATAAACATCCTGGCTAAGGCTATGAAACAGCTATGAAAAGGTATTTGAATTAAAAATAGACTTAACTTCCGTCCACTTGGGTTGCTACCTTTAAAATGGCTTGTTGAATTTTAAAGTGAATTTTGAAACGATGTATTCTCTTGTTCACCGGGATTTGAATATTATTACATTTTTTAGGGTGATGAAGTTAAGGTGTTCCAACTGATTTTTCTGAGGTAGATCTGTTTTAGCTTATGTAGATGTAATAAATACCTTTGTAGTGGAAATTAACAGATATGCTGATCTCGTTAAGAACACTAACTGTGCTTTGAGGCAATTTTAAACAATTTACTGGACATTTGGCAAACCCAGAATACATGTCTAAATGTGTATGCTGCTTTTCAACATTTTCACCTTCATCTTTTTGTGTCTCAGAAACTAGCACAAACACAATAAAAACAATAACACCAACAAGTTCTTAATTAATTTATATATCTACACACAACACAATCATATCTATAGACCAACAAATAAAAAGGTTACGTGCTCTCAAAGTCAACAACCATAGTCAAGTGTGATGTGCTGGAAAATAATGAACTACAGGGACAACTGTATCAGTTTGTAATGTAGAGCGAATAGAAGAGAGCAGGTCGTGGTCTTCAGACTCCGCACAGGCCACAACAGACTGACTTACCACCTATTCAATAAGCTGAAGATAGGTGGCACTGACGAATGCAGTTGTGGTACCGGAAAAATGACCGCCGAACATCTGCTGCAAAACTGCCCGAAATACGAGGACCAGAGAAAGCACATGTGGCCATTACCAGTGGCAACACGAGACAAGCTCTATGGCAGTGTCGACAGCCTCAGGATGACCTGACCGCTGCTTTTTTCGAAAAAATACAGGTTGACATTTGACAGCGTACGAAGAAGAAGAAGAAGAAGAAGTAATGTAGAGTGGTCAAGGTTCAAAGTGTAACTGAAAAATCAGGTGGAAGAAAAACCATGACTTTTGGGCATGCAAGGTCATGGGTGAATGTTTGAGAAAAACTCGTTATCATCTTCATGTACTTCGAATTTACTCAGGCCACAGTTCCCTCTCCCATACCTCAAACAGCTGCAGTGATTCCTCGATAGGGCGGTCACGCCATGGAGAATCAGGAGGGTTGAACCCTTTCAGCAGGTCTGCAGGCATGTGGCACACGTAAGCATATCCTCGCTTGATGAGCTCGACAGCACATTCATACAGCTTGTCAAAGTTGTCTGATGCATGAGTTACTTTGAAGGGTTTGTAGCCTAGGGAAGAAGAAGAAACACAACACTTAGATATACGAGTCAAACCAGCCTGCGCTGCGCCACATTACAGACGTGCGAGGAGCATGATGATGTCACATCTGACTTAATAAGCACATACTAATGTAAAAATGTGCCAGTTTATAGGTTCTGCTGAAAAACTTTGAAAAAATGGCGGGCATGATACGGAATCCGTCCAGGGTTCATCAGCGAACAGTGATTCGGTTCCTAACAGCTTAAGGATGTTGACCAGTAGACATTCATTGCAGGATGCAGGCAGTGACAGAAGTGTGTTGAAGACAACAGTGAAGGACTGGAAACGAATGTTTCGAGAAGGACGTGAGTTAACGAAAGATCTTCCACGACCAGGTCAGGCGCATATTGTTACAACAGAAGAAGACATCGCCGATATTGATGCAGCAATATTGGTGGACCACCGCCGGAGCTTACGTTCGCTAGCACAGGATTTCTCACCCTACTTTCATTTGTTTGGACTCATAACAAAATTTATAACGAGACAGCGATTCGACTTTTCTGCATTCGGTGACCAAATGGTTCAATGTACAACCAGTCATTTTTCTCGGACGGCATCCAAGGTCCACTCACCCAAGCAGTGGGGTGTGTATTTGAATGCCTATGGCAACTTTTTCTAATGAACTCTGGTGCATGCTTGCATCATAATAATTTCTTTGTTTAATTCTGCCACACCTGCTGATGTTCCTTTTTACATGTTCGTAACAAATTCACTGGTGGAACATGCCTCGTACTTGTAGTGGGAGAGGAAGTGTTTGTGGCTTCCATTGTACTAGGTCTCCATTTGTTTGGTGAGGTGGTGCCACATCTTCATTGACTTGCCTTCCATAACTGCAAGTCAGGTACTTATTTCTGTTCTGTTCCTAAGATTCGACTTGTGCACTGCGCGGCATACCCATAGGTGCTGTCTCTCCCAGTAAATGGCGAAGGCTGTGGATACTGGTGGCTCCTGCAGCTCATTGGTTGTACACACTTCTGATCTACCCTCCCTCCCCAGTACGCTTGAATCACGTTCAATATAAAATATCTGCAATCTATGAAATGCTGATTCATCTCTTGCAGTGTCATCATTTAACATGCGATCCTTGATAACCTTCAAAATGTCGTTCCTATCTATATCTAGTGAACCCATATTTGGTGCTTGTGAAGCCAGGATGTCAGCTCATTCGTTGCTCTGACTCCAGAACGACTAGGACAGTTGATCCACACCAGCCTCTCCAGGTTTTCTTCTTCTTCGTACGCTGGTTACAGTGATATACATTGCACTCTGTTACTTTGTTAAGCCTGTGGCCCAGTGCATCTGATTTCAACAGGTGTTTCTGTAGGGATGCCCTCCTTAGCCTTTGGCTGTCCCCAGCCTATCTGCAAGGCAGCAGTTGTTTTTGGTCAGAGTTGTCTCCCTTAGGGAAGTTGTCTTGCAGGACTATCGAGTCTTCCCCACTCGTGTCTATAGGGTTTGGCAATGATATGATGGACTATGTACTAGTTTGTACTATCCCGGAAGAGAGGCAGTCCAGTGTGTCTGTGTCCCAGGATCGTCACGTCCTGCCAGAAACGTAGCATATGCATGTGAGTGAGGTATCTTTTTGCTCCCTTTATTTTCTCGGCTCATCTGCAGTGATGGCACGCCTAGCATTCCCCGCCACCTGGGAGGTTGTCACAATAGGGCAGAGGTGCAATGTCCGCTGGACTGCATCTCTTCTGCGTCCATTGGGATGACTGATAGCAGACAGAGGTAAAGAGCGAGGCAGGAGTGCATTTAACCAGGGGACAAGCCTGGTCATGGCACGGAGATGTTGTTCGCCTGGTGTGCGGACATATCGCATGATCAAGGGCTGAGTCTGAACAGTTCGCAGGGAGGTGGCTGCTCTACTGCTTACGACACCCAGACCGAGAACTAAGTCTTCTCTCCAGGTTTGATGCCTCTATAGCTGCCATCCACAGAGAAGAATGTCAAGACTGGTGATTTAAACCCAGCAGCTTTGCCACAAACATCAAGCTTTCTAACCACTATGCTGCTCTTATTTTATAAATGTAAATGAATAAGATGCACTACACACTTAGAGATGAACAATTTTGTTGCAAATGGATAAAAGAAATCAATAAACAATTAGGAACTTTGCAAATAATAGTCGTCTATCACAAGCGATGATTACAACAGCAATCAGACATGTTGTGTTGCACCTCACCAGTGAGTCCAGAGGAGGCTGCATAGTCCAATTCTGGCACATAAACCCATTCAACATATGTAGTATTTAAAATGACATTTGTACATATGAGTGTCAGTTGTTTTGTTTTTTCGCATAGTTCGCTTTCTCCACGCCCTAGCTTTCCTAGGCAATGGAGGCGCCTCTGATGGTGGTTCTACACCATGCCTGGCAGTCCTACATCCTATGCCAGGCATTCCCATGAGTTTACATCAATGTTGAAGCGTGTAAGAGATATTTTGAGGGAGTCTTTGAAACGCTTCTTTTGGCCACCGACCAGACGCAGACCCTCTTTCAACTCACCATACATTAGTTGTCTGGCATGCACACGACGTGGCCAGCCCATCTGATCTGGTTCTTCTGCAACAGTGTGTGGATGCTCAGCATTTTTGCCTTCAAGAGGATCTCCAAGTCTGGTGCCCTATCCTGCCACTGTATTCTCAACAATCTACAAAGGGTGCTTGTATGGAAGTGGTTTATTTTTCTAACATGCCTGCTTGTAAACAGTCCACTGGCATACAGGAGGGTGGAGAGCACTACGGCTCGGTAGATTTTGTTTTGTATCAAGACTAAGACCCCTCCGATCCCACTCTCTGTCGTACAGCCTCCCAAAGGCAGAACTGGCTTTGGAGATTCTGTTGCTGACCTCAGAGTCAATAGTTTACCTGGAGAGAGTGCTGCCAAGGTAAGTCAAGAGCTTTGAAAATACTAGAAGACTGTTTACCTAGCCACTCCACCATATCTCTTATGCCAAGGAAAAACTTTTCCTCTTCCTTCTCTGGGTTTGTGTCGTCATAGCGTAAGTAGCAGCTGCCTCCCGTGGCCTATCAATGGATAAATAATGCAAAGAAGGTTATGATGACATGCAAGTGGTTTCCACATCAGCAGCAAAACTCTTAAGCAGGTATAGGAGTTTACATACTTAACTTAACATCTTTATACTGGTTTAGAAGACTCTGCAGAGTCTGTATACAACCAGTTTGGCTTGGCTTCGTTCGTTCTCAATCTCCCACTACCAAACCTTGAAAGGGCTTAAGTAGCAGAATGCAGTCCAGAGAATGGAATGCGTTGTGTAGTTTACAGTTTGACTGCGATATTTGCACCTTTCGGTCCAACACATCCGACTTCAGCAAACATTTTCTGAGTACCGGGTTAGCATTCCCTCTTCGATCCCTTCTCCTTAGCCAGTCTGCCCTGCTGCAGTCTGTTATCCAGGACCACCTCGTGGAGGTGTAGAAGGGCCTTGGCAGCTGGCCCTGACGCTAGCAGTCAGCTATGGGTCGCTTACCACTGCAGCTCATGCGCTGCTCAGCATCTTGGTTCCCAACCAGTTTCATTTACACTTCTTTGCCTTTTTGTTTTGCGTTCGCCTTATTTCTCTATTCCCCAAGGCGGTGTGCATATGTTTTTATTTTGCGACTGTCGGCCCAGTACATCCGTCTTCAGCATGCATTTTATATAAGGGTCTGCTTCCTCCTACATTTTCTAAGAGTTTGCTTCCCTGGGGTAATGGCAGGTGTTGTGGTTGGGGAGATAAACCAGCACCTTCAGTTTGTGAGTCTTATCCCTTAACCACTAGCCCACGTCATCTCTTTTCCTTGCTCTTTAAGCTATGTGCATCCAATCTATTCTTAAATGCATTAATTGTCCTTGTCTCCACTACTTCCTGTGGCAATGCATTCCAAGCATTGATCACTGTCTGACTAAAAAAATATTTCCTATTATCTCCTATTCCCCCACTCAAACAACCCACATATACAATATTCCCCCACTCAAACAACCCACATATACAATATTCCCCCACTCAAACAACCCACATATACAATATTCCCCCACTCAAACAACCCACATATACAATATTCCCCCACTCAAACAACCCACATATACAATCTTCCTCCTCTCAAACAACCCACATATACAATCTTCCTCCTCTCAAACAACCCACATATACAATCTTCCTCCTCTCAAACAACCCACAGAGCTCTAAATTAAAGCTAAATGGGCAAAAATCTGCGGCTGAATTAAAATTTAATTGGCGCCTGATGCAGAAAACACAGACAAAGTTTGTGTGGCGATCATTTTCTAGCACGCCCTACGCTATTGACAGGAAGCCTATGTGTGTAATTTTCCTCGGAATTTAGAGAAAACATGATTTGTTCTTCATGTGTTATAGAATACATGTTGTTGGATAGGACGTCAGTACAGATTGTGCACCGTCCTTCATTGGTGTGCACGACTAACATGGACATTGCGTCCATTGTCATTGCATACCACGGCCATAATCTTGCCTCAGCCATGAGTGAATGGTCCCTAACTAGACCTACGGATGTGGGTGCTGGTCAGCAGCAGCGTCTTCTAGTGTACGCTTGGGGGCTGCCGCTGTCGAGAGATACGACATTCGCCTCTCAAATCGCAAAGGAAACAGTGGACTATCGACTCCCACAAGTTTCAAGCGACCACTGGTCTCACAGATTGAACGACCTGAATGTCTGCATCTTTAGCTACTTCCAGTCGTCTTGATTGTATGTCTTGCCACTGGTTCCCGGTAACACAGGACGAGAGAGTGAGGTTGATGTTCAGTGCAGCTTCTTTCTCACTATAATCCAAATTCAGCGTAAGTTATATCTTCAGGACGAGAACAGTCTGATGTCGCCATCTTCGCTTGCGATGGGCAACTTACTTACAATAATCATTGCAACAAACTTGGCAATCAGGAGACTGACATACTGGCAAGAGAAGGCAGAAAGCTGCCTTAACCTAATATAGGTAAAACTCATAAAGAGGTTTACCAGATGTAGATACCAGAATAAGTGGTTATCAGAGCAGCCAGGACAACAGCAAAATGATGCTTACTACAAGCTAAACCCAACCAAGTGGTGATCGTCAGACTCCGCACATGCCACAACAGATTGCGATACTATCTATTCAACAAGCTAAAAATAGGTTATACCGATGAATGTGTCCACAGCATTGATAAAATGACTGCTGAACATTTGCTGCAGGAGTATCCAATATACGAGATACAGAGACGGCACATTTAACCATCACCTGTTCCAGTCCGAGAAAAGCTCTATGGAAATACCAATAACCTTATGCGTACCACTGCTTTCTTTAGAGACATTCAAGTTGAGGTCTGAAAGCGTACGATGAAGAAGAATCAACAGCTGGAGACGTTAGAACAACACACACTGGAGACGTTAGAACAACACACACTGGAGACGTTAGAACAACACACACTGGAGACGTTAGAACAACACACACTGGAGACGTTAGAACAACACACACTTGAGACGTTAGAACAACACACACTGGAGACGTTAGAACAACACACTGGAGACGTTAGAACAACACACACTGGAGACGTTAGAACAACACACACTGGAGACGTTAGAACAACACACACTGGAGACGTTAGAACAACACACACTGGAGACGTTAGAACAACACACACTGGAGACGTTAGAACAACACACACTGGAGACGTTAGAACAACACACACTGGAGACGTTAGAACAACACACACTGGAGACGTTAGAACAACACACACTGGAGACGTTAGAACAACACACACTGGAGACGTTAGAACAACACACACTGGAGACGTTAGAACAACACACACTGGAGAACTACTTTCACTTCCTCCTTCTTCTTCGATTTAAAATTTAAATCTGGAAATGTTTTTGCAATATTTTATAAAGAATTTTCAATCCATATTCGTTTTCACTCGGATTGGAAGATCCGTTCATTTTTGAGGATGGTGAAGTTAAAAAGACCTTACTGAAGTAGATCTGTTTAGTTTGTTTATGTAGATGCAATAAATATGTTTGTAGTGAAAACTAACAGATAAGTCGATCTTTTAAAAAGACACTATCTGTCCTCTGTGACACACCAAGAACAGGTGAGTCTAAATGTTTGTGCCAATTTTCAAAATTTTTACCTTCACATTCTTGAATCTTAGAAACTAACACACACACAACAAAAACAATAACACCAACAAGATATTTATTAATTTATGTCTTTGCAGATAACTAAATCATACCTATAGACTTGTTATTTCGTTCTTTTTTTGTGATTTCTTCCATCCGTTTATCCTGGTCTGGACGATGGCTGAATGGAACTACGCTTATACCTGTGTCGTATTTCACGGGTTAGTTCTGCCGGTTCACCTTCACGAATTTGGCGTGTCGGAATTTTAGATGCTACTATGATGAGCTGAATACAGCTGGGGAGAGATGCCAGACTCACTCACACGCTGAGTGTTGTCCATACGACCTCTTGTGGTTATCGAAAAGGCACGACAAACTGCGTTAGATGCCTTCCAACCTTTCTACCCTGCGGGTTACATGTTTACGGAAAAGTTAACAACCACAGTAAAATGTGACACGCTGAAAATGAATGTGGCTGCAGGGAAAACTGTGTCAATATTTAGTGCGGGCACATGTTGAACGTTTAGACTAATCTAGCAAACCATAATTTGCAAGAAGGTCAAAATATATCTGATGCTGGTGAACAAAAATAAGACACTTTTTGTGTATAAATTCTGTTTAAACTGAACGGACATCACAGAATATATACATAGGTTCTCAGCGGATGGTTCTGTTCAGTTCAAGTGCTATCTCTGCATCGAAGTTTGGCTGCATGTATCTCTAGTGTACTCTATCTCTGCATCGAAGTTTGGCTGCATGTATCTCTAGTGTACTCTATCTCTGCATCGAAGTTTGGCTGCATGTATCTCTAGTGTACTCTATCTCTGCATCGAAGTTTGGCTGCATGTATCTCTAGTGTACTCTATCTCTAGCCGTAATGGTGCAATGTAACAGTTTTTTTCCAACCAATCTCCTAATGTTATCTACCCACTTATAATGTTGTCTGCCTCTTGAACGGCTGCCTTCCACCCTACCCTTTAGCAGATGGTAAATTTTTTTTTTTTGTGTGCGTTCGCCTTATTTTTCTAATCCCCAAGGCGGTGTGCGTTGCACTGTGGTTTTTATTTTGCGCCTGTCGGCCCAGTGCATCCGACTTCAGCATGCATTTTACGCAAGGCTCTGCTTCCTCCTGCATTTTCTAAGTGTTTGCTTTCCCGGGGTAACGGTCGGTGCTGTGTTGGGGATCGAACCCAGCACCTTCTGGTTGTGAGCCGTGCCACTTAACCACTAGGCCACGCCGTCCCCGCAGATGGTAAATGATATGGATATTGATTTGATGCTTGCTGTAGCTTGCTGGCTGTACACACTTCTGACATTTTATAGCACTCCTCTCTGCTCAATCCATATTTGGCTTGGCTAACTGGCTTCGTTCATTCTCAATCTCCAGCTATCAAGCCCTGAAAAGGCTTTAAGTAGCAGAATGTAGTCCAGAGAATGGGATGCTTGACAGCGGGTTAGCCTTCCCTCTTCGGTCCCTTCTCCTTAGCCAGTCTGCTCAGTTGCAGCCTGTTATTCGGGATCACCACGTGGAGGTGTAGAAGGGTCTTGGCAGCTATGGTTCGTTGACCGCTGCAGTTCACGCAACTCCTCGAGTTTGCACATCACTGATTCATCAGTTCTAGTGACATCCTCTAACAGGAGAAAAATCTCTTGCTTACAGATTAGCTTACCCATGTCGAGTGTCCCCACCCGAGGTACAAATGATACAAGGTAATACCTCACCTTTGCATACCCAAAATTGAAGTTGATAGCTTTAGCATGACCAATGTGTAAGATCCCATTAGGTTCTGGGGGGAACCTTGTGAACACCTGCAAATAGATACATATCCTGAACCATTGGTCAACAACATTCCCCCGGGTCATTGTCCTCTGTATACTCAATTGTGTATTTGTTGTGTTAACACAAGTTTTTGCTACAGAAACAGTTGAATCGAAAACGAGACTATTTCTACCAACCCAGACAACAACACAATGCTATATTTGACTTTTGTTTATTTTTAAACAATTCTTTTGTTTCACATGGATTTGGAAGGTTATCCCATTGTTGATTGTGATGATCCCATTGTTGATTATGATGATCCCATTGTTGATTATGATGATCTCATTATTGATTGTGATGATCCCATTATGGATTATAATAATCCCATTAATTGTGATGATCCCATTATGGATTATAATAATCCCATTATTAATTGTGATGATCCCATTATGGATTATAATGATCCCATTATTAACTGTGATGATCCCATTATTAACTGTGATAATCCCATTATGGATTATAATGATCCCATTATTGATTGTGATAATCGCATTATGGATTATAATGATCCCATTATTGATTGTGATAATCGCATTATGGATTATAATGATCCCATTATTAACTGTGATGATCCCATTATTAACTGTGATAATCCCATTATGGATTATAATGATCCCATTATTGATTGTGATAATCCCATTATGGATTATAATAATCCCATTATGGATTATAATGATCCCATTATGGATTATCATGATCCCATTATTGATTGTGATGAAGTTAAATTGTTGCAACAGACTTTTCTTAGGTAGGTCAGTTTAGTTTGTTTATGTAAATGTTATAAATGTTTGTAGTGAAAACTAACATCAGATATACAGATCTGGTTAGGAACACTATCAGTGCTTTGTAGAAATGTCATGGATTTTACATGACAGCTGGTGTACCCACAAATGAGTGAGTCTAAATGTTTGTGATGTAATATAAAAAAAAAGTGGAAACATCAAGGTTAATATAAATATGCAAAAACAAGAGGGGAAGGAAAAACACAAACAGTATAACTCTAGAACAGATTTCCATTATTTTGTTCTTTACCACAGCTTATAGATTTCTCAAGTAGAATGTGTTTCTGATGTCTAACATCATCATCATCTTCTATCAACTTGTGTACATCTTCTATCGACTTGTGTACATCTTCTATCGACTTGTGTACATCTTCTATCGACTTGTGTACATCTTCTATCGACTTGTGTACATCTTCTATCGACTTGTGTACATCTTCTATCGACTTGTGTACATCTTCTATCGACTTGTGTACATCTTCTATCGACTTGTGTACATCTTCTATCGACTTGTGTACATCTTCTATCGACTTGTGTAGTTGGATGTCATGGGGGGAGCTGTAGTTTTATAGAACGTGCCAGATGTTGTTGTCATTTCGTATATCACTGACATTTTTTTTTCTTGTCTCTCTCTTGATCTGAAAACCTTGTGTCTGGTATTGCAGGTCTGTGTCATTGTTAATTAACTATGACTGCATTCCTGCCAGGTGTCCGAACCATTTTATTCTTTGCCTTTCCATGTATTTCATGCACTGTGTTGCACCTGCCCTTCTGTCTGATTTTTTTGATTTCATACTCTGTCCAGCCTTGTGGCCCTGACAGACTCTCTAGGACACTTCATTTCGCATACCATCTTTCTTTCTTGTGCCTTGGTAGGAGTCCATGTCTGACACTGGTAGCAGAGAGTTGGTATATGAATACTATTTATCAGCTGTCTCTTTGTCTTCATCGGGATGTGTTTGCGTCTTAGTAATGGTGAGAGCTGATAGGAAATTGGATTAGCTTTCTATGTTCTTGATTCTACCTCTCTACATAGCCTTCCATCTTGTGTATATACCACACATATCACAGTCTTCAAGTAGTTTATGTGTAAAGTAAAGTATCCCATAGCATTACTGCCGTAGGGGTGTGAGGTGTTAGCGATCTCACATTTCAAAGGCTCGGCTATATGAGAGCGGTAGCCATCTCCTCTCCCTCGCCGCTTTTACTTCCCGGACTGAACCGGTACCCATTGCGGTCTGGAAAAAACATTACCGCCTTAACTGGGGAATAAACCCAGGACCACTCAGATGTGAAGCCAGCGCGCTAACCACTGCGCTATGCGGTTTATGTGTATATCCCCCATATACCACAGTAACTCTCT
This sequence comes from Ariolimax columbianus, assembly GCA_036924085.1. NCBI lineage: Eukaryota > Metazoa > Mollusca > Gastropoda > Stylommatophora > Arionidae > Ariolimax > Ariolimax columbianus. The sequence goes on from JAVGWX010000022.1 coordinate 45,414,467, forward strand.
CTTGTCCAACATTAATCACAACAGAAAGTGCACACAGACCAGTCTCTCATACCTTCCCACCCGTCTCCTGTAGATGTTTCTTTAACAACTCCATTGTCTTTGGTGTAATCACATAGCCATCGGTCTTGTAGTTCTCTCCTGTTGGGGACAGCATATATATATTTATTACATTTCTCAATAAATAGAACACATTATGTCTCTGATAACTTAATGTCTTTATATTGATTTAGAAGATTCTGCAGAGTCTGCATACTACCAGTTTCTTTTGCATTTCCTTGAATTAAAAACTATGCGCATCCAATATATTCTTGAATGCATTAATTGACCCTGCCTTCACTATTTCCTGTGGCAATGCATTCCAAGCATTCACCACTCTGACTAAAATAATATTTCCTAATATCTAATCTGGACCTGTCTTTAATTAATTTGTAGCTATGTCCTCTTGTTCTTGTAGGTGACTGTATTTTAAAAAACTTCATATAGTCTAATTTATCCTCTCTGTTGATTATCTCATAAACTTGTATTAAGTCACCTCGAATTCTTCTCTTTTCTGGACACTGTACATTGGTTATTTTAAGTCTTTCATCATAACTGTGACATAAAGACAAATCATGTGTAGTCCCACATCAGATGCGGCTGTTAAGGATGAAGTGTTAGAGAAAGAGGTCTCAGCTGTTGTGTGGTAGTAGTGACCCTCTCTTCCTCCCTACCTTACCATCATTAACTCTAAGAGCAAAGAAGGTCAAGATAGCCGCCCTAATTGCAGGCACTGCTGCTAGGAATGAAGTGTTAACCATTTGAACCCAAGACAACCATATACCAGTGTGTGTGTGTGTGTGTGTAAATACCCCATTCTTCGAGCCAACCATAATTCGGTACTTCTTCTTCTTCTCCGTATGCAGTCAGACAGTAACCATTATTTTTTCGAAAAAAGCGGCGGTCATCCTGAGGCTGTCGACACTGCCATAGAGCTTGTCTTGTGGTTCCACTGGTGATGGCCACATCTGCTCTCTCTGATCCTCGTATGTCGGGCAGTTCTGCAGCAGATGCTCAACGGTCATTTTCCCGGTACCACACGGGCATTCGTCGGTACCACCTATCTTCAATTTGTTGAATAGGTGGTACCTCAGTCTATTGTGGCCAGTGCGAAGTCTGAAGACAACGACCTGCTCTCTTCTGTTCAACTGGTAATAGGCATCGTTTTTGGTGTAGCCGGTATGTTCCGTTTCCCATTTGGTCATGTATCTGGCTTTAATAAGCCGTTGTGACTCTTCGTACGTCATACTAGTATCATAATTCGGTACAACATGTGGACCATTATTTGAAGGTGCATTTTATTTTGAGCAAATTTTGAAAATATTCTCAAGGATTTGGAACCTGATAAATTGGATTTAGATGGTGATTATCCTGGGAAAAAAACAAGTGATTATTTTAATGACGACGCGTATGACTTGGATTATGATCTGTTTCTGTCGCTCAGATTGTGGTCCAGGGAAGTATCCAGCATATTCTATCATGTACATCTGATTCAGGATAGTCTTCAATATATATATATTCCCCAATTTACTGACATAACAAGTAGGAGCATTGGCGATGGTCAGGTCAGTCAATTTGAGATAGAATAATGAAATTAGAGTACATAGTTTTGTCATGGTAAATAGCTTTACTCAGATGTCAACCTTGTGCGTATTTTCTCAAGAGCACAGGAGAATGGGATTTTACAGACCAGGTGACAATGGTTCAAAATGTTAAAGACTTCCATGTGTCTCCAAATTGGGACTGAATATCAAGAAAGGCATTCCGGACACTAAACAACATCCATAGAAATAACCGAGAAACTGAACTGACAAGACGTCGCTGCGTGGGTTGGGCAGCATTCTCGTCTAATAACACGGCACTGGACGTTTGCCATGACCAGGACCTTCGAGCCTCCGTCTTCAATTCCATTGTAATCCCTACAATATGCTACAGCGCAGAGACGTGGAGACTAACAAAATGACCAGAGGACAAATTTAGAGACCCAGGCCTCCTTTGGGAGACACTTGGTCGGAATCACTCTCCGAAATCAACATATGCAAGGTCTCCACAATTCTGACATAAGACGATTGTCCCTGGTGAAGGATGCGGTAATCCATGCAGACAAGGCAAAACACAGATGGGCAGGTCACATGTTGCGACGAAACGATGGTCGATGGAGCACAACGACAGCAGTCTGGTACCCCCGAGATAAGAAGAGGCTGCGGAGAAGACCCCCAATGTGTTGGTCAGACTCCCTTGCTGTATGCTACAACATTCGAGATATCTCTAGAGAAGCACATACCATGTACTGGACTTTTGTGGCCCAAGACAAAGTCCGCTGGAGTTGGGACCCGCAGCTACGCTGAGGAGCAGGTCATTAAGATCAAGAATAAAAATGTTCATAATTAATCAAGTCTACGATAATCCTTTCAAATGAATAGACACATTGATGTCTCCTTCTATGTAACTAAACTTAACTTAACGTCTTTATACTGGTTTAGAAGACCCTGCAGAGTCTGTATACAACCAGTGAACATACCTGGTTTATGAAACTTGATAGCATCCCCTATGACTTCCACAAAGCCTTTCAAGTGACCATCAGCTGACACAACTGAAAGATCATTAGAAAAAAAGTTTCTTCAGGAACATTAGAAACAGATTTTATGTAGGCATGATCATAAAAAGTGCTAAGACTCAGAAGAGGTGAATAAATTTGATAGTTATTGGAGCACAGCTGTATACAATAATACAGGACACTGTTTAGGAAACATATTGCTGATAAAACTAAGAAACAGAGATAGACTCTCACACAAAATAAAATATAACATCTGGTTGCTGTCCCAATTAATGGATTAATCTCCACTGTGGTGTCCTTGTAAAGGAAAAGGCAGATGAGCTAGCAAAAGCAGGAAGTGTCTGCACACAGATTCGCCATCCACAGATCCATTAAGAAGACGAACACCTGAAATGCATAGTCTGCTTTATGAACCTCACCAGGCTAGAAGCATAGCATCAGTTGATCATGAACCTCACCAGGCTAGAAGCATCAGTTGATCATGAACCTCACCAGGCTAGAAGCATCAGTTGATCATGAACCTCACCAGGCTAGAAGCATCAGTTGATCATGAACCTCACCAGGCTAGAAGCATCAGTTGATCATGAACCTCACCAGGCTAGAAGCATCAGTTGATCATGAACCTCACCAGGCTAGAAGCATCAGTTGATCATGAACCTCACCAGGCTAGAAGCATCAGTTGATCATGAACCTCACCAGGCTAGAAGCATCCGTTGATCATGAACCTCACCAGGCTAGAAGCATAGCATCAGTTGATCATGAACCTCACCAGGCTAGAAGCATCAGTTGATCATGAACCTCACCAGGCTAGAAGCATCAGTTGATCATGAACCTCACCAGGCTAGAAGCATCAGTTGATCATGAACCTCACCAGGCTAGAAGCATGATCATGAACCTCACCAGGCTAGAAGCATCAGTTGATCATGAACCTCACCAGGCTAGAAGCATGATCATGAACCTCACCAGGCTAGAAGCATGATCATGAACCTCACCAGGCTAGAAGCATGATCATGAACCTCACCAGGCTAGAAGCATGATCATGAACCTCACCAGGCTAGAAGCATGATCATGAACCTCACCAGACTAGAAGCATGATCATGAACCTCACCAGGCTAGAAGCATGATCATGAACCTCACCAGGCTAGAAGCATGATCATGAACCTCACCAGGCTAGAAGCATGATCATGAACCTCACCAGGCTAGAAGCATGATCATGAACCTCACCAGGCTAGAAGCATGATCATGAACCTCACCAGGCTAGAAGCATGATCATGAACCTCACCAGGCTAGAAGCATGATCATGAACCTCCCCAGACTAGAAGCATGATCATGAACCTCACCAGGCTAGAAGCATGATCATGAACCTCACCAGGCTAGAAGCATGATCATGAACCTCACCAGACTAGAAGCATGATCATGAACCTCACCAGGCTAGAAGCATGATCATGAACCTCACCAGGCTAGAAGCATGATCATGAACCTCACCAGGCTAGAAGCATGATCATGAACCTCACCAGGCTAGAAGCATGATCATGAACCTCACCAGGCTAGAAGCATGATCATGAACCTCACCAGGCTAGAAGCATGATCATGAACCTCACCAGGCTAGAAGCATGATCATGAACCTCACCAGGCTAGAAGCATCAGTTGATCATGAACCTCACCAGGCTAGAAGCATGATCATGAACCTCACCAGGCTAGAAGCATGATCATGAACCTCACCAGGCTAGAAGCATGATCATGAACCTCACCAGGCTAGAAGCATCAGTTGATCATGAACCTCACAAGGCTAGAAGCATGATCATGAACCTCACCAGACTAGAAGCATGACCATGAACCTCACCAGGCTAGAAGCATGACCATGAACCTCACCAGGCTAGAAGCATGACCATGAACCTCACCAGGCTAGAAGCATAAGTTGATCAAAGAAGAAGGAGCTGATGAAACTGTCCTAAAAGCAAAAAATAGCTACAAGAAATTGTTGATATGGAAGTCTTTTAACCACAACTACCCTTACTCAACAAAAAATCATTCCTTGCAGAGCATTAGTCTAAAATAAAAACACGATTGGCATGCATCAGCTTCCTCTTCCATAAGTGCCTCGGCATCCGCTATTCCTCCTGCCCTGTGGATTCCAGAACAGAGACTGTCTTGTAATGTTATCCACTGGTTTCTGTAATGTGTAGTCTATCTAGTGCCAGCGCATCCTCTGTATGTCATGCTCCACTGGTACTTGTCTTGTGATCTTATCGGTGTACCATTTCCACCCTTGTATTCTGTACAAGCAACCATTAAGAAAGTCTTTACCTTTTTGTAAGTGCCTTTCTTGTCCTCCATGTTTCAGAGCCATATAATGAAACCATCACATACTTCAATTGATGTAACCATCAAATATTTTACTTCTACTGAACCTCTGGCAAAAATATTCTCCTGGGACATTGTCTCTGTATATTCACTGTGTTAATACAAGTTTTGCTATAGAAACTGTTGAATCGAAAACAAGATGACTTCCATCCATCCCAGAGACAATATAGTGGCTGTTTTTTTTTTTACTTTAGATAATTTTTTTATCATTTTTTGTTTCACGTGGATTTGGAAGGTTATCCTATTATTGATTGTGATGAAAGTTTGTTGCAGCAGACTTTTCTGAGGTAGGTCTGTTTAGTTTGTTTATGTAGATGTTGTAAATACATTTGTAGCTGTGAAGTAGAAGATAGCAGCTGTGAATTAGAAGATAGTTTAGAAAGGAACAGAAGGCAGAAGTTATCTAGATCACATCCAAAAGGGAGGGAAAAGTTGGAATCTATAGAGTATGAAATCTTGTTTTACAAGGAATGTAAAGAATCCTTAATAATGGTTCTTATTCGTATGCAGTTTACAATCGGTGTTTTGTTATAAATTATAGATGGGAAAGGAAAAGACGGGTCTACCAAGGTACTGGCAATCCCGGTAAGTCGATACAGTTGCAGTACACACGGAAGGACACGGTGCTGCTACAGGTGTTTACTTATGGTACAATGATCAAGTTTTCATAGATCAGATATCCCTGTGCTGTCACAGGTTTGTCAAAGCTACAGCCAACTGTAAGAACAAGAGGGTACAGCTACAAATTAATTAAAGAAAGGTTGAGATTAGATGTTAGGAAATATCTTTTAGTCAGAGAATTGTGAATGCTTGGAATGCATTGCCACAGGAAATAGTGTGGACAGGGTTAGTTAATGCATTCAAGAACAGATTGAATGCACTTAGTTGTTTTTAGATCAAATGGAGTAGAAAAAAACTGGTTGTATACAGACCCTTGTAGTCTTCTAAACCAGTATAAATAAATTCAGTAATGTGAGCATGTAAGATGAGGCTGGAGAAGAAATTAGTAAGATGACACACGCTCTACGAAAAACCTGAACTTATAATAGATTAGGTGTAGTGAGAATACAAGACAGATGAGATGACCATGAAACAGTTATACCATTCGCATGTACAACTTCAAACAAAACTTTTCTCATGTACAACTTTTCTCATGTACAACTTTTCTCATGTACAACTTCAAACAAAACTTTTCTCATGTACAACTTTTCTCATGTACAACTTTTCTTATGTACAACTTTTCTCATGTACAACTTTTCTCATGTACAACTTTTCTCATGTACAACTTTTCGCATGTACAACTTCAAACAAAACTTTTCTCATGTACAACTTCAAACAAAACTTTTCTCATGTACAACTTTTCTCATGTACAACTTCAAACAAAACTTTTCTCATGTACAACTTCAAACAAAACTTTTCTCATGTACAACTTCAAACAAGACTTTTCTCATGTACAACTTCAAACAAAACTTTTCTCATGTACAACTTCAAACAAAACTTTTCTCATGTACAACTTCAAACAAAACTTTTCTCATGTACAACTTCAAACAAAACTTTTCTCATGTACAACTTCAAACAAAACTTTTCTCATGTACAACTTCAAACAAAACTTTTCTCATGTACAACTTCAAACAAAACTTTTCTCATGTACAACTTCAAACAAAACTTTTCTCATGTACAACTTTTCTCATGTACAACTTCAAACAAAACTTTTCTCATGTACAACTTTTCTCATGTACAACTTCAAACAAAACTTTTCGCATGTACAACTCCAAACAAAACTTTTCGCATGTACAACTTCAAACAAAACTTTTCTCATGTACAACTTCAAACAAAACTTTTCTCATGTACAACTTCAAACAAAACTTTTCTCATGTACAACTTTTCTCATGTACAACTTCAAACAAAACTTTTCGCATGTACAACTCCAAACAAAACTTTTCGCATGTACAACTTCAAACAAAACTTTTCTCATGTACAACTTCAAACAAAACTTTTCTCATGTACAACTTCAAACAAAACTTTTCTCATGTACAACTTCAAACAAAACTTTTCTCATGTACAACTTCAAACAAAACTTTTCTCATGTACAACTTCAAACAAAACTTTTCTCATGTACAACTTTTCTCATGTACAACTTCAAACAAAACTTTTCGCATGTACAACTCCAAACAAAACTTTTCGCATGTACAACTTCAAACAAAACTTTTCTCATGTACAACTTCAAACAAAACTTTTCTCATGTACAACTTCAAACAAAACTTTTCTCATGTACAACTTCAAACAAAACTTTTCTCATGTACAACTTCAAACAAAACTTTTCTCATGTACAACTTCAAACAAAACTTTTCGCATGTACAACTTCAAACAAAACTTTTCGCATGTACAACTTCAAACAAAACTTTTCAAACCAGCGACCAACTCTCCTTTTATACTTCTCAGAAAAACAAACAGTAGAAGAATTTATGACAAGATATTAACTGGTATTCTCCATTGTATGTGCGCACGAGAGTGTGTGAATTAAGGGAACACATTGGAGTGGAAGGAATGAGTCTACTCAATGCTTACTATGCATGCTGTGAAAGGTGACTAAGGAAGGTTGTGTATGGGACTGCCGATCTCATTATGCAAAACACAGTGCTACAGAATCCTCAATGCAAGAGAAAAAGTATTGGCACATGTTTTTTTGCAGAGTACAACTTTGTGGTAGTCGGGGTGGGGCCTATGCTCCCATTGGCACAAAATGACAGCAAAGATAAGGGTTATACACCAATGTCAATCAAATAAACAACAGCTAATTGTGGACAAGAATAAACTCTTCCCTCAACCAAATGAAAAACCTCACCGCTGTCAGTGGCCACAGACTTGAAATCATTCACAGCACTATCAGCTATGTCTAGTGACTTGTTGCTTTTTGGAACCTAGAAATTGGAGAAGAGAGATATTACCACGGCAGGGTAGATACAACTGCTGTTTGTCAACTCATCAAATGTTTGGTAGATGTTTTCATTTCAACAGGAGACAGTCTCATGAGGAACAGAAGCCTCTTGCCCTGAGAAGCTAGGGCACTATCTGAGGAGCCATGACTCCAACATTTCATCTTCTTAGATATTCCATAGCTGACACCTGACGCAAGAGTTAGGGACAGTAAAAACAGCAAGGAAGGGCACTGGCCACCCCACCTCTCACAGGCTGCGGCTTAGTACAATGCAGTTTTCAAAATCTTAATTTCCAACCAGCGGTTAATTCTGCTGAATTGCCATTTTACTTTACTTTTTACGCCTGGAGCTGGCTTTTCTGGGTTGTTGTCATTGTCCGTGACTCACATCCAAATGTGAAGATAAGGTCTTCAGCACTTCAGTTTGCTCTGAAACTGCATTGGGCCTCACTCGTCTGTGACCCAGCCAGATGTCTTAGTCTCTGCTCCAGTATTCTAGAGTAGACTTTGCTGGGGATACCAAAGAGGAATATGCATCTATGGTTTTCACACTGCTGGTTGTCCCTCTTTTTCAATATTGGAATAATGATTGCCATCTTCCAGTCCTTTGGTATAGCCTTGTGATGCCAGGCTGCTCGGAGAGCCTTCGGGGATAGCAGTTCACATGCAGTTCTAATGTACTTTATCATTTCTGGTATTACACCATCATGCCCAGCTGTCTGCCAACCTTTATTTTCTCCAGTGCTGCCTCATTGTGATGTTGTCCCTGATTTTCTCCTCTGTATTAGAGCCTGTTGTACCTGGAACTTGGTCTTCCTCTGTACAGATAGTCTTTCCATATGTCCATTACCTCCCGCCAGGAGACTTTCTTTGTCTTTTACAAATTTCAGTAGGCACTATTTTCCTGCATTATGTTCTTAAGGGTTCTGTAGAACAGCTTCTGGTTTCTCTTACATTCTTTTCCAATCTTATACCAAAGTCTTTATAGGATTTTTGTTTTGGTGTTAGCACTGTTTTCTAGGCTTCTATTCCGAGTGTTATGCATTCTTTGTGTTTCTGTTTATCCTGCTGTATTCTTGGCTTCCAAGTATTATTTCCGTGCCTTTTTATTTTCTCACATTATCATTTTGGCTTCTTCTGTTCACCAGTGTCCTCTATATTGTTCTTGACCACCACATATTTCTGCTACAGCTGCCTTGAAAGTAGCTTGAATTTTAACCAGAGGGCCTCTAGATCCTCATGTGATTCTTCTACACTTGCCACTGCTGCCTGTATAAGCCCCTGGTATATGGTCATAATGTCTGATACGCTTGGTTTGTATGTCTTTATTCTTGCCTCTCCTTCTTTGGTGTTGAGTTCTCACTTGATTGTGAGTGTTGTGTCTGGTGGGGCTGCTCTGTTAGCTGTTCTCTCTACTGGCACGAGGTTGTGGCCACTTCCAATTTCTGGTATCTCTCACACACTTAGATGAATCTTTCCTCACGATGGTGTAATCAATGATGGATTTCTCTTTCCTTGTTGGCTCACATTGAGTGTATGTATGTGTGTATGTATGTATGTATGTATGTGTGTATGTATGTATGTATGTATGTGTGTATGTATGTGTGTATGTATGTGTGTATGTATGTATGTGTGTATGTATGTATGTATGTGTGTGTGTATGTGTGTATGTATGTGTGTATGTATGTATGTGCTCATGAGTAAAGTTTTGTGTTTGAGATGACCAGGTTTTGCTTGCTACAGAACCTCAGGAGTCGCTTTCCATTGTCATTTAAATCAACTTCACCATATCTCCCAATAACTCCATCCCATCTAGAACGATCTTTTCCAACTCTGGCATTGAAATCTCCAAGGAGGATCATTTCATCTTTGACATCTGCTCTATTCCCCTCATACACTGTCAGTTTTGGTGTGAGTGTGAAATTTAGACACGACTATAATGGACTAGAACACAGTCCGGGAGAGATGTCCATAACATCATTCACACGCCAAGTGACATCCATACGACCTCTTACGATCATGGGAAAGGCACAACACACAACGATGGATGTCATCCCCCTCAGCTGCCTTACAGGATACCTGTTATACAGAAAAGGCTTTGCGAGTAAACCCTGAGGAAAAATTGCCCCGCAAGTCACCCATTTTAGTGGACACAGTAAGAGAAAAGACTGTCCACACGGCTGGACAAAGAGAGTGGTCTTCATCACATGTGATGGACGAACATCATCATCCCCCTCATTCGAAGCATAAACTATAACAATGTTGACTAACACGTCTCTTCTTTGAGATCCAGCACCATGCTTTCAGAAACAAATGTCCTTCCCATGATGCTGTCCCTCCTGGACACAATACAGCCTACTTCTCTTTTAGCTCTGTCACTTGTGCGTTCTCCACATTAGAAAAGCAAATTACTCTCAAGATGCATGACTCCCTGTTCTTTTTCTTAGTTTCTCGGAGAGCTAGAATTTCCAATTTGGGATTTCTTTCCTTCCTCCGTGAGCTCAAATTCTCCTTTCCATTTATGCTTCTAATATTCCAAAAATCATGGTTCCTAAACCAGACGGGTTTCTTCCGTTGTTGTACTTGGGTGGGTAGACAAACAGACCATTGGCCTGTTGTCTTTGCACGATGGAGGGGGCTGCCTTCTTTTGGCCTCCATACAGGCTACTACTTCTGGTTTCCGGCTGGTAATTTCGTATTTGCAACTAACCTCGAAATATAAAGGCCACCCAGCTGACGAGCCTTATAAAATATTCAGCTCCTCCTCCAGGCATTCTCTCTACACTGTTGTTAATGTACATAACCAGATGTCTCTTTGTATCATATTTTAATGTTTGTGACATAATGTTAATGAGCATAGAACACAATCTATTGATACTGCTATTATAGTTATCCTCCTGTTAATATGTATACACCTGTTACGACTGCATACACCAGTGTATCAGAGCCGGTTGATTTGATGGAGCTCTGTCATAGACGGTAAAGGGGTCTGCTCTATTCTATTGCACTCTACACTCACTCTAAACAAATTCAAGTAACACTAAATATAAACACAATACAACATATGTAATCAAGAAACACCGCCAACTATAAACTCTCTAACAACGCCAACTATAAACTCTCTAACACCACCAACTATAAACTCTCTAACACCGCCAACTATAAACTCTCTAACACCGCCAACTATAAACTCTCTAACAACGCCAACTATAAACTCTCTAACACCGCCAACTATAAACTCTCTAACACCACCAACTATAAACTCTCTAACACCGCCAACTATAAACTCTCTAACACCGCCAACTATAAACTCTCTAACACCGCCAACTATAAACTCTCTAACACCGCCAACTATAAACTCTCTAACACCGCCAACTATAAACTCTCTAACACCGCCAACTATAAACTCTCTAACACCACCAACTATAAACTCTCTAACACCGCCAACTATAAACTCTCTAACACCGCCAACTATAAACTCTCTAACAACGCCAACTATAAACTCTCTAACACCGCCAACTATAAACTCTCTAACACCACCAACTATAAACTCTCTAACAACGCCAACTATAAACTCTCTAACACCGCCAACTATAAACTCTCTAACACCGCCAACTATAAACTCTCTAACAACGCCAACTATAAACTCTCTAACACCGCCAACTATAAACTCTCTAACACCGCCAACTATAAACTCTCTAACACCGCCAACTATAAACTCTCTAACAACTTAAATTCTTTCTCTCACCATTTATAGGTCACGACACCCTATTCTCCTAATCTGGCCTGCTACTCGAACTTAATTGCGAATCGCCGCTGATGGTAAAATTTGTAGGTTCTGATCCCAGGTATGGCGTATGCGGTCTTGTTCCTCTTTGTCGGTGGTAGATCAAAGCGGTCTGAATGTGGTCAAGATAGACTGCATGAAATATGATCCACGGGATCACTCTAAAACTGCCTCTAGCACAACTGACATTCACACGATCAAAGTGATGTCGACGACATCAGTGGGACTGCGTCAAATATGATGAATGGGATGACTATGACTGGAAAACTGCCTCTATAAGCTACTGACGGCTTGTAAATACGACCACTACATAATTTAAGAGTAGTTACCTTGCTTGCTGAGTGTCTATCTCAACTGCCTCTCTCCGTTACCTAAATCTCAACTCAAACCTGCCTCAACTGCATATTTCCATTGCCTGCCCGCCACTGAGCGTCTCTTTCCAAAGTACCTCTGTCTCTCTGAAGTGAAGTGTTCTCGTGTAATCTGGTTCTCAAACTCAAATCAGCCTAACAGCGTTGCCTGCCCTCTACAGAGCGTCTCTTTTGAATCTTTTCTCAAGTAATTGATCGAAGTGAAATGTTCCCTCTCTGTATCTATCTCATATCATCACTTTTCTCTCCACCTGCTCTCCACTAAACATCTCTTTCCAAAGTACTTCTCTATCTAAAGTATTCTCCTGTAATGATCCTCATGTATCTATCCCGGAATTTATATTCGATCTGCCTACCAGATCACGTGATTTCCAAAACCGCACGCGTTTTTGTCAATCTACTTGCCATTAGCCCCCATCCAATTCGCATGGTTTCCAGACGACGCAAGTTTGTTGGCGGCAACAAGTATATATCTCACTAATCAATATCATTCCAGGTGTTGACATCTGGCCTGTAACTTGCGTCAGGTTATGTCGTTGTTCGATTTGGTTGCTCAAATTCTGGCGGGACTGAGTTGAGCTGCACTGACTGAAATCCCACTAAGAAGAAAGAAATGAATGGTTGTCTAAGCTCCTACTTATATATTGTGTGTACAGCTAAGATCTGTTACACAATGATCATGACTTTATACAATATAGCTTTCAAATCCAACCCCAAAATTGTTTTCTTTAGGCAATGAGATCAAATTAATTAATAACAAAAAACAAACAAAAATACATTTCTCACTTTCTGTTTCTGTGGCTTTTCAAGGTCTGCATCAGTCTTGGGTCCTAGCAAATCCAAGATCTGCAAATAAAGCTTACCTGTAAATTGGTACTTTTGCAAACATTGTAAGCAGTATATACAACAGCATATCGTTCTCTACCGATTTTCAATTCCCAAAATTGTAGCCTCAACACTACAGTAATGTAATACACGAGTGTGATTGTGAAGTGAATATCACAGTAATGTAATACATGTGTGATTGTGAAGTGAATATCACAGTAATGTAATACATGTGTGATTGTGAAGTGAATATCACAGTAATGTAATACATATGTGATTGTGAAGTGAATATCACAGTAATGTAATACATGTGTGATTGTAAAGTAAATATCATGTTAATGTAATACATGCGTGTGTGTGATTGAGAAGTTTCAACTAACACAAATTTTACTCCTGGTCGCCACCTTGATCAGCCTGTCCCTGATGTTACTCATGGACCTCACCTTGATCAGCCTGTCTCACCTGGTCCTGATGTTACTCCTGGTCGCCACCTTGATCAGACTGTCTCACCTGACCCTGATGTTACTCCTGGCCGCCACCTTAATCAGCCTGTCTCACCTGGCCCTAATGTTACTCCTAGACCTCACCTTGATCAGTCTGTCTCACCTGGCCCTGATGTTACTCCTGGTCACCACCTTGATCATTCTGATGGTGCTTGCATAAAGAAATCATTTAGACTAGATTAAACACACAAACGGGGACGGCGTGGCCTAGTGGTTAAGTGACACGGCTCACAACCCAAAGGTGCTGGGTTCGATCCCCATCACAGCACCGGCCGTTACCCCGGGGAAGCAAACCCTTAGAAAATGCAGGAGGAAGCAGACCCTTACATAAAATGCGTGCCGAAGTCGGATGCATTGGGCCGACAGGCGCAAAATAAAAACCACAGTGCAACGCACACCGCCTTGGGGAAAAGAGAAATAAGGCGAACGCAAAAAAAAAAAAAAAAAAAAAAAAACACACAGTACAGTTAATGTGACTGACCTGCAAGTCTATCTCATGTTTTACTGCCTTCCCATCAGCCCACTTGATAGCGTTCTTTACTTCCCCTATAATATAAAGTTACAGAAACAACTGTAACAATGGACTATCATTTTCATCTCACGATATTGGTAGGTAGCCTATTATCTACACGGTTATTCATAACTCCTTCATTAGGTGGTATCAAGGACTTTATTCTGTGGAATTTATGTGCTTTCGATGGGTTATCCTTTTGTTATCCGGTTATCTTGCTGCAGCTATGCCTGGCTTAAAGCGCGGGAAACCAATCCATCATGACGTTCAACATTCCACTTGACTGCAGCTCAAAATTCGGACTAGGTTATTACTACTCAGGGGCCTTCCTGCTTGGACTGAAACCAAATACTTCCTGCTCCCCTCCACCAGAGGTTACCCAACACCTCTCCAAACTTTGTATCCTCAGCACAGCAAGGTCATGCTGACCCAAAGGTGGACAAAACTCAAAGGTCTCAGGGGCGGAATGCGAAAAAACAGAGTGTCAGGCACGGACAGACAAAGAAGGCCTGACACAAACACTTGTCGAACACACACTCCCCGTGGCCCTCATCCCGAGGCAGCGGAGTACTTGGCTCCACTGAAGGAGTCTGCAGGGACTTCGATTGACACACTACCTGTACAACCACATGGCGATATGGCCACCACCAACCTCGCTAATAAGGGATGACTACCGTCCTCGAGCACCTGAACAAAAGACTTTATCAAAACTTCCCCTGGCGTCACTGTCACCGGACATAAGAAGCTCAATGAGGGTCGCCACTTGGAATGTCCTAACGATAAACGAGAAATGGCTTAGTGACGCCCTTGGTCCGACGAAATATTGCCATTGCCAGAATTATGGAGGCCGGACTAATCGGTCACGGGCAGGAAGATACTGAAGATTCATGTATGTTATACTCCAGTGATAAGCAACGCAAAAACCGGATTGCCCGTTTCATAAAACTGCCACTCAAAAATAGCATAACGTCCTGGCTCGCAATCTCCGACAGGCTTCTTCTGGCCCAGCTAAAACACAGATATGGTCATTTATCTTCTTCTTCTTCTTCTGCGTACACAGTCAGACAGTAACCATTATTTTTTCGAAAAAAGCAGCGGTCATCCTGAGACTCTCGCCACTACCATACAGCTTGTCTTGCAGTTCCACTGGCAATGGCCACATCTGCTCTCTCTGATCCTCGTATGTCGGGCAGTTCTGCAGCAGATGTTCAGTGGTCATTTTACCAGTACCGCATGGGCATTCGTCGGTACACCCTATCTTCAGTTTGTTGAATAGGTGGTACCTCAGTCTGTTGTGGCCAGTGCGAAGTCTGAAGACAACGACCTGCTCTCTTCGGTTCAACTGGTAATAGGCATCGTTTTTGGTGTAACCAGTATGTTCGGTTTCCCATTTGGACATGTATCTGGCTTTGATAAGCCATTTTGACTCTTCGTACGTCATACTGGTATCTGTTTGTGGTAGCCTTGCACCTTCTTTTGCCAGTCTGTCTGCCTCCTCGTTGCCTTGGATGTTGCAGTGTGACGGAACCCACTGTACCACCACCCTTTTTGGTGCGGACTGCTGGCACAGTTTGCAGAGTGCTGCTCTTAAGTCATTAAGCTCAGTGTTCTTCTGGCTTTTTAGCGCTGTGACTACTTCGAGAGCATCTGTCAGCAAGACTATATGGCTCTCATTTTCACTGTGTGTTACCATTTCTTCCACTGCCGCCCTCAGTGCCTCTGCCTCTGCTCTGAAATTGCTTGTGTACTTACCAGTAGCGAATGACAGTGTTATTTTTCTGCCATTTGGTAGGTTCAGGAATGCTCCTGCCCCTCCGTTCTGTGTAGTGATTGTTACAGAACCGTCGGTGTATGCATGGGTCCAGTCCATGCTTGGGTAGCTTTTCGTTATGAAGCTTAGGGTAGTGTCTCTCCTTTCTTTCTCACTCTGGCAGTTTTTGTTTGCAATACCTGGTATATTTTCTACCACCTCTGGAAATATATCCTGCCTCCAAGTAGGTTTTCGTACAGTAGTGATGGGTTTTGGTGTTGTTAGTGCGTTTATGGGATCTTCGTGCATCTTTGCTTTGGCTATTTCTGCAAAGTTTCTCCGCTTCAGTTTCCCATTTCCCAGATTGTTTAGTCTCTGGTACATTGGATGGTCCGTCAGTCTTCGGAGTTTCTCTGACTGCAGCTGGGCTCTGCAGTCTCTTCTATCGGTCATGGATTGCAGTCTTGTAATCTTTTCAAGTTCTACAATTGGCGTTGACTTCATGCCACCTGTTATAATTCTCATGGCTTGGTTTTGAAGTTTGTTAACTTTATCGAAGTTCGCCTTTGCTGCTGTTGTCCATGCCGCAATGCCATACTCGAGAACTGGTCTCACTCTTCCAGTGTACAGTTTCTTTAGTATGCTTTCGTCTGCTCCCCAGCTTGTGCCAGCAAGTTTCCTCATGATCGCCATTCTTTCTCTGGCTTTCATTCGGTTTCTCTCAATCTGACTTTTCCATGTCATGCGCCGATCAAATGTGACTCCCAGATAGGTTGGGTTGTCGTTTGGCTGCAGGATTTTGCCATTTAGGCTTAATTTGGTACTTTGGGGTTTTAATGAGATCGAGAATATTGTGCACGTGGTTTTCTCCTCGTTTATTTTGACCAGCCATGAGTTCGCCCACTCTTCCAGCGATGTTAGGGCCGTTTGCATCCGATTTCTTGCTATGGTGAGATTCTTTTCAGAGGTCCACATAGCCAGATCGTCTGCAAACATTGAGCTATGGACTCTTCTTGGTATATTCTCTGTAATATCGTTTATATATACCAGAAAGAGTGTGGGTGACAGTACTCCCCCTTGGGGTACTCCCTGCTCGAGTGTCACCTTTTTGCTCATCTGCCCTTGTACTTGGACTCTGGCCGTTCTTTGTTTGAGGTAGTGGTTGATCCACTTGTACATCTTCCCACAGACATCACTTCTTCTCAGCTTGACTCTAAGTCCGTCCTTCCAGACTTTGTCAAATGCCTTTTCCAGATCCACCCAAACAGCTACTGTGTGCTTCTGTGCCTGGTAGGCATCTTCTATCTCCTGGGCTATGAGGATGACCTGGTCCTCAGTGGATCTGTGCTGTCTAAAGCCGGCTTGCTGTGGAATTAGAATTCGTTTTTCTTCCAGATGCCACATCAGTCTGGTGTTTATCATCCGTTCCATCAGCTTGCCGACACAGCTCAGTAGGCTTATGGGCCTGTATCCATTCGGATCTGTTTTATCCTTTCCTGTTTTTGGTACTGGTACCAGTATTGCATCCTTCCATGCCTGGGGTACAATACCCCTTTTCCAGCTTTGGTTCAGGACTGATAGTAGTTTTTTCTTCGCTGTTTGGCCCAGCCCCATCAGCATTTCGTTTGTTATCCCGTCTTTTCCGGGAGATTTCCTTTTCTTTAGTGTTCTCATAGCCTCTTCCATTTCGCGCATGGTTAGTTTGGCCATCATGTGCTCTTCAGGAGCCGTATTTATGTTTTCGTGTCGCTTTAGCTCTTCGCTAGTGTCTGTATGCTTATCTGCAGGGACCTCGATGTGGTTTGCTCTGGCATAGTGATCGACAAAGGCGTTTGCGGCTTTCTTACCTGTGATCAAGTTCTCGCCCTGCTTGATAGTAATTTGTTTATTTGACGGGGTTTCGTCGTTCATGGCTCTGGCTAGCTTCCATAGCTTGTTCCCTTCTTTGTCCAGGTTTAAACTTTCCGTTTTATTTTTCCAACTTTCTCTTGCTGTTTGCTTGAGAGTGTGTTTGTACTTCGCCGTGGCGGCTTTGAGGGCGATGTTTGCCTCCATGGATTTTTCACGTTCTGCCACGTTCCTAGCATTTGTTACTGCATCTTCCACTTTCTGTAACTCATCATTCCAGTAGGGCTTATAGTTTTTCCTAGCTCCTCTTGGGATGGTTTCAGTGGCGGCTTGCATTATTGCCTTGCTTAGGCTCTCTACCATGGGCTTCATTTTGGTGTTTCGTGTGTTGATGGTTTCACACAGCCCATCTGTCAGGATTGCAAATCTGTCCCAGTCGGCTCGTTTGTAATTCCAACGTGGGAGCGGTTTTGTTTCCTGTGGGCCTACTTCCATGTCAATGGTTAGCCTGATCGGCCTGTGGTCGCTACCTGCCAGTTGGTTTAGCACCTGGCGGTCTATTTTATAGTGTATGTCCTGTGTGGAGAAGGCCAAATCTGGAGTCGAGGTGGTATGCCATGTTCTTGAATAGAAGCTAGGGCTATCCTCCGGCCTATTGATTAGGGAGAGATTTGCATCTATCTCCCAATCTTCCACTTCGTCACCTCTGCTGTCTGTGTCAGAGTAGCCCCATCTCTCCGAGTGGCTGTTGAAATCTCCAACTACTATGCAGTTGGAGTCTCTGACCTCCATACTCGAGAGCGATAGGTCTCTGTTTGGTGGTCCGTACAGATTGAAAATGCGGAGCTTCGTCTCTTGAGCCATTATGTCAACTCCTACAATTTCTGCTTGTCCGGTGTGATTGACAGGTACCGCGCTACTCGGTATGCTGTTTCTGGTCAGTATCAGGACCCCTCCTTTGTGGCCTTCTCTATCTAGACGGAAGGTCTGGTATCCTCTGATTGAGAATTTATGGTTACTGTTGAGGTGCGTTTCCTGGATACATGCCACGTCAATCTTACCTTCATGCAGGTGGTGTGTTAGGGAAAGTTTTTTGTTAATGACTCCCTCCGCATTCCACTGTAATATTCTGAGGGTCTTGAAGTTTTGGCCAATAGACGTTACCCCATAGCCATGTGCCTTGACTCCACGACACATGGGTGGGTGACCACCAGTAGTCAAGGGTGGGCCCCTTCGAGGCGTGAGGCCCGGCGCTATCGCTGCCTGGCGGGTCTCCTCAGGATGAGCGCCATACGTTTTTCGAATAGGTTGTACTGCCATCATACTGTGATTTACGTTGCACTGTTTTGTTAGGCTTGCGGCCCCGTGCATCCGATTTCAACAGGCGTTTCTGTAGGGATGCCCTCCTTAGCCTTTGGCTGTCCCCAGCCTATCTGCAAGGCAGCAGTTGTTTACGATCAGAGTTTTCTCTCCTATGGAAGTTGTCTTACCAGACTATCGAGTCTTCACTACTCGTGTCTATAGGGTGCAATGATGATATGATATATGAGATGGACTGGTTTACCCGGAAGAGAGGCAGTCCAGTGTGTCTGTATCCCAGGATCGTCACGTCCTGCCAGAAACGTAGCATTTGCATTTGAGTGGGGTATCTCTTTTTCCCTTTATTTTCTTGGCTTCTATGCAGGGATGGTACGCCTAGCATTCCCCGCCACCTGGGGTGTTGACACAGTGGGGCAGGTGTGCAATGTCCGCTGGTCTGCATCTCTTCTGCGTCCAGTATGATAGTTATATGGCTGATAACGTACAGAGGTAGATATCGTAGCCGGAGTGCATTCAGCCAGAGGACAAGCCTGGTAATGTCACCGAGATGTTGTTCGCCTGGTGTGCGGACAACTCTCATGGTCGGTGGTTGAGTCTTGACAGTTCACAGTGAGGTGGCTGCTCTACTGTTTTCGACACCCCGACCAGGTACTAAGTCTTTGGTTGGTGTTTTTTCGCACCCCATCGCCGTATAGGGTGAGTATCAAGCAGTTGTCCGCCCGCTTTGACTTGCGGGCGGCAAGGACCTCTTACTGTGGCTCTACCTGATAGGGCTGGGGCGCAAGCCCCAGGTCCCGAGCATGTAGGAGCCTCCCATTGCAGTGGTGCTGAGATTTTGGGCGGGATTGCGGCTTACAAGGGTTCGGTCGCAATCCCCCACATGGTAGCCTCGAGCCCTTGGCTTATCAGCCTGGTACGTGAACCAAAGTGTCTGCGGCTCCTCTCGATTTGAGCTGGTTTTCCGTAGCAACGCCCAGTCATTTGTAGGGTAAAACTGACCTGTCTTCAGATGATCTATTTCCAGCACCCGTTCACTATTTGGTCAGACGAATTTATTGAGGGCTTTTGTTTGTCAATGACCAGGTATTTGAAATCTGCGGTTTCTGCAGAGTTAAAACACGATTTCCGTAGCGTTCTTTCATTTGAGTGTTTGAGAGCTGACTTGTCATCCGTGAGTCTAATACCAGCGTACGTTCATTATTAGACCCAAACGGCAGTGCTCTCGATTTGTCAGTTGTTCTACAGTATTGGCGTGTTCAGTCAAATTAAGCCGCAGATTCCACACCTGGTGGTGCCCTTCCGTCAATTCCCTTAGCGAGACAATCAAGTTTCTTAGAGGGTAGCCCCAAAATTTTCGAGGGTCTAATTCCAGCACATGTTCTCTATTAGACCCCGCGAGGGTGTACTTTTTGATAGTCATTCTGCAGTATTGGCGTGGTAAGTTAACTTAGGTCTCAGGCTCCACTCCTGATAGTGCTCTTCCGTCAATTCCTTTATCACTCACTGGATGCAGACAGAACCGAGCCACAGGGGCATAACCCCAGAATTCTGGGGGTCTAAGTCCAGCACCAGTTCCATATTAGACCCCAGAAGAGTGGTCTCGGCATGTCACTCATTTCAGTGTTGGCCGTGTTGAGTCAAATTAAGCCGCAGGCTCCACTCCTGGTGGTGCCCTTCCGTCAATTCCTTTAAGTTTCAGCTTTGCAACCATACTTCCCCCGGAACCCAAACACTTTGGTTTCCCGGAAGCTGCCCGCAGAGTCATCGAAGCAACTCCTGCGGATCGCTAGTCGGCATCGTTTATGGTCAGAACTACGACGGTATCTGATCGTCTTCGCGCCTCTGACTTTCGTTCTTGATTAATGAAAACATTCTTGACAAATGCTTTCGCAGTAGCTCGTCTTGCGGCGATCCAAGAATTTCACCTCTAACGCCGCAATACGAATGCCCCCGTTTGTCCCTGTTAATCATTACCTCCAGTTCCGAAAACCAACAAAATAGAACCGAGGTCCTATTCCATTATTCCATGCACCATTATTCAGGCAGCCGAGGCCTGCTTTGAACACTCTAATTTTTTCAAAGTAAACGCGCCGGCCACCCAGGACGCTCAGCGAAGAGCACCCGTGGGAGAGAGCCGGCAGACGGTAGGGCAGGAGACAACGGGCAGTGAACCGGCGCGAGCCGGACCGCCCGCCTGCGCCTGAGATCCAACTACGAGCTTTTTAACTGCAACAACTTTAATATACGCTATTGGAGCTGGAATTACCGCGGCTGCTGGCACCAGACTTGCCCTCCAATAGATCCTCGTTAAAGGGTTTAAAGTGTACTCATTCCAATTACGGGGCCTCGAAAGAGTCCCGTATTGTTATTTTTCGTCACTACCTCCCCGTGCCGGGAGTGGGTAAGTTGCGCGCCTGCTGCCTTCCTTGGATGTGGTAGCCGTTTCTCATGCTCCCTCTCCGGAATCGAACCCTGATTCCCCGTTACCCGTTACAAACATGGTAGGCATGTCACGTACCATCGACATTTGATAGGGCAGACATTTGAAAGATGCGTCGCCGGCACATGAGGCCATGCGATCAGCACAAAGTTATCCAGAGTCACCAGTGGGGACGCCGCAACCCCGCGAGGGGAAACGACGATTGGTTTTGAACTAATAAAAGCGCTCTTTCCGCGAGGGTCGGAGCTTGGTAAGCATGTATTAGCTCTAGAATTGCCACAGTTATCCAAGTAGGATCGTGTCATCTAAGGAACCTCGACTGATTTAATGAGCCATTCGCGGTTTCACCGTGAGACAGTGTGAACTTAGACATGCATGGCTTAATCTTTGAGACAAGCATATGACTACTGGCAGGATCAACCAGATATCTGTCGGAGACGTACGTACTGCGCACACCGGTCGGCGGAGGAAGGGTGTGTAAAAAGCCTTGCTGGGACGACGGCCGCAGGGACCGACTGACGGGACGGACGGTTTGTTCCACCCGTCCCTCACTCCGTCGACCTAGGACCGCCTGACAGGGGCCTTCCACACGCACCAGACGACCGACCGGGCTCGCTCGAGGAGGGATGGCAGCGCTCTGTGCAGAACGGATCCCAACGACCTCGGCGACGAATTTCACTGGGACTAGAGACACCATTTGGCCTGCCCTTCTCCGTAGGGAGAGAACGCAGGGCCTCGAGGCAACGATTCCTGCTTTCCATTTGCCGGTCACAAGCTCTTTGCGAGAGTCGGACCACCAGCGAGACGTACTGTCGAGCTCTGCTATAAGCCTTAGAGAAATCACCACGGACGGACCACGTTTCCTGATACGGACCAGACTAGGGCACCTCGGTGGAGGAGCCACTACCACAAACCGCACCCAATTCGCACTACGGGGAAAGGCAGGCGAGCGTTTTCCGCAAGCCCGCGCTATCGCTCCGCCTGGCGGGACTGAGATCGCTTTACGAACACTGGTTGAAATTGAGTCGCTGCGGCGAGACAACTACCCCAGATAGGTCATTTATCAATAATAGTCACTTACGCCCCCACGAATTTATTCTAATGAGGGATTTCAACACTCTTTTTGGGAACAATCACAGCGGCTACGAATATGTGCTGGGTCCGTTTGGATGCAGAACCGCGAATGACAACTCTAACAGGTTCCTGTCATTCTGCGCCGCGTTTAGCCTGGTAATTACTGGTTCCTGGTTCAACCATATAGATACCATCTGTACATTTGGATCCCCAATGATCACATCACAAGGATGGAGCTTTACCACATTCTCGTAAGGGGACTTAGCCGTGTGACTTCTTACTGTGTCTATCGCGACGCTAAGGCACTTGCTGACACAGATCATGACTTACTGGTGTCTACGTACTCTATCAGTCTATACACTCCACCAAGACCAATGTCTGACGCCTCAAAACTCACCACACTTTAACGGAAGAATACGCCTCGTCAGTAAGAGGCAAGTTTGTCACAAAATGCTTGCTCTCCGATGATCAAGAGTCACCATGAGCTGCCATTAAGGATGCTGTATGCAAGGCTGCCACAATAATTGTAAGTCCAAGATCCGTGAAGCGAAAGCCATGGCTCTCTGACAGTACTTATGATATTCTTATTTTTTTAAAACTCTCTGCCAGATCACGCAGCACGGCGGCGGCTAAAAAGCCAGTGCCATGAAGCTGCTGACCGGGAGAGTTTCTTCAACGAAATTGCCGATACAGTTGAAACAGGTCTTAGATCCAACGATCTCAGACCTGCATACCAAGCCATCTGGCTCCTCCGCTCAGGAAGCAAGCAGAAAGTGTCAACAATACAGAGTTTGTCAATAGAGCAGATGGCTCACCATGCCCGACACATGAAGAAGTAGCGGACAGATGGAAGGAGCAGTTTACGATCACCCTGAATCATCCTCAAGCAACGCCTTGCTAGATTTAGAATGTGTGGATACTTCCACTAACGCGGAGACGTGCATTGACCCTCCAACATTGGCAGAAGTCCAAGCCGCCATACAGGGGCTTGGAGATGGGCGTGCTGCAGGTCCGTACCATATTCCACCAGAGCTATTAAAGTTCACCATGGACCCCATCATCTCCGCTCTTCACCACCTCTTTTTCTGGGGTAGTTCTGTTTCGTATGTTTATGTAGATATAATAAATACGCTGATATTGGGAAACTAACAGATATGCTGTCTTGTAAACATTGATGATCCACAGGAATTTTTATTTACAAACAAGGTATGCAGAAAACAGGTGGGTCTACGTATATGGGCTGTTTTTCAACATTTTCACCTTCATCTTTTTGTATCTCAGAACTAACAAACACACAACAAAAACAATAACACCAACAAGATCTTATGCCTCTACATACAACAAAATCATATCTATAGACCAACAAATGAAAAGGTTACAGGCTCTCAAAGTCTACAATCATAGTCAAATGTGACATGCTGATAAAATAATGTGGCAGTGTAAAGTGTATAATCCTACTATTTGACTGTGTCTTACCTAGCATTGGTCCAGTGCTGTAGTGGTACCTCTTTGCCAGCAGATCGGATTTATGCTTCTTGATCACTTCCTCAACCTAAACAGAAAATATGTTTGGTCATTCTAATCAATACAAATGTATTGGATGGTCTCAGAACATGTGAATGAATATTTCTGTCTCTGGTCTCTATTTTGAAGACCAGTTACCTGAGTATTCTTAAGTGATGCATCCATTCTGTAGTCATTGTCCAACTGCATATCTGTCTAGATCTACTAAAACTCAGAACACCAAAGATAGCAGATTGAACAGGACCAACATTCAGACATTTTTTCCCATGCTACGTCAAGACAAGAACACATTGAATTAGATTTTTGGGTGATCTAATTTTAAAATATATTTATTGTTAACATGAATTATCTCTATAAACATGGTTCACAATTCCTAAAGTCTTCTTCTGCTGCATCAGTCCTGAAAAGGACTTTGTGCCATAGTTTACAACGAGACTGCGATATCTGCACCTTTCAGTTTGACACATCTGGTTTCAGCTGGCCTGTTGTGGAATTGGGTTTGCCTTCCCACTGCCATCCCTATTCTCTTAGCCAGACTTACACTAGTGCAGCCTGTTTCCAGGGCCGCCGCATGAAGGCGGAATAAGGTCTTGGTCAGCTCTGGTTTGTTGACTATTCTGCAAGCAGCCAGCAATGAGCTGCTGTCTGCTATCAACTGTGCTGTATCTTCTAACCCCTGCATATATTAACCTTACGCACTCCAATATATTTTTGAAAAATATTTGACCTAATTAATTTTCTTAATTAGTCGCTGTGGTAGTCGTCTTTCAAAATTTGTAACTTTTATGTTTGTTTGTCAATAAATATGATTTTCTGGCGTGTAGATACACAATAGCATAACGAACATGTGGGTGTTATTGTTTTTGTTGTATGTTTGTTAGTTTTTGAGATTTAAAAAGATGAAGTTGAAAATTTATGAAAATCTCGGAAAAAATTTGGACTCGACCACTAGGCCTAGTCGCTTCGATAGAAAACCATGGAAACCACAACAACGTATCGATACTGTGTTTACAATATCTACACAACTGTTAGTTTCCAATTCAAACGTAGTTCTTTCATTTAAACAAACAAAATAAACAGATCTACGCGATAAAAATCTTTCTCAACAACCTACTTCCCCTTTCGCAAAAAGTCGGCTTGCTCCAAACGGCGTATACAAAATTAAAACTGTTCAAAAGCCATTTGTAATCGCACATACGATACTTTAACCGGCAAAATATCGTGTATATATGGAGGGCGTAGTCAGCAGTAAAAAATGGCTGTCAGGAGTGACTCCGTTCAAAAAAAAATAATTTTTTTCCGCACACCGTTTTTGTAGGCCGAGCTGGTTCAAAGGGATCGGACATTGGAGTGCTACAGGTTAAAAAGCTAAACATGCTACCTGGTATGAAAATTAAATCTTATATTTTGCATTCAACAAAAGTTAAGAATTTTACCCTCAACAAGAGCTAAGAACTGTGGGGAAAAAAAGTAGTTCAATTTCACACGCTATAAAAGAAATCAAGTTCATCTGAGGTGGGATAACTCTTGGTACCTTGTTTTCTCTTACTTTATAAACTAAATGTCTTTAAACTGGTTTAGAAGACTACAAAGTCTGTATACAAAAAGTTTCTTGGAGGGTGGTTTAACCGATGTGCAAAACTATCTTAATAGTCTCAAGCACTAGAACTAAGTAGACCTACAGTCAGTTAGTCACTCACTATAGCTGCTCTTAACAAACCAGATGGGGAAAGGCACAAAAATAACCGGTAGATTTTTAATTTGAATTTTGTCCGGGCAGCGGTTGTTAAGCTTACTCTTTTCTATTTCAAACTGCGAAGGAATTTTGAACATGCTCGACACTGAACATGTCACTTAACCACACCATCCCTGTCAGTGATAATCCTCACACTGTGAATGTCACAGACTTTTCACAGAAAGGTTGGACACATTCAGAACAAAGTTATACTCTTGGTTGCACTATGGGTACCCCCATTATGCAGATGTGATGTACGCTTAGACTTCTGTTTATAACATTTTTTTTAAATAAATCTGGCAAAGATGGCGCCGTAACTGGCTGCGAGTCTACATTTCTCTACTGTTTTGGATCATTATGGATGCCGCTAGACCACGGATTTGCCTGGAATTCACACTAGTCGACGACTTACACTTGTGTTCACGGAAACGTGGTGTTGTTTTCCGTCTGGACTTGTTATTTTTTTGTGATTTCTTCCATCCGTTTATCCTGGTCTGGACGCCGGCTGAATGGCACTACGCTTATACCTGTGATGTATTTCACGGGTTAGTTCTGCCGGTTCACCTTCGCGAATTTGGAGTGCGGGAATTTTAGATGCTACTATGATGAGTTCAATACAGCTGGGGAGAGATGCTAGACCCACTCACACGCTGAGTGTTGTCCATACGACCTCTTGTGGTTATCGAAAAGGCACGACAAACTGCGTTAGATGCCATCCCACCTTTCTACCCTGCGGGTTACATGTTTACGTAAAGGCTTCGGTGGTAACCCTGAGGCAAAATCTGCATCCTATGCTATCTCCAGTCGTCTCGACGAATGTCTTGCCACTGGCAAAAGGTAGCTTAGGCTCTGTGAGTGAGGTTGACAAAAGGCGCAGTTTCTTCCTCACTTTAATCCAAATCACATCGCAAGTCACCCATTTCAGCGGACACAGCAAGAGATACGACTGTCCACACGGCTGAACAAAGAGAGTGGTCTTCATCACTTGTGATGAACAACTATTAGTTATAACATCTAGATATGAACTGGCCCAGGCCAACACCTACATGCAAGTAACTGGAAACAAGAGGCATCCAGTGCATATGAAAACTGCGGATATCAAAGGAACACGAATCAAGAAAGGGATGTCAGGAGGACAATTGGTCGGGTGACTATAAACAAATGGGAAGATAGAGATAACATGACAGACCACCGCCAATCCAATCCATCATGAGTGCAGCCATGTCAGTTTTTACCAGAACAGAAGTTTCAACTTAACACATATATAGGTAACTGACTACACCAGGACAAAAACAAAACCTAGGTAAGTGTTTGGTTTTTGTCCTGGTGCAGTCACTTAGCCATTGTCTATATGCGTATTTATCAACTTTTAACCTTCAGTACCTCAGCAGCTTCGATGTATAGGTCTCAACTTACAGCATTTTCTATCTCTTCAGGTGTTACTACAACTCCAACACCACTGGCCTCCTCAAAAGCTTTCACATCAACATCAGGTCCTGGGTGGTGAAGCAGATAACTGAGTGCAGCTGAAAATGATTAGAATAGAAATAAAGAAAGAGCAGCTCAATGAATGCCTAAAAACAATGGCTAACCAGTTGTTAGGCTTCACTTATTTCAGAGAAAGAATATACAAATCTGTATAAATTACATGGCAATTAACATTGTAGAATAAATATTTGAATTAAACATATCCTTTCTTTTCGCTTTTCTCCTGCTTGTGCCTTTCAGCTTCAGTTTATGAAGAGGTTTCTTGACCCGGTCCTAGTATGTGCTTCATACATAGGGAACTTCATTATTTCTGCTTTACATCTTTTGCAAGGGCAGCCTTTGGCCCTGTGTCCATTGTATCTGTATAGCATTGTTTTCTGAGAGATACTACCGGGTATTTGTCATGTCCCGTGGCCGGACCATTTGGTTTGCTGTCTCTTTATAACATCTAGCACTGGTGTTGTACCTTCTTGTCTCCTAATATCTTCATTTCTGACTCATTCTGTTACTCCAAGTATTTGCTGCAGGCATTTCATCTCTGTTGTTACGATGTTTCTTTTATCTCTGTTGTTACGATGTTTCTTTTATCTCTGTTGTTACGATGTTTCTTTTATCTTTGTTGTTACGATGTTTCTTTTATCTTTGTTGTTACGATGTTTCTTTTATCTTTGTTGTTACGATGTTTCTTTTATCTTTGTTGTTACGATGTTTCTTTTATCTTTGTTGTTACGATGTTTCTTTTATCTTTGTTTGATAATGTCTAATTTCAGCAATGGTACCACAGTGTGGGTAGTAATATCATGTTGGATAGTATTCTTGTTGTATCTAATGTCACATGTCTACATTGCAATATGAAGAGCATTTGCCCAACGATTTTTTAAATTTCGGTATAATTTCATAAACATAAACAAAACAAAGATAATGACCACCGATAAAACACAATGTCAGCACAAATTTACAGTGGGTGGTGAGGAAATAGATCAGGTCACACATTTTGAATATCTGGGCTCCAGAATCGACAAAAATGGTGACTGCTCGAAAGAAATCAGAAGAAGACTAGCTATGGCAATGCAGAGACTGAAGAGCCTGAAGAAATTATGGCAGGGCACCAACAAAACGATAAAAGTAAAAGTCTTGAGAGCCTGTGTTTTTCCTGTGGCAACTTTTGGCTGTGAAGCATGGACGATTACCAAAACTTCTAGACAAAGAATCAAATCCTTCGAGTCAAAATGTTACAGAAAGATCCTCAGAATACCTTGGACAGAGAAAAAAACAAATGTAGACATTCGGCAAGAGTTGAGCATAGAGGAGAACTGGTTTATCAATTCCATTTTGGCTAGAAAATGCAAATACTTTGGTCACATCAAAAGACACAACGGTCTTGAGAGAACGGTGATGGAAGGTATGGTGCCAGGCAAAAGAGGAAGGGGTAGACCAAGAAATCCAGGAGTGCCTGAGTATGACAGTGGCGGAAGCTGGTGTTTTGGCAAGGGAACGAGTTTCTTTCAGACAGACTGTGATGGGAGCGACGTTCTACAAAGGACATGCTACATGAAGAGATAACTTTTTCCATCTGCTGAGATTATGTTGCCCGGGCGCATATCCTTTTAAGATCAATCATTCAATAAATGAAGAATTGCACACAACTTTATCTAGAAGAAAAATAATACTGACAATGCATTTATTTGTAATACTCCACACTTACCATTTAGCTGGTCTTCTGTAGAAATATTTCTTTTGGCTATGTACTCAGCAACGAAGTTCTGGTGATGCTTGATCTGTGCTTTAAGTTTTGTGGCCAAATTGTAAAGTAACTTTCCCACTTCCTTGTTTCTGACATTTGGTCCGCCATGCTCATCAGCCTGTTGTTATAAAGCAAGTTTAAAGGTTCCTAGACACCTTGACAACATTTTATCTGAAGTTAGCCCTCATCTGTTTGATAACTTCACTTAACATCTTTATACTGCTTTAGAAGACTCTACAGAGTCTGTATACAACCACTTTCATTTACATTACCTTGCTCTAAAAGCTATGCGCATCCAATCTATTCTTAAAATGCATTAATTGTTCTGCCTACACTACTTTATGTGACAATGCATTCCAAACATTCACCACTCTCTGACTAAAAAAATATTTCCTAATTTCTAATCTAGACCTCTCGTTAGTTAATTTGTAGCTATGCCCTCTTTTAAAACTATTTAATCACTTCGAATTCTTCTCTTTTCTAGACACTGTAGGCCGGTTTTTCTGAGTCTTTCTTCATAACTGTAATTCTGGAATCCCACTATCATCTTTGTCGCTCTTTTTTGTATTCTTTCCAGCATGTTTATATCACCTCTATAATAAGGATTCCACACCTGTACACAGTACTCCAATCTAGGTCTAACTAATTTAATGCTTTATACAGTGACTATCACTTCCTTGCTCTTATGTTCAAGATTTCTTTTTATCATAAATTTGCATTTGCCTTTTTCACTGCTACCTGGACTTGCTCACTTCTGACAACCCGTAAACTCCTTCAGGAGTTGGTCTTTCTAGTCATATAATATGTACATGCTTACAAATTATATTGTGCATTTTAGCTACTCGAGACCCACCAGTCCAAACTTCACACCACCAGGGAACTTTACACCGAGTGCTGAATAGAACAACGGTGCTGAAGTGAAGTATGTGAATAAAACAACTCAAATTTTTGGTTCTAATGCACCACTAGAGAAGTCTTACCACTGCTGACAAAACAAGACTGGATTTTCGATTCGCTAAACTTTTTCATCTAACTTGTCCTGCATCCAACAAAAAACTGCAGTTTCTTATATAGAGCCAGAATAGTTGTACAAGGCAACGCTGGCTTTCTTTTCAAACTGACTGTCACTAAGTGTTTGGTTTTCAAGTAACTCGACGTCAACAGTATGGAACATTATTATAGCAGGGAAGAAAATGGCGTTAACAATAACAGAATGTGCGAGTTGTGTGGAAGTGTGGTTAATGTTAGTGTAGGAATAAATATATTTTAATAATGTCCCTCTAGGCCTTGTGGATTACCTGTTAAACAGGAAAAGCTTCAGGAGTAAACCCTGACGTAAAATCTGCACCTTGTGCCTTTTCCCAGTCGTCTTGCCACTGGGCCAGGATAGCTCAGAATGAGATAGTAAAGCTGACGACAGCAAATCTTTCTCACCTAAGTCTATTTAAGTGCAAGTTACAGTGTCAGACATTTTTAGATGTACCGTGTGATTGGTACGGAATAAAGGCTCTTACCTTTGGCACGTACGCACATTACTTGACAGCACCAAAGCCGATAGATCTGCAAGGAGGACGGCACTAGTTTCCAGAGAACTGGCACACTACAAGAATGATGTGGTTGCTCTTAGTGAGATCGGATTACCAGGAGAGGGTCAGATCACAGAAGTTATGGACGGATACACGTTCTTCTGGATTGGGCGCAACATAACAGAATGACGAGAAGCTGGTATCGGATTCACCATCAGGTCTCATCTATTCCACACCATTGTTTGACCATCACAGGGTATCAATACCACCAGCACTACTTGTGATCACTGCTAAAGTGACTGTAGTAGGAAATGAATATAGAAGAACATTTGATAATCACGGTTGAATTTTTTTTCTTTGGTTATTTATTGCTTTTTTCTTTATTTGTATGAAGTTGGGACAAGTGTAGATTTCTAGACGTGCACACATTAAACTTTCCATTACAGTTAACTCGTACAAACAGACAAGACAGTATTCCTGTCGGATGCTCTAAACTCATGATCTAGAACATGTATGTTTCCCTTCCAAATTCATTAGAACAGCTTATGTGCTTAGAGTAATAATAATAGCTGTCCATCGTTGTCGATGAGGACCGCCGACATCATCCTTGTCACAGATTTCCCTGTTGGGTGTGGGTGCGCATGTGGCTGAACAGGCCAATGCGAGCACGAAAATGTCTGCTACATATCGGGCACACAAGGTTTGTAGAAGGGGATGGTGTTCCCGCTGCTCGGGATTTCCGCGTCTCTCGTCTGTTCTGGGCTTTCACAACACGGCCATCTTCACCGGCAGCTACACCCGATTTGACTGCGCTTCTCCAGTCAGATCTGTTTTGCGCAAGACATTCCCATGTGTCGATGTCTATCTGGCAACTTTTTAGTGAGTCCTTCAGACCGTCTTTAAAACGTTTCTTTGGGCGCCCTCTCTCGCGCCATCCCTCTCTCAGCTCGCCGTAGAGAAGCTTCTTTGGGAGCCGCTCGTCTGACATACGGACGAGGTGTCCGGCCCATCCTAGTCGTGCTTTTTCTAGCAGTGCATGGATGCTGGGCATGTTAGCCCTCGAGAGAACCTCGATGTCAGTGACACGATCTTGCCATCGGATGTGGAATATTCGCCTCAGGCAACCTGTGTGGAAGTGGTTTAACCTCCTTGCATGTCCAGAGTATACAGTCCAGCTTTCGCAAGCGTATAGTAGGGTTGGAATGATGGTTGCACGGTAGACTTTGATGTGCTTAGAGTAGTTCTAAATAAAAAAAAAAAAACTATATTGTTTATAATAATAATAGTTATCCATCGCAAACACTAAATTGTTAGTGAACCCTGGATATATAAATAATATGATAATAATTAATATATATACTTATATACTAAATGGCAGTTGAGAGCATATCCCCATTTGACTTTCACTATGTAAATGTTGTTATTGTTATTCAAAGCTACTTGGGCTGAGTTAATCAGTTAACTCTTTATGTTTTAATTGTGTCTTTGGTAACAGTGTTACACTTAAGTTACAGTTTGTTACATCAGTGTCTCTTCTAATCTAATACTGACCAACCATACTCACTCACACTGAGACATACTTGAAGTCATCCTGGGTGTAGTGTATATCACTTTATGAGGCTAGTTAGTAACCTCACGGCAATATCATATGGAGATTTTAGTTATTTAGATGTACAGTGAACATACTTAGTAACTTAAAGTAGTAAAGTAACTAAGACTTTAACTTAAAGTTTAAGTAGTACTAGTAAGTTATGAAAGTGTGACATGCCGGATGGCCCGCTACCACTACCAGGAGCAACAACGAGAACGTGAGGTGGGGGCCTTTATAAGTATGTTTCACCTGATTCTTTTTCCCTAGCAGCAGGGCATATTAAATATACAATTTTCTGAGCATCGTTCAGACTGTTGTTGGCATTGCAGCTGCTACTTTACACAACTGTTACATCATTTTCACAATTCCACGGCCCCCGAGGCGTGGTCTGCTAAGTCTCATCAGTGGCTAAATGCATTCGTCAAAATGAAATCCATTAAATTCAATCGACTGAAATATAAAATATACTTACAACTCTTATCGCCTGTTTCAAACTGTCAGATATCTGCTCATTTTTAAGAGTCTCTTTCGCTTTCTGTTCAGTTAAGCCGATGCTAACGAACATTTCCACTGAATTGTCTGCCATTTTGACACGGATGTAGTTTGAAGTGCTATAAAAATACCGAAGCAAAAGCTTATCTGAAACGAGCAAACTCTAATATTTTTTTTGTCTTCAATTTAGCAAAAACAATTTAAGATATGTGTATGTTAAAGAGAGACAGATAAGATATACACAATTTAAGAGTATGACAGAAACAATTAATTAATCATTTTAATATTTCTTTTAGCATGTATAGCATGTAACTATCTAATAATCTGCAAATATTAAAAAGAGGATTGAAGATGACAAAAACGGGAAGAAGGCAAAGGGTGGGTATAAATAAGGAGTACTCTGAGTGGTGTGAAGTGACACTCTTCCTCTTCTCTCTCTCTTCTCACCTCACTCTGTTTCATTTGACTCTGTCCTACACATAAACACGCGAACATACGACTACTCTAAGACATATGTTAAGAGGATGAAAGAGGCAGCGAACCACATAATCTGGAAAGATATTATTGTAGGAACAGATGTTGAACAGGAGTGGGAAAGTTTTAAAACAGTTCTAGAAACGCTAAAAGAGGAATGTGTTCCATGTAGGGAGGTAAACCCCAAGCGTAAAAAGTGGATAACTAGATTTGTAGTGAAATGTAGAAGAGCAAAAAATAAAGCATGGCAAAAATATATAGAGGCAGGTAAATCAAAAGACACATATGTAAAATATTTGGACAAGCAGAACATATCTCAGAAAGCGAATAAAACAGCAAAAATAGACTTTGAAAAAAAACTTGCTCAGAGGATCAAGACTGACAGTAAAAGCTTCTTTTCTTATGTTAGAAATAAACAAAGAACGAAAGACAAAGTAGGCCCTCTCATAGACAGTACAGGGAAAATAATAAGTGAGAATAGGGAGGCTGCTAATCTGCTTAATCAGTACTTTGGCACAGTCTTCACAAAGGAGGACTGCTCCGAGATCCCAGAGCCTATAGATATTTTTCAAAGAGACATGGATACAGCGGGATTAAGATCAATCTGTATTACAGAGGAAATGGTTTTTAAAAAATTGGAGGGGTTGAAAGTGAATAAATGTCCAGGTCAAGATGGTATTCACCCAAAATTGCTGTATGAAATTAGAAACCAACTAGCAAAACCATTGGCTATATTATGTTCTCAATCACTTACAAAAGGGATTGTTCCACGGGATTGGAAAGATGCAGGAGTGATCCCCTTATTCAAAAAAGGCAAAAAATCAGATCCGGCAAATTATAGACCGGTGAGTTTAACGAGCATAGTCTGTAAATTGTTAGAGTCAATAATCAAAGAAAACATTGTAATGCATTTAGAAAAATGTAATCTAATTAGAAATAGTCAGCATGGGTTTACTAGAGGGAGATCATGCTTAACAAATCTATTAGAATTCATGGAGGAGGTTACTAAAATCATAGATAAAGGGGAGCCAGTGGATGTTATTTATCTAGACTTTGCAAAGGCCTTTGATAGAGTACCTCATCAAAGATTATTTCGAAAGTTAAAATCACATGGAATAGGTGGGGAAGTTGCCAAATGGATTGAAAATTGGTTAACAGGAAGAAGGCAGAGGGTGGGCATAAATAAGGAGTACTCTGAGTGGAGTGAAGTGAAAAGTGGTGTGCCACAGGGCTCGGTTTTGGGACCAATTTTGTTCTTGATATATATAAATGATTTGGACATTGATATGAGATCCATGATTGCAAAATTTGCTGATGACACAAAACTATGCAGTAGTGTCTCATCTAAAGCGGAAGTGGATATATTGATGTCGGATCTAGATAAAATTCGAGAATGGTCTGTAAGCTGGCAAATGGAGTTTAATGTAGATAAATGTACAGTCATCCACATGGGTAGATCCAATATGGAACATAAATACAGAATGGGAGAAAACAATATTAGAAAGATAGATAAGGAAAGGGACCTAGGGGTTATAATAGATCATACAGGAAAGGTGAGTGAGCAAGTTAAGGTAGCAGTGAAAAAGGCAAATGCAATGTTAGGTATGATAAAAAGAAATATTAAACATAGGAGCAAGGAAGTGATCGTCAAACTGTATAAAGCTTTAGTTAGACCTAGATTGGAGTACTGTGTACATGTGTGGAGTCCTTATCATAGAGGGGACATAAACATGCTAGAAAGAATACAAAAAAGAGCGACAAAGATGATAGTTGGATTCCAGAATTACAGTTATGAGGAACGACTCAGAAAAACGGGCCTACAGTGTCTCGAAGAGAGAAGAATTCGTGGTGACTTAATACAGGTTTATAAGATGATCAGAGGAATCGATAAATTAGACTATAACAAGTTTTTTAAAATACAGCCACCTACAATAACACGAGGGCATAGCTACAAGCTGATTAAAGAGAGGTCCAGGTTAGATATTAGGAAATATTTTTTTAGTCAGAGAGTGGTGTCTGCTTGGAATGCATTGCCAGGGGAGGTGGTGGAGGCAGGGACAGTTAATGCGTTTAAGAATAAACTGGATGCGCATAGATTTTAGAGCAAGGTGATGTAAATGTAACTGGTTGTATACAGACTCTGCAGGGTCTTCTAAACCAGTATAAAGACGTTAAGTTAAGTTAAGTTAAGTTAAGTTACACGCGCCCTCGTGGTGAGACCCTTCCATTGCACTTTGGTTGGGCTAGCTTCTGAGGGCGCACAAACCTAGCATAGGTACATACAGATGCACACATGCATCCAAGCACTGGTTTATGCGTCCTGATATCGCCCAATTGACTACGGTCTGGGGTGGAAAATGGCGCGCCTTCGCCAGTAGAAACTAGTGAGGCAAACATCTAAGCAAAAAAAAAAAAAAATAAGGTGTGAAGTGAAAAGTGGACTGCCACAGGGCTCGGTTTTGGGACCAATTTCGTTCTCGATATATATAAATGATTTGGACATAGGTATGGGATCCATTATTGCAAAATTTGCTGATGACACAAAACTATGCAGTAGTGTCTCATCTAAAGCGGAAGTGGGTATATTGAGGTCGGATTTAGATAAAATTCGAGAATGGTCTGTAATCTGGCAAATGGAGTTTAATGTAGATAAATGTACAGTCATCCACATGGGTAGATCCAATATGGAACATAATTACAGAATGGGAGAGAACAATATTAGAAAGATAGATAAAGAAAGGGACTTAGGGGTTATAATAGATCATACTGGCCATTTACTGGCCAAGACCCTCACCTCGGCTTCCTAGTAGCCCTCCCTGGAAACGGGCTGATTTCATGGCAGCCTGGCTAACGAGGTGAGGGATCGATATGATCCCCGTAGTATGGAGTGACATGCATTTGAAGCTAATCATAGCACAACCGCCTGGAGGAACCCAGTCCACCTTTATCAGCACGCTCAAAGTGTGAAGAAAGCTATTGCAACCCGATACTTAACTTCCTTTTCAGGGCGCACAAAAGAGCAACCTATTCATTGTGAGCATTCGTAAACAACAACAACTTCCATTGGCTGATTTGTAGCTTCCATGACCCTAAGGCTTGGGTCTGTAGGAAGGCCATCCCACATACTCATGAACTGTGTCTTCATCATTGCTATGGCCTCGTGGTCATTTGATGATCGTGACTGGAGAAAAGAATCAATTGCATCTATAAATAGTATTGTTGGCTGTAGTTTGACTGCCAATGAAAACACTGCTTCTGTTCTCTTCTGTGACTCTCCATACCACTTGTCTGCCAATGCAGAAACCTGCAGGTTAATAAAGCGAGCTCCTGATGCTTTGGCTGTAGCTTTAGCAAGCAATGTTTTCCCACATCCAGGTGGACCATACAGCAATATACCCTTAGGTGGCCGAAGGAGACTTGAGTTCCTGAAAAGAGCTGCTCTTGTAAGGGGACGAATGACAGTGTCCTGGATCTCCAGAATAGTTAAATTCAGCTCTCCAATGCTTTGGGTCTAATAGGTTGGCTGCTATACACAGCTCATAATCTGTCAACATCTTAACCTTTTGAACTTCAAGCTTGATCAACATTTGTTGTGCTTCTGCTTGCGCTAACTTCTTTTCCTTCTCAGTCGGATCCATTGATTCAGTCAACAATTTCAGACCAAAATAAGCAAGTGTAAACGATACAGTGACTCCACAAACAGCTGATACAATCTTGGCGATAACCTGATTTTGTATGTCTTCTGATTCACCCTTTACATTTCTAGATACTTCTTAGACGACATTAGCTGATATGTCTCTAATATTCTCGGTAAAGCTGTTGAATACCTACATGTTTCTGATACTTCGATCAAAGATTAGAAGCCATTATATTTTTTTTTTAAATATCTACATCTACAAAAGTTCTGTTCATTTCTATTAAGAATCGACGTCATGGAAGTGCGAACAGACCCACAGGAGCTCAGTTCCTCTCAGCAAGTGGCGACGAATCTAATTACTGATGGTTCCTGTAGATCGATGATTGTACATACTCCTGCTCCGTCCTCTCAGGTGCCCCTCTCTGCTGGACCGGCAAATGATACAATCTGTTCATTGCTGGCTCATCGACTGCTGTATCTTCCCTCAAAAAGCTACCTTTGATCAACTTCAGAACGTCACCTCTATCCATTGTCAATGTCCCCCACTACGGATACCCCTAAGACCAGGGTGCCAGCTCTGTCATTCCTGCAAGCTACAGCATGATGATAGATCCACACACGTTCCTGTGGGTTCGAATCCTCTTTGTCCACTATCCCTTCACGCCACAGCCAGCCCTCCTGAACCTTCCGAAGCAAGGATTGAGAGTCCCCATATACCCACCTCATAGCCGAGGTTACTGCCTCGATCTCCATCCTGATACTGAACGTTGTTGTCAAGTATGCACTGCTCCTCTCAGCAGCGACTCTGTCTCTCTATCTAGAAGAGAGGCCCAAATCGGCGTTTTTAAGCTTTACCAGAACCCAACATTGGCATGTCATCTAACTGCTAACACTATTCTAACATAAAAATCAAGTTAGATGACGTCACGTTCAGACGGTTTTGTCTTGATGATGTAACTTGCGCTGAATTTGTATTATAGCAAGAAAGAAACTGCGCTGGTCATCATCCTCATTCTCTGGTCCCGAGCTACCTAGGTCTAGTGGCAAGACATAAGTCAAGACGACTGGAGGTAACTCAGGATGCAGGATTTCTGGTCCCACCTACCTTGAGACCATGTGTTGCTTGAAACCTGCGGAATTCGATCGCCCCCCGTTTCCGATCATCACTCTGAGAAGCGAGTGCCTTACCTCTTGACTGCAGCGACCCCCAACATAGTCTTAAAATGTCTGACGTAGTTTTACTTAATCAGACCAAGCCAAGATTGTCAAACTGCATAAAGCATTGGATAGACCTAGATTGGAGTCCTGTGTACAGGTGTGGAGTCCTTATCGTAGAGGGGATATAAACATGCTGGAAAGAATGTAAAGAAGAGAGACAAAGATGATAGTGGGATTCCAGAATTACAGTTATGAGGAAAGACTCAGAAAAACCGGCCTACAGTGTCTAGAAAAGAGAAGAATTCGTGGTGACTTAATACAAGTTTATAAGATAATCAAAGGAACAGGTAAATTTGAAATTAACAAGTTTTTTTTCAAAATACAACCACATGCAATAACAAGAGGGCATAGCTGCAAATTGACTAGACAAATGTCGAGATTAGATATTAGGAAACATGTTTTTAGTCAGAGAGTGGTGAATGTTTGGAATGCATTGTCACATAAAGTAGTGGAGGCAGAACAATTAATGCATTTTAAGAATAGATTGGATGCGCATAGCTTTCAGACCAAAGAAATGTAACTGAAACGGGTTGAATTTAGACTCTGCAGACTCTTCCAAACCAGCATAAAGACGCTGTTGTTCAGTCAGATCTCAGAGGTCTCAAACTGGCGTTTGTGTCTATCAAATAGGGCCCATGTTTTACACCGATAACATAACGTAAGGATAATCAGCGTGTTTATCAGCGTCTATTTAGTGGGCATAGGATACTTGGATGTTTCAGTATCGGTACTAGCTGGTAAGTGCACCGTGTTTGCCCCATGAATTATATTTGCTATCTCTCTCTACCCACTCTGCTGTCGCCAGTGAAGACACTTCACAGGTACGTAAATTCCCATACCTACTGTAGAGCTATGCCGCCAGTGTGGAAACGTTTATGTCAAACACCCAACTACTATGCTTCTCCCGAAGTTTTCTGGTTTCTATTCATTATTTTCTCTTACAGACATACCCGATTTACGGCGCTTCGTCATACTGGCATCTTGTCCTTAGACTACTGACACCCAGTTTACCGATGATACGAAGACACTGCTGGAGTGTGTCAAGTGAAATGTAAAACTGTACTACGGTAACAGGGGAGAGGCGAGTTAAACATGCTGGTCAGACTATGTTAGTTAGAGTCAGGTTAAACATACTGGTCAGACTATGTTAGTTAGGGTCAGGTTAAACATACTGGTCACACTATGTTAGTTAGGGTCAGGTTAAACATGCTGATCAGACTATGTTAGTTAGAGTCAGGTTAAACATACTGGTCAGACTATGTTAGTTAGAGTCAGGTAAAACATACTGGTCAGACTATGTTAGTTAGGGTCAGGTTAAACATACTGATCAGACTATGTTAGTTAGGGTCAGGTTAAACATACTGGTCAGACTATGATAGTCAGGGTCAGGTTAAACATATTGGTCAGACTATGTTAGGGTCAGGTTAAACATACTGATCTGGCTATGTTAGGGTCAGGTTAAACATACTGATCAGACTATGTTAGGGTCAGGTTAAACATACTGATCAGCCTATGTTAGTCAGGGTCAGGTTAAACATATTGGTCAGATTATATTAGGGTCAGGTTAAACATACTGATCAGACTATGTTAGGGTCAGGTTAAACATACTGGTCAGACTATGTTAGGGTCAGGTTAAACATACTGATCAG
Source organism: Ariolimax columbianus (assembly GCA_036924085.1). Taxonomy (NCBI): domain Eukaryota; kingdom Metazoa; phylum Mollusca; class Gastropoda; order Stylommatophora; family Arionidae; genus Ariolimax; species Ariolimax columbianus. The sequence goes on from JAVGWX010000022.1 coordinate 45,453,869, forward strand.
CCTATGTTAGTCAGGGTCAGGTTAAACATATTGGTCAGATTATATTAAGGTCAGGTTAAACATACTGATCAGACTATGTTAGGGTCAGGTTAAACATACTGATCAGACTATGTTAGTCAGGGTTAGGTTAAACATATTGGTCAGACTATGTTAATAGGGTCAGGCTAAACATACTGATCAGATTATGTTAGTCAGTTCAGGTTAAACATACTGGTCAGACTATGTTGGTCAGGGTCAGCTTAAACATACTGGTCAGACTATGTTGTAATAATTCAACAACAACTACTGTAATAAGTCAACAACAACTACTGTAATAAGTCAACAACAACAACTACTGTAATAAGTCAACAGCAACTACTGTAATAAGTCAACAACAACTACTGTAATAAGTCAACAACAACAACAACTACTGTAATAAGTCAACAACAACAACAACTGTAATAAGTCAACAACTACTGTAATAAGTCAACAACAACTACTGTAATAAGTCAACAACAACAACTACTGTAATAAGTCAAAAACTACTGTAATAAGTCAACAACAACTACTGTAATAAGTCAACAACAACAACTACTGTAATAAGTCAACAACAGCAACTACTGTAATAAGTCAACAACAACTACTGTAATAAGTCAACAACAACAACTACTGTAATAAGTCAACAACTACTGTAATAAGTCAACAACAACTACTGTAATAAGTCAACAACAACTACTGCAATAAGTCAACAACAACAACTACTGTAATAAGTCAACAACAACAACTACTGTAATAAGTCAACAACAACAACTACTGTAATAATTCAACAACAACAAAAACTTAGTATTCTCACAAAGCACGTCACTTCACATAGTTGCTCCTCTTCTACCCCAGTGACAGTGTGTCTTTTTTTAAAAAAAAGCTCATATGCGAATGCATGTCCTATTTATCAAATGTTACCAACTTCCAGATAACCTTGAAAGCTGAAATGTTGTACATAGCCTCTACTAGTAAATCTTTCAAAGTTTGATGGATATTGATGGATATTGATGGATATTGATGGATATTGCATATTCAAAATGTTATACCTATGTTCACTCCCGTGACCACAATTTTGTTGATTCCCAGCTATTGGCCGCCCATGCTTGCCATTGAATTCTTCTTCGAAGTGTGAGAGACGATTGTTAAAACGTCGGCAACCACACGGTGCTCTTAAAATGCAAGTAGCGTGTCTTCTCTGCCCATTTCTCGTTTATTTATCTAGGGTCTAAACTTTCAATGTTCTAGAGAACATTGAAAGTTTAGACCCATTTACAATTGGGGGGTATGAAGTTCCAGAGTTACAATACGCAGACGACACAGTGATACTATCAAGAAGGGCAGAAGGGCTAGAGCAGCTAATTTCAGTCGTAAATGGACAAAGTAAAGATCAAAACCTGTTCATAAACATAAACAAAACAAAGATAATGACCACCGACAAAACACAACGTCAGCATACATTTACAGTTGGGGGGGGGTGTGGGGTGTGGGGGGGGGGGGGTATGTTATGAAATAGATCGGGTCACGCATTTGGAATAGCTGAGCTTCAGAATTGACAAAAATGGTGACTGCTGGAAAGAAATCAGAAGAAGACTAGCCATGGCAATGCAGAGAATGAACAGCCTGAAAAAATTATGGCAGAGCACCAACAAAATGATAAAAGTGAAGGTCTTGAGAACCTGTGTTTTTCCTGTGGCAGCTTATGGCTGCGAATCATGGACGATTACCAAAAATTCCAGACAACGAATCAAATCCTTCGAGTCAAAGTGTTACAGAAAGATCCTCAGAATACACTGGACAGAGAAAAAGACAAATGTAAACATTTGGCAAGAGTTGAGCGTAGAGGAGAACTGGTTTATCAATTCCATTTTGGCTAGAAAATGCAAATACTTTAGTCACATCAAGAGACACAACGGTCTTGAGAGAACAGTGAGGAAGGGATAAACCAAGAAGACGATGGTACCAAGATATTCAGAAATGCCTGTGTATGACTGTGGCGGAAGCTGGAGTTTTGGCAAGGGAACGAGTTTCTTTCAGACAGACTGTGATGGGAGCGACGTTCTACAAAGGACATGCTACATGATGATGGTCTAAACTAGTTCTCACTAACTTAATGTGTTATTGAATATTTCCACGTAGCAGAAGTCTTCGTACACGAACAAAGAAACTTCTTCTTCATCTTCTTCTTCGGCGTTCATCACGAAAATGACTGTGTTATAGTTTGCAGTGAGGCTGCGATGCATGCGCCTTTCTGAGTACCGGTTTTGCCTTCTCACTGCGATCCCTATTCCTTGGCCAGATTACACGGATGACTAGTGCAGCCTGTTTCCAGGACCGTAAAGTGGAGGTGGAATAGAGTCCTGGCCAGCTATGGTTCGCTGACCCTGATGCAAGCAGTCATCCATGCATCGCTTACTGTTGTCCGTTCATTCAGTGCTGTATCTTGTCCCTGAACTTTTACTGCATGTAATTTGACGTCACATACATGGTTCTATCACAGAAGTAGTGGATGAGGACACCGCAATAGATGAAGCAGCAATCCACAGACTGCAAAGTTTCGAAATTAAAAGAGGTTCAAGCGGAATGGGGCGCATGAGAGTGAACAACCAGCGAGCTACAGGGACCATCAGCGTCCATACCTTACACCATTTGATGAGAGAGACTGAGCACCTATGAGTATGCCCGGAGTGCAGTGACGTCAATTCCTAGTAACAGAAACAGTGGTAGTGTAGTAGTAGTAGTAGTAGTGGTAGTAGTAGCAGCAGCAGCAGTAGTAGTAGTTGTAGCAGTAGTAGTAGAAGTAGTCATAGTAGTGGCAGTAGAAGTAGGAGTATGAGTAGCAGTGGCAGTAGTAATAGTAGTAGTAGCAGTAATAGTAGTAGTAGCAGTAACAGTAGTAGTAGTAGTAGTAGTCGTCGCAGTAGTAATAATAATAGCATGTACGGAGGCACTTGTAAATCTAATCAGTGATTCCAAGGGTGAATTCTATCACTAGCGGAACTCACTCCCACAAGGATCCCTAGTGAAGAAGAACACCTGGTCCTACTGGGGGACTTCAACGCAAGGATAGATGCCGACTCCTGGCCTATAAGATGCACGAAAATGACCCGTGCATCACAAACACCTTCTTCAAACGAAGCCCCAGCACAAAATATCCCGGAGACATCCTCGTTCCAGACATTGGAATCAGTTGATCGTGATCATCACTAGACGATCTGAACTAAAACATATTTTACAAACCAGCTCGTTTCACAGTGCAGTCCGCGATACCGAGTACTTTCTCGTCTGCTGCAAAATGAGGCTCCAGCCTAATAAGAACCACCATGCAAAACATGTGGGCAAATGCCACATAGACATAGCAAAAACTTATATCCCCGAAAGTCAAGAAGAATTCACAAAGTCCCTAATCACAAGGAATTTAGCCCAATCTATTCACTGTGACTCACAAACAAAAAAGCATAGATGACTGCAGATCTTTGTATAGCATAGTTTACCGTATTTTATTTTAAACAATCATTTTTATAAAAATAGTTCGCACTTTGTTGTCACAGTTTTTTCTCACCACGAGAAAGTCGCTGTTAGCCAACTACGTCAATGGTTATTGTGTTTCTGTAATGTCCAGTCCGCACTATTAGTTACGAGGTTGTCTCGAGTTGTCTCTAGGTAAGGTGTTCGCCTCGGGTACTCGAGGTCGCAGGTTCAACTCCCTGAGTAGTGAGATCAGACACCCGTGTGCAGTGGCGCGCACGTTAAAAATACCTTAGCAGTTGGAAATAAAAAAGAGTAGGCTGCTCGGGCCAAATTCAAGTTGAAAATCTACTCAAGTTATTCAAGAGAATATGTCGCAAAAAAGGGGATGTAGTTCATAAGTGTGTAGTCCAATATACTATTAGTTACGTCCCTTTATTTCACCACATAAGAACAAAGGGCAACAATTTCTTTTCAATTGTGAATTATATAATTCTGGCATAATTACATAATCCTTCATATTTAATGTAGAAATAGTGTGTGACTAGTGAAACATGCCTAAGATGGAATTACAAGACAACACTAAAGCCTTGCCGAAATATACAACAAAAAGACAATTAGTGGTATGAGGTTATTGTTATTTTGAAGTGAGGAATACAAAACCTCACCTGAGAAAAGAGAAAGATTATCATAGGTTAGCGTTAGATTTGTGAGAAAATCAAGGAGGCTCTCACCCTGGAGACCACTTTTCTCTCTCTTCTCACCTCACTCTGTTTCATTTGACTCTGTCCTACAGCCACACTCTTGCACAACTTTCACACGCGCCCTCGTGGTAAAGCCCTTCCATTGCACTTTGGTTGGGCTAGCTTCTGAGGGCGCACAAACCTAGCATAGGTACATACAGATGCACACATGCATCCAAGCACTGGTTTATGCGTCCTGATATCGCCCAATTGACTACGGTCTGGGGTGGAAAATGGCGCGCCTCCGCCAGTAGAAACTAGTGAGGCAAACATCTAAGCAAAAAAAAAAAAAAAAAATGAGAAAATCAAAGATGTTTGGTTAATTGTGAAAGGCCGTGTCGTTAGTGGTTTTTTGGTGTGGCCAAGAATTATGGGAGATAGCCATGTATAAAAATGTAGAGCAAACATTCACATCAGATTATTATCATGTGGTTACTAATTCATGGGGTGTTTTTCATTGTGGTTATATATGATAGAGTGGTTATTTGTGAAGCATCAATTCACGGATGATTTTCATCAAGTGGTTATTTGGGATGCATAAATTTATGGGAGATTATGAACAAGTGGTTATTTGTGATGCATACATTTATGGGAGATTATGATCAAGTGGTTATTTGTAAACAAGTGGTTATTGTTGATGCATCAATTTATGGGCGATTATGATGAAGTGGTTAATTGTGAACAAGTGGTTATTTATGAACAAGTGGTTATTTGTGAACAAGTGGTTATTTGTGAACAAGTGGTTATTGTTGATGCATCAATTTATGGGCGATTATGATGAAGTGGTTAATTGTGAACAAGTGGTTATTTGTGAACAAGTGGTTATTTGTGAACAAGTGGTTATTTGTGATCAAGTGGTTGTGTGTGATGCATCACTTCACCAAAGAATATGTATGCAGGCATTTTGGGGATATCAATTATGGGAGATTTTCATCAAGCAGTTATTTGTAGCCCACCGATTCATGGGAGATAAATATTAATTTGTGATGCATACATTTAAAGGAGATTACAACCTGTTGTTAGGAGTGATTTATGACTTATAGATTCATGTAATTCTATGTTCTGTTTAGTGGTTCCGTGGCTAAGTGGTTAAGCTGTCGGCCACGTCATCAGGTGGTGTGGGTTTGATTCCGGACTCCGTTGTCTTTTTCATGGGTGCTTGATGCAGAGTCCCCTGCATCTCGTAGTCGCCCTCTAGTCGTCTTGTCCTTGACTTGCCACTGGGGTTGGGCGGCTCGAGACAAGAGAGTGAAGATAAAAAGTAGCGCAGTTAATCCTTACTAAAAATAGCGCTAGCAAATAAATTATGCCATCATCGTCTACGATGGACAGCGGCCTTTGCCTTTTTTTGTTTTGTTTAGTGTCTAACCCCAAGCAGAGAACATTATTGCAGAGGAGCAAGCAGGGTTCAGACAGGGAAGAAGCACTACAGAACAGATATTTAATTTAAGGCTGCTAAGCGAGAAATATCTAGAACAGCAGCAAACAATGTATCATGTGTTTGTGGATTTTAAGAAGGCGTTTGATAGGGTATGGCATAAAGCGCTTTGGGCAACCATGAGGATGTATAATATGAACGGAAATGTTATAACGATCCTTGAACATCTGTATAACAAGGCGTCTAGCGCAGTTCTTGTGAATGGGAGGCGAGGAGACTGGTTTCGCACATCAGTTGGTGTGAGACAGGGGTGCAGACTCTCTCCAACTCTTTTCAATATATTCCTTGAGGGAATTATGAGTGAGGCACTTGGAGGTCACGTTGGTACTGTCAAGATAGGGGGCCGAACGATTACCAACCTTCGTTTTGCAGATGATATCGACGGGTTGGCGGGTTAAGAAGCAGAACTCCAGGAATGGGTCAGAAGGCTCGATGAAACAGCTCTTGACTATGGTATGGAGATAAACGCTGGAAAGACAAAATTTATGACCAACAACGCTACGGGCTTCAACAGCAAGATGAAAGTTAACGGTTAGGAACACGAAGTGGTTGACCGTTTTAAATATCTTGGGTCGATTGTCAGTGATGGATGATCCAAATGTGAGGTGTTGGCCAGAATAGCACAGACAATAGCGGCGCTTGCACGGCTTAACAAAATCTGGCAAGATAAACGGTTAGCACTACGCACGAAAATCAGATTAATGCGTACACTGGTCCTGTCAATATTTCTCTATGCATGTGAGACATGGACAGTTACAGCTGACCTTCAACGAAGGATACAGGCCTTGGAGATGAGATGTTTCTGAAAACTTTTAAACGTCACGTACAAAGATCGAGTTACAAACGAAGAAATACGAGATAGAATTACAACAGCAATAAGGCCTTTCGAAGATCTCTTGGTAACTGTCAAATAAGGAAACTCACTTGGTACGGTTACATATCGAGATCAAGTGGTCTTGCAAACACAATCCTCCACGGAAAGGTGCATGGCAGACGACGAAGAGGCAGGCCCAAAAAGAGATGGGAGGACAACATAAAAGAATGGACCAGTCTCCGACCGGAAGAGTCACGGGCAGCGGCATCTGACAGAGAGGGGTGGCGTGGAGTTGTGAGGATGCCTTCATGTGTGCCACAATGACCTCACCGGTTACGGGATGACCTGACCTGACCTGAACCATAACCCATGGTCATCTATAGTTTAGAACTATAGATGGCCATGCATAAACCTAACCGTTCTCAAAACTGAATATAACCATCTCTTCTACACTTCTATCTTCATCCAAGTCTTTAACTATTTATTTAAAGTGAAACCTGACGTCTAACACAGGCTATTGATGTGAGGGACTCTCGTATATATATCTCATCTGTCTCAGTTCAATGCCTCTCTCAGCATTTCCAGATTTGATTTATTGTGATCAGGGGACGACAATTAACTTTGAAAATACTAACATTGGGGGACCCAGTGATCTAACGGTAAGGTGTTCACATCGGATGTTGGAGATCGTGGGTTAAAAACATGGTGGCGACCTGGATTATTTTACATGCATCATCCGGTAATATAATTTCCTTTGATCTCCGAGTAGTGAGATTAGACACCTGTGTTTAGTGGCGTGCACGTTAAAAATCCCTTGGTAGCTGGAAATTGAAAAGAGTAGACTTAACGGCCGCTGCTCTGACAAAATTCAAATTAAAAATCTACTCAAATTATTTTAGGGATTCTCGTCCCACAGAGAACATTTCACAAAAACGGGATCGTGTAGCTATAACATCAGGTCTTGGTTATGTGTCTAGCAGAGCGGCATAAATGGCACCTGACAGTCTGTGGGTCTACCTTGCTCTAATTTACGCTTCCACCACCACCAGTCCCAAAAATATGTGATCGTATATTCCAGGGCCGACCACCTAAAGTTTGGTAATAGATACTGGGATTGATCTGGAAAGTCACCAGCGGACTTTCGCCTGCCAAGAATTAGTGCAAAGAAGGTCACACCTCACCACGACGTCTAACGATAAGTGGACTGAAAATAGATAAAATAACATAAAATAACATGAGTTATAACAGAAATACTGGAAAATAATAACAGAAAACATAAATAATAACAGAAAACCTCAATATGCTAAATAAATTTATTGATCACCATATTGTCCAGACGTGCATCAAAAACATGATCAATGCCACCAGAATGATTATCTACATGCAAATATTAAATTAAGATAACTGAAAATATAGCCATGTGAACAATGACAGATGATCAATTCTCCTGGGTGTATAGTCAAGTACCAACAGTGTAGAAGAATTCTTCATGTCCAACATATTATCTCATCCACACAGTGAGGCTTGGACCTGCCTACCATCTATATTACGGTCACGGGAGGTTAATGTCTGGTCACTGCCGAAGACTGATGTATTGGACCAAAAAGATGCAAATATCGCAGTCAGGAAATAAACTAGCAACACAACACATTCTATTCTCCGAACTACATCCTGCTACTTGCAAAACCCTGTTCAGGTAGCGGGAGTTTGAGCAGGTCATTTGTTGTTGTATTGTCGATAACCTTGAGAAATAATGTCAGGTATTTTGTGCCCAAACAAGCTAACACAGAATATATCTGATGCTTCCGTTAGGAACTTGAAGTTTATAAAACAGAAAGAAAGATATTGATAATGAAATATAATAATGTGTATGTAGGCGTTACCTGAAACATGAATATTATTTCAAGGGTTCCGCAAGTGTAAAAAAGTTGAGAAACGCTGGTCTAAAGTATTGATTCTACATGCCACACTGATGGAGTAGGTGGGCTACTGTACATGCCACACTGATGGAGTAGGTGGGCTACTGTACATGCCACACTGATGGAGTAGGTGGGCTACTGTACATGCCACACTGATGGAGTAGGTGGGCTACTGTTTTCTCTACTATATACGACCCAAGGTACAATGATGACTCATGATGATGATCAGATGTATGTCTGACAAAAAGGTATATAAAATACAATGATTTCCCCTACCAACTTGCACTCTGATTAATGAGGTTCAGAATAGTGAGAATATTTGGTTCCAGAGCAAACACAGGATCTGGATGTACTCACAGATGTGAGGTCTTTCATATTGCAATAGTGCCAGCCTGTCATCAGTCCAAAGACACGTTTACACATAAACTCCAATAGCCAAGCTCCTCTGATTTCACAGTAGCTTACTGATTTGAGACTGGCCCATCCTCATTGATTGAATGAATGCTGTTGGCAGGCTAGCCCCATGTGGCAATGACAGACTTTAAACAATGATATGGGCCCACCCTTATCATAACGGTAGATCTCACTTGGTCAATGACAGGAATGGCATTTGTAAGATTTGTGAACATAAACATATATTCACGGAATGTCCGGTTTGTAGTCGGTAAGCCAGCTTACTGGAAGACTTTCATGACAAGTAACAAAAGGGTGAATAGTACAATACAAATGAAATGTTCCTGTGTGGATTCTAATATGTATCTGGTCAAATGGGGGAGGAGACAACAGGACTGGCTACACTCTAATATGTACCTGGTCTGATGGTGGAGGAGACAATAGGATTGAATACGCTCTAATATGTACCTGGTCTGATGGTGGAGGAGACAATAGGATTGAATACGCTCTAATATGTACCTGGTCTGATGGTGGAGGAGACAATAGGATTGAATACGCTCTAATATGTACCTGGTCTGATGGTGGAGGAGACAATAGGATTGAATACACTCTAAATGTATCTTGTCAAATGGTGGAGACAAGGGGACGGCGTGGCCTAGTGGTTATGTGACACGGCTCACAACCATAAGGTGCTGGGTTCGATCCCCATCTCAGCACCGGCCGTTACCCCGGGGAAGCAAACCCTTAGAAAATGCAGGAGGAAGCAGACCCTTACATAAAATGCATGCTGAAGTCGGATGCACTGGGCCGACAGGCGCAAAATAAAAACGCAGTGCAATGCACACCGCCTTGGGGATTAGAGAAATAAGGCGAACGCAAAAAAAAAAAAAAAAAAATGGTGGAGACAACAAACAAGTGCTTGCTTCTCACACTAAAAGTATTTGGTTCAAACACTGGTTATGACACAATTCAGTCTACTTGGCTATAAATAAGTAATGACTTACTGTTGGGGAAGGTAAGGAGGCATTGACAAAACACTGAAACCTAGCACAATCAAGTGTCGAACACTTCATCCTAGAGGACAGTGTCTGCTATAAGACTACCTTGAACTTTTCCAAGACCCTGTTAAGGGTTTATAAAGTCACACAGCAGAAACTGCCATCAGCTGGCAAATAAACACAACATTGTTATCAGAAACAGATCAGAACACAACAGAGTTATCAGAAACAGATCAGAACACAACAGAGTTATCAGAAACAGATCAGAACACAACAGAGTTATCAGAAACAGATCAGAACACAACAGAGTTATCAGAAACAGATCAGAACACAACAGAGTTATCAGAAACAGATCAGAACACAACAGAGTTATCAGAAACAGATCAGAACACAACAGCGGATTTGCATGGGCATTTGGAGGACGTTCCATTGTATCTAGATCAGTTTTATACAGAGTGAGTACGGGGACGGCGTGGCCTACTGGATAAGCGGCACGGCTCACCATCCGAAGGTGCTGGGTTCGATCCCCATCACATACCGAGTGAGTTACAGGCCTGTGACAGGAATTGATGAATGCAAGATAATTAATAGAGGGTGGAGCCGCAGTGGATGTGAATGTCGAATATAAATATGGGATCAAAATGCTGAGCAGCGCATGAGCTGCAACGGTCGGCGACTCAAAGCTGACTCCTAGCGTCTGAGTCAGCGAACCAGAGCTGCCAAGACTCCTCTACACCTCCATGTAATGATCCTGATAACAGGCTGCAACAGAACAGGCTGGCTAAGGAGAAGGGATCAAAAAGGGAAGGCTAATCCAGAACTGAAAAATATCCGCTGAAGTCGGATGTGTCGGACCAAAAGATGCAAATATCGCAGTCAAGCTGTAAACTACGACACAATGCGTTCTGTTCTTTGGGCTACATCCTGCTATTTGCAAAGCCCTTTTCAGGGGTTGGTAGCAGGAGATTGAGAATGAACGAAGAAGAAACAGATCAAAACACAATAGTACATTTGTATTGTACATGGGATTCTAACAGATTCTTTAGGCCGCGCCATTGTATCTAGGTCAGTTTTATACAGAGTGAGCTACAGGCCTGTGACAGCCATTGATAAATGCAAGGCCGCCGTCCATCATAGACGATGATAGCATTATTTATTTTGATAGCGCTATTTTTAGTAAGGATTAACTGCGCTACTTTTTATCCTCACTCTCTCGTCTCGTGCCGCCAGACCCCAGTGGCAAGTCAAGGACAAGACGACTAGGGGATGACTACGAGATGCAGAGAACTCCGCATCAAACACCCGTTAAAAAGACAGCGGAGTCCGGAGTCGAACCCACACCACCTGATCACGAGGCCGACAGCTTAACCACTTCGCCATGGAATTCCCATTGATAAATGCAAGATAATAGAAAATAGAGAGCAGTAGTGGATATGGACGTCAAATATAAATACACAAACAGGTACAGATCACTATGACATTAGCACCAAGTTCTTCATTAATGTTCGTCGCTTCTTTTTGGGGCAAAGGCCATTGTCAACCCTCCACCAGCAAATTCAGTCTTGAGCTGCCTTATCTGTCACTCTCCTCTTGAGGTTTGGGGATCAATAGTTCATTTGAAAAGTCTCGTCTTGAGGTGTTTATGGATCTACCTCGCTTCCTCTCGCCTGTGAATTCCATGTCAGGGTCCGCCTGGTCACATTTTATGACAATTCCATAGTGTATGTTCTATCCAACCCCATTTCCCGCATTTGATCTGTTTCTCTACTGGCTATTGTTAGCTCCTTTCCCAAAGGCCTTCATTCTCTGCCGAAGATGGATGTGTCGAATTGAAAGGTGCAAATATTGCAGTCAGACTGTTAACTAGCGATACAACACATTCCGTTCTCCGAACTACATCCTGCTACTTGCAAAGCCCTGTTCAGGGTTTGGTAACGGGGAATTGAGAACGAACGCAGAAGAAGGTCTTCATTCTACCTCACCATGTCTTGCCTTTACCCATTATCCTCCGAAGACATTTATTGGCGAACGACTGGAATTTTCTCTCAGTATTTCTCTTGAGCACCAGTTCAACATTACCCATATTTAAATCGGCAAATATTTGTTTATATTGATAAATGCAGATTTAAAGTAACCAATGTTAAAAATCAACATTTAAAAAAAGTCACTCTTCTCACAAAGGACACATTGAGTGAAACAATGAAAGAATAAATGGCTACAAGCCACAATTAATTCCCCTATCACATAGTCATTCAAGAATCACAAGGAATCTTTAGTGATTCAATACATTTCTGTTTTCTGATAAAATAATGACAGATAACTAACTGATTGCTTCAAGTTTAAAAAAAAAATGCATTTAGTAAGTAAGTCTGAACATAACTTAACAAAGAAACCAATCATTTCTTAGTGTTTGTGGGTTTCTGGGTGCTTGCAGACCAGTACGGGGATGTGGGAGTGATGCATGACGTAGTCGCTGACGCTACCCAGCAGTGTGCGTCGGATGGTACCCATACCACGTGAGCCAATCACAATCAGGTTGGCTTGTTCATCATTGACCACCTTGCATATGACCTCACCTGGGGTGCCTCCCACACTTTTCACCTTGCCTCCAATCTGTGGGTACAATATTGAATTTGTAAGGATTTTCATAAAAATACTAGCTTATTTACTTACTGGGGGACTCTGTGGTCTCAAGGTAAGGTACTGGAGGTCACGGGTTCAAATCACAGGGGAGACCGGGATTTTTTCATGTGGATCATTCAGTAACAATTTTCCCTGATTTCTGAGCAGTGAGATCAGACACCCGTGTGCAGTGAAGCGCATGTTAAAAATCCTCTGGCAGCTGGAAATCAAAAAGAGTAGGCCTTAATGGCCGCTGATCTGGCAAAATTCTAGTAAAAAATCTACTCAAATTATTCTAGGCATTCTCGCCTCACAGAAAATATGTGGCAAAAAGAGGACCGTATGACTATAACATCAGGTCTTTGTTATCTGGTTAGCAGAGCGGCATAGATGCCGCCTGACAGGCTGTGGGTCTACCTTGCTCTAATTTAAACTTCCACCACCACCAGCCTCAAAAATAGACAATAAAATATTCCAGGGGTTACCAACATAACGGTTAGTAACAGATACTGGGATTGAGCTGGCAAGTCACCAGTCGATTTTCACCAGTCAAAAAATATGAAATAAAGGAGGTCAATCCTCCTGATGACGTCTAACAACACAAGTGGACTGAAGATAAATGGATAGACTTACTTACTTTCCGTCACCATTGCAACATTGAAATCGCACTGAAATGCACATTGAAATCAAGACATACGACAGAGAGGTCCAGTGTTCAGTCACACTAACTGCTGTGTAATTTTTCTCCAGCGAATCTTCCATCATACGTGCGTGAGGTAGGTTTGGGAGCATGATGAGATGTTCTTGGTCCTGCACAGCACCATATTATCAAGTGTTATTGTCACTGTAGTACCATTTGGTTCTAAATGTTGTTATAGCCGGGGGTGGTGTTGAGGATGAACTCTCAGCACCAACTAAATGCTCCCATGGCGTGCGTCTCATATAGTCTCTGACAACAAAGTACAACTCTGGCCTTCGCGCGGCAGAACTGTTTTGACTAACAGGAGAAGGGGGCAGAAGGCGAGTCACTGGCACCTTAAAACCAGTAGTTTCGAGCAGATGAAGCTCGAAAGCCTAGAAAGGCAGCTCATCTAGGAGAAGGAAAACTATGATTTCAAACCATCTGAAGCCTTGCAGATAAGATACTGGCGCATCTTGTCGGGTTTTGTCATATATGGCTGTGCAACCTGTTTTCTGATACCTCTGAAAGTTGGTCAGCGTCTTTCAAACCTGACAGACGACAATGTGCGAAGAAGCACACGCAAGGGGATACAATTCCTTATTCTAGAGCGAGGAAAGACCTCAGCTGAGTGTTGTGGCAGGGCAGACCAGTCTCTTAGCTTAGTTGTCGGCTGGTCTAGGAGTGAAGCCCCGACAGGCGAACAGATAGAGCGTCTGCAGCTTGCCTTGTTCCAAATGTATTGGTATCAACTCTCCCCTGGAGTAAACAAGGCAGACCGAGAGAGGGACCGAACTGCATGAGCAACACATGGTCTCTATATTTCTGCCCAGGCGTTGCACACTATCGTCTGACAAGAGGAAAAGAGATAATGATGGGGTGATGCATCATTTAATCAGGTTTTTTTCTGCATCGATTCACCCCAAACGAAAGTCTATTTAAGGTTCTCCATATTGGGTATGATTGGTGTGCTCCTGGTGCAGTCTCCTCCCGCAGCGTTATCTATGTGGTCTGGTTTGTCACGTCATTTCGGGATAGGCCGGAGTTTCCTTGGAGAGGTTGTGTTTTTGGTATCAACTCTGTCTCGACCTATTAGTCTCATATATTACTAGTCGTGGTGCCCAGCGCTGCCTGGGATAATTATGAAAGTAGTTCATTTTTACATACACTTTTCCTCAAATCTCCCCTACTGCTCATCCCCATTGTGCTTGCTCTCCAACTTGCAATTTTCTTCCACCTTCTACCCCATTGAAGTGACACAATGGGAGAACTCTACATTGGCCTTAATGAAGCACAAGAAACCATGGAGCAACATCCCACAACAGATAACAAGCAGAAGCACAAGAAACCATGGAGCAACATCCCACAACAGATAACAAGCAGAAGCACAACAGCACAAAGGAGGCTTTTAACGAGGCTCAAACTCAAAGAAGTTGGAACAAAAATACCAGTAATTTGTACAAAGACAAGGACACAAGGAAGCTATAGAAATAGTCCTCAATGAAGAAACCAAAACTGGCTACTGCATGACTGCCATCAACGAAAATGGGCAACATTCTTCAGCAAAGATGGCTGCAAATATTCTGGCAGACTTCTACAGAAAAGAAAGGGAAGAAAGACTAACGTCTGGTCAGGCAAAATATACTGATCAGACATGTTAGGTTCAGGCAAAATATACTGATCAGACATGTTAGGTTCAGGCAAAATATACTGATCAGACATGTTAGGTTCAGGCAAAATATACTGATCAGACATGTTAGGTTCAGGCAAAATATACTGATCAGACATGTTAGGTTCAGGCAAAATATACTGATCAGACATGTTAGGTTCAGGCAAAATATACTGATCAGACATGTTAGGTTCAGGCAAAACATACTGATCAGACATGTTAGGTTCAGGCAAAACATACTGATCAGACATGTTAGGTTCAGGCAAAATATACTGATCAGACATGTTAGGTTCAGGCAAAATATACTGATCAGACATGTTAGGTTCAGGCAAAACATACTGATCAGACATGTTAGGTTCAGGCAAAATATACTGATCAGACATGTTAGGTTCAGGCAAAATATACTGATCAGACATGTTAGGTTCAGGCAAAACATACTGATCAGACATGTTAGGTTCAGGCAAAATATACTGATCAGACATGTTAGGTTCAGGCAAAATATACTGATCAGACATGTTAGGTTCAGGCAAAATATACTGGACAAGACCCTCCCCTTGACTTCCCTGTAGCCCTTCCTGGAAACGGGCTGTTTTCATGGCAGCCTGGCTAACAAGGTGAGGGATTGACGTAATACCAGTAGTAGTGAGCGACACGCGGATCAAGCATAGAATAACCGCATGGAGGACCCCGGTCCACCGTCATCAGCATGCTTTTTTAGATTAGACAGATTAGACTCCTGTGTTCTGTGTCGAGCACATTAAAAATTGCTTGGCAGTTAGAAATGTTAAAGAGTATGCTTAACGGCCGCTGTGCAGACAAAATTCAAAATAAAATTGTACCCAAATTATGTGTACCTCACCGCAGACCTAGTAATCCGCAGGAAGTTTAAACTACCTACTACTGATAGCTGATAGCCTTTGGCTACCTGGCATCAGACATTAACATGCCTGTTTGAATACCAGGTTTCCAAGTAAGTTAGCCTTCCCTCTTCAAACCCTTGTCCTTAGCGTTCTGCCCTGATGTTATCCAGTATCACCATGTGAAGGTGTACAAGAGTCTTGGCAGCTCTAGGTTGCTGTTCCTGGCACTAGCAGTCAGCTTTGGGTCGTTGACTGATGCAGTTCATGCACTGCTCAGCATCTTGATCCCGAAAACATCTAATCAAATATTTACATGTAGTAACAAGACCATCTTGCTCACCCCAGCCCCTTTGAGCTTCTGTCCCAGCTGTTCAAGGAAGCCTTTGATCCTTGACTCCTCTTCCTGCAGAAGGTCAGTAACCACACTCACATCAGTCATCACCATGGCTACCGACAGACACAACAAACATCACAACATGAGGCAGTCAACAACAAAATATTGGAAAAAATCATAAGCAAAATGATGAAAGGTTCTATGAAAAATCTGCATACTGTCTTGGCTTCGTTCGTCCTCAATCTCCCGCTGGCTAACCCTTAAAAGGGCTAATGTAGCAGAATGTAGTCCAGAGAGCGTAATGCGTTGTGTCGTAGTTTACAGCTTGACTGCGATGTTTGCACCTTTTGCAACACATCTGACTTCAGCAAGCATTTTTTTTAGTATCGGGTTAGCATTCCCTCTTCGGTCCCTTCTCCTTAGCCAGTCTGCTCTGTTGCAGCATGTTATCCAGGATCACCGCATGGATAGGACAAAAAAATGAAAAGAGAAAACAAAATATCTCCCATCCTGTGCACATGAAGTCTCTAAGGTAAGTACTATCAAATAGCTCTTTCTGTTCTACGTTCATTCCGTTGTCTTTTACCTCATTTTATCTTATCCTACTACTTGTTCTAACTTCAAAGCTCTTTTTTAAAACTATTTTGTTTTAATTTTGGAGAGTGGGCAAGAAATGCGAGCAGGTCATATAACTTAGGTCAGGTCAGGTCATCCCGTAACCGATGAGGTCATTGGGCACACATAAAGACATCCTCACAAACCCATGCCATTCCTCTCTGTCAGTGGTCGCTCCCTGTGCCTCCTCTGGTCGGAGATTGGTCCATTCTTTTATTTTGTCCTCACACCTCTTTTCGGGAACGGCCTCTTCGTCGTCTGCCTTGCACTTTTATTAGCAGGATCGTATTTGCAAGACCATTTGATCTCGATATGTGACCGTACCAAGCGAGTTTCCTTCTTTTGATAGTTGCCAAGAGGTCTTCAAAAGGCCCTATTGCTGTTTTAATTCTTTCTCGTATTTCCTCATTTGTAACTCGATCTTTGTACGTGACATTTAGAAGTCTTCGGAAACATCTTATCTCCAAGGTCTGTATCCTCCGCTGCAGGTCACCTGTAATTGCCCATGTCTCACAAGCATAGAGGAATATTTACAAGACCAATGTACGCATTAATCTGATTTTCGTGCATATTGCTAACTGTCTGTTTTGACAGGTTTCGTAAAGCCGTGCAAGCGCCGCTATTGTCTGTGCTATTCTGGCTGTATAACTAACATTCAAAAACATATTTATTATATTCTCAAAGGGAAGCGCGTGGTCTAGGGGTTGCCATCTTGGCGTACAGTCCCCACATAACAGGTTCAGATCATGTCGTGCTTGGTTATACAGACCAGGCATGTCGTGAATCCTTCGATGATATAGCCTGGGACTTTTTCAGCACATCCCACTGCTGTTGATATGGTACTAGTATTTGGTTCTAACGCCTGGCTCATGCATGCTTGTTTGCTTTACATCTTGCTCCTCCTTCTCTGGTGTTTGGTCCTTCACTTGGTTGTGGATGTTGTTTTAGTGAGGCTACTCCTTCGGTTGTTCTGTCCATTGTCACAAGGCACTTCCTTTTTCTTTTCCTCTCCAGTCTCTGGCATATCTCACATACTTGAAGGAATCCTTTCTCACGATGATATAATCTATAATGGATTTTTCTTTCATTGCCAGTTCACATTGCGCGCACGTGCGTGCGTGCGTAGGTAGGTAGGTATGTATGTATGTATGTATGTATGTATGTATGTATGTATGTATGTATGTATGTATGTATGTATGTATGTATGTATGTATGTATGTATGCATGTATGTATGCATATGCTTGTGAAAGAACTTTTTTGTGTGTTTGTGATGACCAGGTTTAACTCGCTGCAGAATCTCAGAAGTCGCCTTCCATCGCCATGTAAAACATCTTCACCGTATCTCCCTCCCATCTAGAATGATCTTTTCCAACTCTGGCATTGAAATCTCCAAGGAGGATCATTTTTGTAGTGACAATCATCCACAGTCTTTTCAAGCAGTTCAAAGAACTCATTTTTGTAGTGACAATCATCCACAGTCTTTTCAAGCAGTTCAAAGAACTCATTTTTGTGGTGACAATCATCCACAGTCTTTTCAAGCAGTTCAAAGAACTCATTTTTGTGGTGACAATCATCCACAGTCTTTTCAAGCAGTTCAAAGAACTCATTTTTGTGGTGACAATCATCCACAGTCTTTTCAAGCAGTTCAACGAACTCATTTTTGTGGTGACAATCATCCACAGTCTTTTCAAGCAGTTCAAAGAACTCATTTTTGTGGTGACAATCATCCACAGTCTTTTCAAGCAGTTCAACGAACTCATTTTTGTGGTGACAATCATCCACAGTCTTTTCAAGCAGTTCAAAGAACTCATTTTTGTGGTGACAATCATCCACAGTCTTTTCAAGCAGTTCAACGAACTCATTTTTGTGGTGACAATCATCCACAGTCTTTTCAAGCAGTTCAACGAACTCATTTTTGTGGTGACAATCATCCACAGTCTTTTCAAGCAGTTCAAAGAACTCATTTTTGTAGTGACAATCATCCACAGTCTTTTCAAGCAGTTCAAAGAACTCATTTTTGTGGTGACAATCATCCACAGTCTTTTCAAGCAGTTCAAAGAACTCATTTTTGACTTCTGCTCCCTCCCCCTCATTCAGGCGTAAACAATGATTTAGGCTAACTTGCCTTCTTCTTTGAGGTCCAGTACCACAATTCATTCAGAGACAAATTTCCATCTCTTGATGTTGTTCTTTTGACTCCTGGACACAATACAGCCCACCCCTCCTTTGGCTGTGTCAGTAGAGGGAACTGCTGTAGAGAAGCATATCCCACCCGCAAGCTACATAACTCCCTGTCCATTTTCTCTGAGTTCTGTGAGAGCTAGGATTTTCAACTTTGAATTCTTTATTTCTTCTATGAGCTCTTTCTCATTTCCATCTTTTCTTCTGTCATTCCATATTCCAAAAATGATAGTCTGTAATTCGTGCCAGGTCTTCAAGGTCAGTCTGGCTTTCTTCCTTTGTTGATCTGTTGTGAGTGAGGGATACAAACTCAGCTCACATACACAGCTGCCAATATTTGCCTGGCTCTAATAGACTATGGGAAGATCAGTCTGTTATGGATACTTCTTCTTCTGCGTTCGTTCTCAATCTCCCGTTACCAATCCCCGAACAGTTGTAAGTAGCAAGATGTAGTCTGGAGAACAGAATGTGTTGTGTTGCTAGTTTACAGCTTAGTTAAGGATACAAACCCAGCTCACATACGCAGCTGTCAATATTTGTCTGGTTCTGGTAAACTTGGGGAAGATAAGTTCTTTAGGGATACAAACAATAGTATGATTAGGCGAACAGGGTCCGTCGTGCCGAATGACCATGACCACGACTGATGGCCGCGTCTCAGTAGTTCCAGGACTTGGAGCCGTACGGGAGAATGAGGACA
Source organism: Ariolimax columbianus (assembly GCA_036924085.1). NCBI lineage: Eukaryota > Metazoa > Mollusca > Gastropoda > Stylommatophora > Arionidae > Ariolimax > Ariolimax columbianus. The sequence goes on from JAVGWX010000022.1 coordinate 45,473,318, forward strand.
ATACAGAAGGAGTAGATACGAAGCCTGGTCTCCAGGGATATAAACCCAGCTCACATACAACACAGCTGCCAATATTTGCCTTACTCTGGTAGATTTGAGGAAGAGCAGTCAGCGATGGATGGATGTAGTAGATTTGAGGAAGAGCAGTCGGCTATGGATGGATGCAGCATCAGCTGACATGCCCAGCTCTCAATGTGTGCATGGCTCTGGTTGTTGTTGTTGTTGTTGTTGAATGCCCACAATGAGTAAGCTGACTCTTGTTCACCTTGAAAAGGACGTTGGTGCGTTGTAGTAGCTTTCCTCACATCCCGAGCGTGCTGATGAAGGTAGACCGCAGTGATTCAGGCGGTTTGCTATGTTTGGCTTCACCTGCATGGCACTCACTACTATGGGGTTCACATCAGTCCACATCTCATCAGCCAGGCTGCCTTGAAAACAGATTGTTTCCTAGGAACGCTTTATGGAAGACAGACTGTCTGGTCAGTGTATTGTGCCTGCTGAACCTGACGCCACGTCCTGTCAGTATGTTGTGCCTGACTGGACTAGCGTCACAGCACCCCCCCCCCCCCCACATGCCCAGCTCTCAATGTGTGCCTGACTGTAGCAGATTTGAGGAAGATCAGTCAGCGATGGATGGATGCAACCTCAGCTCACATGTCCAGCTATCAACAAGGGATGCAAACCCAGCTCACAAAAGCTGATACCTCTAACAAATAAGTCTCTAACACTTCATCCACTGCTGAAGTGTTCTTATATCTTGATCTAACTGACAGCACACATGTCCAGCTATCAACAAGGGATGCAAACCCAGCTCACAAAAGCTGATACCTCTAACAAATAAGTCTCTAACACTTCATCCACTGCTGAAGTGCTCTTATCTCTTGATCTAACTGACAGCACACATGTTGAGTAAGTCTTTCTTCCTCTTATCTCAAACTAGCACGATGATGACAACAATAACAATAGATGGAAGCCGACGCTGATGTGGTTCAAACATGATGAGATGACTAACAGTCTGGCCTGTCTACTCACGTGATTGGATGATTGTGTGGTACTCTGGCACGTATAGAAGAATAACATGGTCAGTTTTCCTGTGAACATTCCTCATGTAAACTGAGAAGATAAAACAGAACACAACCAATAAGTCCTATAGAATGAACAAGAAATGCTAGTCACTTGACTGCACTTTGGTTGAAACAGACTGTGAGGACATGTTAAGTGGCAAGACTAGATCACCAACGCAGAGGTGTTGGAGAGAACAGGAACAGTCACAGCCTTTTCCATGCTTAGTCTTCGAAGGCTCCGATCGATGGGACCCACTCGGAGGATGGATGATGCCAGAATACCAACAAATCTTCTCCATGAGGAATTGCAGCTGGGGAAAGGTTTTGGTGACGGCCCCTACCTTGGTACAAGGATGTATGCAAGCGAGATATGAATGTTTCGGGCATCGATTTGGAATCATGGGAACAGGATCATCTTACATGGAAGAGCAGGATTAAGCATGGAATACAGACAAAGAAGACACTGATTGCTGATAGGCTAAGGACACAGCGTTTGAGAAGACACACTAATTCCGCAAACAGAGAGAGAGAGAGAGAGAGAGAGAGAGAGAGAGAGAGAGAGAGACAATGAATGAACAATTCTTATGGTGTCTGTTAAGCTTAATGAGGATGTCGCAAAGGAGACCAACGAACAAAACACACGTATTTATGAAAACACGAAAGAAGTAGTCCGACTGTGCGGGTTAAGTTATGAGATGTTGTCATGTGTTACAATATGTGATTATTGATTGCTATAAAAGGGATAGAAGAAATAAAAGGAAAGAAAATTATGGGTGGATTGATGCCATGACATGGTGAATCATCATCAAGCTGATAAACCTGAAATTGTGAAAGGATATGACCTAGTTTTTACTACAGAGGAAAATATGATTGAAAACGTTACTGTTGGGGAACTGTTTGGCTCAAGTGATCATCAAATCATCCATTGGGATCTTATTGCAGGGAAAGAAGTAAACATAAACATGTGAACATACGACTACTCGAAGGCAGACGTTAAGAAGATGAAAGAGGCAGCAAGCCACATAATCTGGAAAGATATTGTTGGAGGAACAGACGTTGAACAAAAGTGAAAGAGTTTTAAAGCACTTGTAGAAAAGCTCAAAGAAGAACGTGTTCCGTGTAGGGAGGTAAACCCCAAGCATAAAAAAGTGGATAACTAGATTTGTAGTTAAGAAAAAAATATATAGAGGCAGGTAAATCAAAAGAAACATATTTAAAATATTTGGACAAGCAGAACATAGCTCTGAAAGTGAATATAACAGCAAACAATAGACTTAAAAAAACGTTCAGAGGATCAAGACTGACAGTAAAATCTTCTTCTCTTATGTTAGAAACAAACAAAGAACGAAAGACAAAGTAGGCCCTCTCATAGACAGCACAGGGAAAATAATGTGGGAATAGGGAGGCAGCAAATCTACTCAATCACTACTTTGGCACAGTCTACACTAAAGAGGACTGCTCCAAGATCCCAGAGCCTACAGATATTTTTTTAAAGAGCCATGGTTACAGCGGGATTAAGATCAATCTGTATTACAGAGGAAATGGTTTTTAAAAAAACTAGAGGGGTTGAAAGTGGATAAATGTCCAGGTCAAGATGGTATCCATCCAAAAATACTGTTGGAAATTAGTGACCAACTAGCAAAACCATTGGCTATATTATGTTCTCAATCACTTGCAAAATGGATTGTTAAACGGGATTGGAAAGATGCAGGAGTGATCCCTTTATTCAAAAAGAGCAAAAAACCAGATCCAGCAAATTATAGACCGGTGAGTTTAATGAACATAGTTTGTACATTGTTAGAGTCAATAATCAAAGAAAACTTTGTAATGCATTTGTAACAGTTCCAGCCCGAGCATGAGCGTTTAGGGCAGGGGTAATGTGGTCTGCGACTCTGAGATCAAAGGTATGTGAATGTGTGCCAATGACACTCACCATCTCGACATTATGCCAAGGTCACTAACTGTCTTGATACTAAGTCAACAAAAGAAAACGGGGTTGGGGGAAAGAACGTGTCTAGACAGGTAAGAGGCTAGGTACTGACCACTGGCGTTCCGATTTGGGTAGTGTGTGATGAGTGACAGGAGTTAGAGTGATGCGTTCCAATGGCAGCTGAATGGCTTGGTCGACATCCCACAGACTGGCCATTGGACAGCTCTGATACTGCTTGAGACTATATAATACTGGACAAAGTTTAACTCAAGCAGACTGGCCATGGAGAGAGAGAGAGAGAGAGAGAGAGAGAGAGAGAAGAAAGAGATAGAGAGACATAATTTAGCTAGGAGTCTGTTTAGCTCACCGACTTAATAGAAGAGTGATTAATAGGCTGTTTTTACGAATGTGTGAGAACAGGGTCGCTGAACCAGCATACGCCTTCGAGTCTTGGCCAGTCGCTCTATAATGTATGTGTTAGGCGCACTGTGTCTAAGAGAGATCTAGATGTATGTGTGGTGTGTGTAGACACCGAGGGAACGATGTATGTTCCAGAGCGTGGGTATACGCAGATCGATTGAGTGTGTGATCAAAGTTGAACATATTGAATGTATTATGTCCAGATCACCCGCCTGAGGGGATCTGAGTGTCACAGAATACGAACGTGAGGACGAGTTTTTGAGAGTGTGTTGAGTGTGCGGATAAAGGGAGGGGAGTGTGTGGCTAGAACTGGGTTGGATTAGTTACGAGCAACATCAATAGCTTATAAACTCCGAGTATCTATTTAGATAAGATTGTATTTCTTGTATTGTTTGTAATTTCATTGCGCTCACTTTAATAGTTGTTGTAAGAGTATTGATATAATAAATATGCCACCTGCTGTGTGCTATGTTATTTGCTGTGTGTGGTCATGGATGATGTGGATGAGTGGATAAGAAGTACTCTGAGTGGTGTGAAGTGAAAAGTGGAGTGCCACAGGGCTTGGTTTTGTGACAGATGTTGTTCTTGATATATTTAAACGATTTAGACATTGATTTGGGATCCAGGATTGTAAAATTCGCTGATGACACAAAACTATGCAGCAGTGTCTCCTCTAAAGCAGAATATATTGAGGTCGGGTTTAGATCAAATTTGCTGCAGAAGATGGATGTGTTGGATCGAAAGGTGCAAATGTCGCAGTCAAGCTGTAAACTAGTGAAACAACGCATTCCCTTCTCTGGACCACATCCTGCTACTTGCAAAACCTTATTCATGGCTTGGTAGTGGGAGATTGAGATCGAACGCAGGAGAAGAGAATAACATTCGAGAATGGTCTGTAAGCTGGCAAATGGAGTTTAATGTAGATAAATGTACAGTCATCCACATGGGTAGATCCAATATGGAACATGATTACAGAATGGGAGAGAAAAAAATTAGAAAGATAGATAAGGAAAGGGATCTACGGGTTATAATAGATCATACAGGTAATATGAGTGAGCAAGTCCAGGTAGCAGTGAAAAAGGCAAATGAAATATTAGGTATGATAAAAAGAAATATTAAACATAGGAGCAAGGAAGTGATAGTCAAACTGTATAAAGCATTAGTTAGACCTAGATTGGAGTACTGTGTACAGGTATGGAGTCCTTATCATAGAGGGGATATAAACATGCTGGAAAGAATACAAAAACCAGCGACAAAGATGATAGTGGGATTCCAGAATTACAGTTATGAGGAAAGACTCAGAAAAACCGGCCTACAGTGTCTAGAAAAGATACAAATTCGTGGTGACTTAATACAGGTTTATAAGATAATCAAATGAACAGATAAATTAGACTATAAACAAGTTTTTTTTTCAAAATACAGCCACCCACAAGAACAAGAGGGCATAGGTACAAATTAACTAAAGAGAGGTCCAGATTAGATATTATGAAATATTTTTTTAGTCAGAGAGTGGTGAATGCTTGGAATACATTGCCACAGGAAGTAGTGGAGGCAGGGACAATTAATACTGTAATACATTTAAGAATAAACCGGATGCGCATAGCTTTTAGAGCAAGCTTATGTAAATGAAAATGGTTGTATACAGACTCTTCAAAGTCTTCTAAACCAGTATAAAGACTTTAAGTCATGATATTCTATACACGTCGATGTGGCACTCGATGAAGCTAAGGGAGGTCTCCTTTCACCCTACTTCATTTCACTTAAAAAATGATCCACACAATCGACATTTTATTTCACGACCAGTCGACCTCAGTCCGTGCCGCTGAAAGCCTTCCACGATTACATCACCGCCATGACGCTGGCAACGACGGGGTCTAAACAGCTTAGCAATGACGCCACCAGCGGTGTTTTGCCAGCTACAGACTTTACAGCCATAATTTTTTTATAACCCACCGGGTATGGCGCAGTAATACTGCCTGTGGTTGATTAAAGAATATGTTCCTGTACTAAAGTTAACACAGCAACAACGGGCAAAGAGTGAGAGAGAGAGAGAGAGGGGGGGGGAGGGAGGGAGAGAGGGAGTGAAAGAGAGGGAGAGAGGGGGAGGGGATGAGAGACACACGCAGAGCCAGATAGATAGATAGATAGATAGATAGATAGATAGATAGATAGATAGATAGATAGATAGATAGATAGATAGATAGATAGATAGATAGATAGATAGATAGATAGATAGATAGATAGATAGATAGATAGATAGATAGATAGTTTAATACCAACAATGAGTACGTTTACTCTTTTGTGCGGTCCGAAGAGGGCGTTAAATGGCCGGTTGTAGTAACTTTCCTCATATCCCGATCGTGCTGATGAAGGTGAACCACGGTCTTCCAGGTGGCTGTGCTATGCCTGGTTTAAGTAATGTTCACTACAATGGGGATCACATCGATCCCCATCACGTCAGTTTTGAAAAAAGCCGGTTCCCTGCGAACGCTATATTGAAGAGACATAGTGGTCTTGGTCAGTATATTGTACATGACAGGACTAGCATCTCAGTTCCCCAGACAGACAGACAGACAGATAGATAGATAGATAGAGAGAGAGAGAGAGAGAGAGAGAGAGAGAGAGAGCGAATGACCCTAGATAGTTTATTAATTCCTCATAAGGCTGGCGAATATTCGGTGGCCGAGGTGATGTGAGCTCGGTTAGCAATCCCAGCGTACCAGGTTCGAATCCCGTCACGCTAAGTTTGACAAGAGTGGGCGTGTCGGGGGTATTGTCATGGTATGACTCTTCTTCCAGTCGACCCAGCTGTAAACGGGTACCTGCCAAAGTCGGGGGAAATTACAAACCATCCACGGCTGCTATGGAGTTGTTACTCTGCCGCCGTCACTTTCAGCAATGGAAGGGAATGCTAAGGCACACCCGGACGCCATGGAGTCCGTTCTATGAATCATATCCCTTTCCTTTTTCATAAGACTGGAGGCCATAATTGTTAGTGGTAACATATACTGAGATGTTACAGATAACATGAATGTTATCTCTTGTTGTCGGCCATCATGCAGACTAATAGCGGCAGGCCTTCAAGTGTCTCCCTTGCTGGTAGACGTATAACCAGACTACTTGTACGATACGATGAGTTGGCCATATCATTCAAGTTATCGTACAGCCAATAATATGAAGTGTAGCAAGACATCTATGTGCTAGCACACGGTCCTCAAACACTCCAATGGCGGCATGATTTCAAGGAAATAGGTCAAAAGCCACTTGAAAATAATGTTGTCGACAAAGAAGAATACCGATATGAAATAAGCATACATCTATACGATATTTCTGAAAGTTCGTAAATGTGTGTGTTTACAGCCGCCATAACTCGCGAACCATACGACATATCGAGCTGACATTTTCAACGCAAATTATTTCAAGTAGATATGTCGTTCCCTTCACGAGTTATGGACCTACGATTAAACGGCTCCACGAAGAATATCGTTTATTGGCAAATACTGACACGATGAGCTGGATGTTCCTTATACTACTTGTCCTGCGATCTGAACCAAGGAATGAGGAGATAGACGAGATGGAGGAAGCGATGGACGGAAGAGTGGGTTGATGGGGAAGAGTTTGGTGTGGATGGGTTTGAGATATGGTGAACAGAGGAATGGGTTGGTTGACAGATAATTATCCTGGTCAACTACCATAAGAATTTTTCACTTGTTTAAAAATCTACCCATCTGCCCAAATCTATTTTTTAAAGTGTTACTCTTTTCTTTCGGTTTTTAAAAATTTTAAAGACCATTGTTTTCCATATAAAAACATTCTGATTCAGCCCTGAAACTTGGTATTACCTGATATAATATTGTAATGCAGATCGTTTAGTCGTCACTGGGCACGGGTTAGCGAGCCGTGTGTTCTAGATTCGTGTTCTAGCATGTTAATGACAACCATTTCAAAACATATAGAAATTATACATTACTAACAAAACATATAGAACTTATACATAACTAACAAAACATATAGAAATTATATATAACTAACAAAACATATAGAAATTATATATAACAAAACATATAGAAATTATACATAACTAACAAAACATATAGAAAGTATATATAACTAACAAAACATATAGAAATTATATATAACTAACAAAACATACAGAAATTATATATAACTAACAAAACATACAGAAATTATATATAACTAACAAAACATACAGAAATTATATATAACTAACAAAACATATTGAATTGTATATATAATTAACAAAACATACATAAATTATATATAACTAACAAAACATACAGAAATTATATATAACTAACAAAACATACAGTAATTATATATAACTAACAAAACATATAGAATTGTATATATAATTAACAAAACACTAGGAAATTATATATAACTTATAAAACATATAGAAATTATTTATAACAAATAAAACATATAGAAATTGTATACAACTAACAAAACATATAGAACTTATACATAACTAACAAAACATAGAAATTATACCTTAACAAAAACCCGGCAGAATGAAGGGAGTAAAACTAAAAAACGTGAATACATTTGGAAAATATTTGTAAAGGCAAATTAAAAGCTCTTTCATGACATCTTTTAGGTAAAAGTCAGCATATCTTTAAAAGAATATTCTCTGATACAAAAAGATTTTAAAGAAAGACACACATTTTCCTGATTTGATGGTCATATCTAGCTGATAGTTTATAGTAAGTATAAAATATGTGAGCATTATCGATTATTATAGAGCTTATAATATTAAAATTCAATTATTAAATTCACATAGCACTATCACTCACATTGCGCTACACAATTCACCAACTCAAAAACATAGGAACAAATTATGATGTGTTAAATATTCACTGAATTCGGAAATTTAGAAATCAATGGTACGCCTTAAATAATCGTTAACAATTTTTTTTTTAAATTGTACATTTTTTAAAAGTTGTTATCATACAACTTGGAATTTTTTTTAATGTTTCCACGAGTTGGATTCGATTAAACATTTTTTTTAAATGTCCTCGGTAAGAATTATGGGTATTGATTGATATAAGCAGACGCTGTGACCGATGTACAATACAAACGGCGAGAATTATTTACACATAAATAATAAAACAAAAGGCGAGCAAACATTGGAAAACAAAATGTGCGTCTGCATGCGAATCTCTACCGAGAAACGAATCTCTACCGAGAAATTCACAATTCATCTTAAAAACAATTGCACGGACTTATCAATTGTTCATTCTTGTGTAAGTCAAATTGGGAGTGGCCTAGTGGTTTCTGACAAAGCTATGTGACGAGAATAGATCCACTGCCACACTTAGAGCATGTCGTAAGAAGGCAACTAATATTGTAGTCTAACTCGGCTTGACACCCAACCATTCACACAGGTCAGAAGTCAGCTGTTCGGTACTGGTGGTGTGACAGACCTGTTGTACAACCCAACGGGTCGCTGTGGTCGACAGGTAAAGCAATCGTTTCTCATAGCGATGAACGAAAACGGCGTGGGTTCGAGCCCGGCAGGTTTCAAACTACCCCTGGTAACTGCATAGTAGTTCAGGACCAGAGAGTGAGGTAGATGACCAGCGCAGCTTCTTCCTCACTACAAATCAAATACAGCTCGTTACATCATCGAGACAACCTTTCTGATGGTGTCGTCATCCTCGCTGGCGACGGGCAACTAACTTACGCACCAACAGCCTGCAGAAACTGCTGAGGATCAGATGGCAGGACATGGTTTCATGATACAGATGTGTTCGCGCGATCGGACATGTCCAGTACACACACCATGATATGTGCACAACAGCTGGGATGGACTGACCATGTTGTACGCATGTCGGATCAACGTCTATGAAAGAGCTGCTCTATGGTGAACATTAAAATGGCAAGAGAACAAGCGGTGGGCAGTGGAAACGGTACAAGGACACACTTAAGAGATCACTGATCCAGTGCCGCCGTATTAACCACGATAACTGGGACAGAATCGCCACCAATCGCACAGACTAGCGCATCACTATTGCTGAGGGTGTTCAGAGACATGAGACCTCAACAATAGATGAGGTTATTCAGAAACGAATCTGCTCACACCAACCTTCCTTCAACCACGGTGCAAGGGGGTGTATAATGTCTCTGTACTAAATGCAACAGACAATTCACGGCTCAGATTAACTTATTTAGCCATGTTCGAACTCATCCGAATAGTGAATGCTGACATAGTGGTCCTCCTCGAATACGATGGACGAACAACACACCCCAACGTCTCATCCCCTTCTTTTTTCACAAGTTTAGAACCTCGAACACCTGGTAGTTGTTGCGGTCACTTGGGGGAAGAAGGTTAATGAACTGTGGGACAGGTAGCCGGGATAAATAACACAAGACTAATATTCTGCCCAGAGAGTTTGCTCGGTGTAACATGCGGTGGTAGGTAGGCGCAGACTAGGAGAGTTTATAATCTTACATGTCGTGTTTAGGCCATTTTATATTTTGAAGAATAAGACAAAGAACAGAGACGTTGATCGCCCCCCTGCCACCCCAAACAGAGTTGTCTTTGTTCCAATAATATATATTTAACAGCTGATTCTCATGGGACATTCCATTTCGGGTTAAGGGGAGGACATGTAGATATAATTTGATTGTAAATAAATAACAACTTAGATAAAGAAGAGGTGTAGAAAAGATGGTTCTTTTCAGTTCTGGGATCAATCTTCTGGAAGAAAGTAGGGTCCTAAAGAGGAGCAGAAGGGAAGATTGAAATAATTGGACAACCAAACACCGCCTTTTTATTTATTGAGCTGGCCAGAATTAAACAATGTCGACAAGAGTGGCGATGAAATCGACCGAACCACTTTGATGCGCCGGCGTCACATGAGCTGGCAACATGTATGAATCAAACATATGCCTGTATGTGTGACATTCTTGTGTTCGTTTCTCTCCTTTTCCATTTTCCGTTCGATACATTTGGTAGGTGCACCTGTGGTAGGATCAACAGTTAAGTTGACTGACTCATTTACTGTTTGATGATGAAATCTAGGGTTATTGGCAATCCCGTTATAGAAGCGATGTTTAGCACCTTCCCAGTTAAAAATTAGACTATTTTGTAACGTCACACCCCCCCCCTCCCCCCCCCCCCCCTCAAGAGAGAGTCGTCATAGATGGCGCAGGCTGAGATAACAATCGGACACGTCACTCCAGTTGAGACGATAGCCAAAGGGGAAGAATGGGTCCACACTAGGGATAGAATGATAGAGTACCAGAGTCATCGTAACCTTAGGCAAGGAATGCAGAGAACGGAGCAACGGGAGAGCAGTTCCCGAGGTAAATCAGCTGATAACTGAGAACACCCAGGAGAGTGACGCTGTCATATACACCGACGGATCAGTCGTGCGCAGTCGGACATCAGGCTGGGGTTTCTCGGCCAGAATGAGAGGAGAGGTTGTTGCTGAGCACAGTAGGGCATACATGTCAACAACCTCCAGTATGAGAATGGAGACAGAAGCAGTGACCTCAGCGCTGCAATGGATATCTGAGACTTCTATAACAAGGGCAGTCATCGTGACAGACGGACAAGGGTACTTCAGAAAGTACAGAAGGGATGGCTTAGGTACGAGTGGATAGCTGCTGTTGAGGTATCAAACCTCCATGCGCTGACCTGGATCTACTGCCCTGGTCATGCTGGGGTCCAGGGCAATGAAAGAGCTGACATCTTGGCTTCACGGGCTTCCATCATGGGTACATTGGTGATGGACAGAAGTGACATTTTGAAATCAATCAATGACCACCTGCTGGATGAGGACACCGCAATAGATGAAGCAGCAATCCACAGACTGCAACGTTTCGACATTAAACGAGGTTCGAGCGGAGTGGAGCGCATGAGAGAACAGCGCAGGAGAGTGTACAACCAGCGAGCTACAGCAACCATCAGCATCCATACCTTACGGCATTTGATGAGAGAGACTGAGCACCTATGGGTATACCCGGAGTGCAGTGACGTCGATTCTTAGAAACAGAACAGAAACAGAAACATGTTCGAATTTCGAGGGGTAGTTGCTTCGAAAGAGGTGTATCCAACAAATAAAGGAAGGTCGGAACAGATTGGGGGAGCAGATGGCCAGACGTGGGAAATGGATAGGAGACCGACTTGTACTAGGATTCCGTTGGCCTTTCAGTAAGAATGAAAAGTGTTTGACAGATGCGGTCGTGGGAAAGAATATTTGACCAACGAGTAATCAGGGAACACTAAGACTAGACACGGCTAAATATAGCATGCTGGCAGCATACCATTGCAAAGACCTCCATGAACTGATTGACGGACACCAACGATGGATGGAAAAGTGCACCAGATGAATAGGAATGAAACCTGTGAAAAGTATTTAACGAGAAGACAGATTTGGGTACACGTCTTAATTCACACAAAACAAAATAATATATATTTTTAAACACCGAAAATGAGGTAGGAGGAAGTCAAAGAATAGTCTACTTTTTTTACTGTTTGGGGTGTCATCCAGTTTCTATAGCATCACGGCGTTATCCATGCTGTCAGACAATGTAAGAACAAACCCTTCTTCTAACCCTTCGCAAAACTGAATATAACCATCTTTTCTACACTTATATCGTTATATATTACATTTACATTATCATATTTTACGTATTTATTTAAAAATAACATTATGTTGACCTGTCCTCCGCCTAACTCGGAATAGAATGACCCGTTACGTCAGATTAGAACCAATGGAACTCTGAGGTGAATTTAAGACGCAAATACCCAGATATGGACTGGAAATGACAATTGCCAGATAGCGAAAGAACTGAAAGAAGAAGAAATGACAGAGAACCAAGGAGGAACAGAGAAAGAACTAATCTGAGGTACAAGAACTGAGTGCAGAAGAACTGATAGAGGAAAAGGAAGAACTCAGATAGAACTGATAGAGGACAAGATAAAACTGGTAGAGGACAAGATAAAACTTGTAGAGGACAAGATAAAACTGGTAGAGGATAATATAGAGCTGGTAGAGGAGAAGATAGAACTAGTAGAGGAGAAGATAGAACTAGTAGAGGAGAAGATAGAACTAGTAGAGGACAAGATAAAACTGGTAGAGGACAAGATAAAACTGGTTGAGGACAAGATAAAACTGGTAGAGGACAAGATAAAACTGGTAGAGGACAAGATTGAACTGGTAGAGGACAAGATAGAACTGGTAGAGGACAAGATAAAACAAGTAGAGGACAAGATAGAACTGGTAGAGGACAAGATAAAACAAGTAGAGGACAAGATAAAACAAGTAGAGGACAAGATAGAACTGGTAGAGGACAAGATAGAACTGGTAGAGGACAAGATAAAACAAGTAGAGGACAAGATAAAACAAGTAGAGGACAAGATAAAACTGGTAGAGGACAAGATAAAACAAGTAGAGGACAAGATAAAACAAGTAGAGGACAAGATAGAACTGGTAGAGGACAAGATAGAACTGGTAGAGGACAAGATAAAACAAGTAGAGGACAAGATAGAACTGGTAGAGGACAAGATAAAACTGGTAGAGGACAAGATAAAACAAGTAGAGGACAAGATAGAACTGGTAGAGGACAAGATAAAACAAGTAGAGGACAAGATAAAACTGGTAGAGGACAAGATACAACTGGTAGAGGACAAGATAAAACTGGTAGAGGACAAGATAAAACTGGTAGAGGACAAGATAAAACAAGTAGAGGACAAGATAGAACTGGTAGAGGACAAGATAAAACAAGTAGAGGACAAGATAAAACTGGTAGAGGACAAGATAGAACTGGTAGAGGACAAGATAAAACTGGTAGAGGACAAGATAAAACAAGTAGAGGACAAGATAGAACTGGTAGAGGACAAGATAGAACTGGTAGAGGACAAGATAAAACTGGTAGAGGACAAGATAGAACTGGTAGAGGACAAGATAGAACTGGTAGAGGACAAGATAGAACTGGTAGAGGACAAGATAAAACTGGTAGAGGACAAGATAGAACTGGTAGAGGACAAGATAGAACTGGTAGAGGACAAGATAGAACTGGTAGAGGACAAGATAAAACTGGTAGAGGACAAGATAGAACTGGTAGAGGACAAGATAGAACTGGTAGAGGACAAGATAGAACTGGTAGAGGACAAGATAAAACTGGTAGAGGACAAGATAAAACTGGTAGAGGACAAGATAGAACTGGTAGAGGACAAGATAAAACAAGTAGAGGACAAGATAGAACTGGTAGAGGACAAGATAGAACTGGTAGAGGACAAGATAGAACTGGTAGAGGACAAGATAGAACTGGTAGAGGACAAGATAAAACTGGTAGAGGACAAGATACAACTGGTAGAGGACAAGATAAAACTGGTAGAGGACAAGATAGAACTGGTAGAGGACAAGATAAAAACAAGTAGAGGACAAGATAGAACTGGTAGAGGACAAGATAAAACAAGTAGAGGACAAGATAGAACTGGTAGAGGACAAGATACAACTGGTAGAGGACAAGATAAAACTGGTAGAGGACAAGATAGAACTGGTAGAGGACAAGATAGAACTGGTAGAGGACAAGATAGAACTGGTAGAGGACAAGATAAAACTGGTAGAGGACAAGATAGAACTGGTAGAGGACAAGATAAAACTGGTAGAGGACAAGATAAAACAAGTAGAGGACAAGATAGAACTGGTAGAGGACAAGATAGAACTGGTAGAGGACAAGATAAAACTGGTAGAGGACAAGATAAAACAAGTAGAGGACAAGATAGAACTGGTAGAGGACAAGATAGAACTGGTAGAGGACAAGATAGAACTGGTAGAGGACAAGATAAAACAAGTAGAGGACAAGATAGAACTGGTAGAGGACAAGATAGAACTGGTAGAGGACAAGATAGAACTGGTAGAGGACAAGATAGAACTGGTAGAGGACAAGATAAAACTGGTAGAGGACAAGATAAAACTGGTAGAGGACAAGATAGAACTGGTAGAGGACAAGATAAAACTGGTAGAGGACAAGATAGAACTGGTAGAGGACAAGATAAAACAAGTAGAGGACAAGATAGAACTGGTAGAGGACAAGATAGAACTGGTAGAGGACAAGATAGAACTGGTAGAGGACAAGATAGAACTGGTAGAGGACAAGATAGAACTGGTAGAGGACAAGATAAAACTGGTAGAGGACAAGATAGAACTGGTAGAGGACAAGATAAAACAAGTAGAGGACAAGATAGAACTGGTAGAGGACAAGATAGAACTGGTAGAGGACAAGATAGAACTGGTAGAGGACAAGATAGAACTGGTAGAGGACAAGATAGAACTGGTAGAGGACAAGATAGAACTGGTAGAGGACAAGATACAACTGGTAGAGGACAAGATACAACTGGTAGAGGACAAGATAGAACTGGTAGAGGACAAGATAGAACTGGTAGAGGACAAGATAAAACTGGTAGAGGACAAGATAGAACTGGTAGAGGACAAGATAAAACAAGTAGAGGACAAGATAGAACTGGTAGAGGACAAGATAGAACTGGTAGAGGACAAGATAGAACTGGTAGAGGACAAGATAGAACTGGTAGAGGACAAGATAGAACTGGTAGAGGACAAGATACAACTGGTAGAGGACAAGATACAACTGGTAGAGGACAAGATAGAACTGGTAGAGGACAAGATAGAAGTGGTAGAGGACAAGATAAAACTGGTAGAGGACAAGATAGAACTGGTAGAGGACAAGATAAAACTGGTAGAGGACAAGATAAAACTGGTAGAGGACAAGATAAAACTGGTAGAGGACAAGATACAACTGGTAGAGGACAAGATAGAACTGGTAGAGGACAAGATAAAACTGGTAGAGGACAAGATAGAACTGGTAGAGGACAAGATAAAACTGGTAGAGGACAAGATAGAACTGGTAGAGGACAAGATAAAACTGGTAGAGGACAAGATAAAACTGGTAGAGGACAAGATAAAACTGGTAGAGGACAAGATAGAACTGGTAGAGGACAAGATAGAACTGGTAGAGGACAAGATAGAACTGGTAGAGGACAAGATAGAACTGGTAGAGGACAAGATAGAACTGGTAGAGGACAAGATAGAACTGGTAGAGGACAAGATAGAACTGGTAGAGGACAAGATAAAACTGGTAGAGGACAAGATAAAACTGGTAGAGGACAAGATACAACTGGTAGAGGACAAGATAGAACTGGTAGAGGACAAGATAAAACTGGTAGAGGACAAGATAGAACTGGTAGAGGACAAGATAAAACTGGTAGAGGACAAGATAGAACTGGTAGAGGACAAGATAAAACAAGTAGAGGACAAGATAGAACTGGTAGAGGACAAGATAGAACTGGTAGAGGACAAGATACAACTGGTAGAGGACAAGATAGAACTGGTAGAGGACAAGATAGAACTGGTAGAGGACAAGATAGAACTGGTAGAGGACAAGATAAAACAAGTAGAGGACAAGATAGAACTGGTAGAGGACAAGATAGAACTGGTAGAGGACAAGATAGAACTGGTAGAGGACAAGATAGAACTGGTAGAGGACAAGATAAAACTGGTAGAGGACAAGATAAAACAAGTAGAGGACAAGATAGAACTGGTAGAGGACAAGATAGAACTGGTAGAGGACAAGATACAACTGGTAGAGGACAAGATAGAACTGGTAGAGGACAAGATAAAACAAGTAGAGGACAAGATAGAACTGGTAGAGGACAAGATAGAACTGGTAGAGGACAAGATACAACTGGTAGAGGACAAGATAGAACTGGTAGAGGACAAGATAGAACTGGTAGAGGACAAGATAGAACTGGTAGAGGACAAGATAAAACAAGTAGAGGACAAGATAGAACTGGTAGAGGACAAGATAGAACTGGTAGAGGACAAGATAGAACTGGTAGAGGACAAGATAGAACTGGTAGAGGACAAGATAAAACAAGTAGAGGACAAGATAGAACTGGTAGAGGACAAGATAAAACAAGTAGAGGACAAGATAGAACTGGTAGAGGACAAGATAGAACTGGTAGAGGACAAGATAGAACTGGTAGAGGACAAGATAAAACTGGTAGAGGACAAGATAGAACTGGTAGAGGACAAGATAAAACAAGTAGAGGACAAGATAGAACTGGTAGAGGACAAGATAAAACTGGTAGAGGACAAGATAAAACTGGTAGAGGACAAGATAAAACTGGTAGAGGACAAGATAGAACTGGTAGAGGACAAGATAAAACAAGTAGAGGACAAGATAGAACTGGTAGAGGACAAGATAGAACTGGTAGAGGACAAGATAAAACTGGTAGAGGACAAGATAGAACTGGTAGAGGACAAGATAGAACTGGTAGAGGACAAGATAGAACTGGTAGAGGACAAGATAAAACTGGTAGAGGACAAGATAGAACTGGTAGAGGACAAGATAAAACAAGTAGAGGACAAGATAGAACTGGTAGAGGACAAGATAGAACTGGTAGAGGACAAGATAGAACTGGTAGAGGACAAGATAAAACTGGTAGAGGACAAGATAGAACTGGTAGAGGACAAGATAGAACTGGTAGAGGACAAGATAAAACAAGTAGAGGACAAGATAGAACTGGTAGAGGACAAGATAGAACTGGTAGAGGACAAGATAGAACTGGTAGAGGACAAGATAGAACTGGTAGAGGACAAGATAGAACTGGTAGAGGACAAGATAGAACTGGTAGAGGACAAGATAGAACTGGTAGAGGACAAGATAAAACTGGTAGAGGACAAGATAGAACTGGTAGAGGACAAGATAAAACAAGTAGAGGACAAGATAGAACTGGTAGAGGACAAGATAAAACTGGTAGAGGACAAGATAGAACTGGTAGAGGACAAGATAAAACTGGTAGAGGACAAGATAGAACTGGTAGAGGACAAGATAAAACAAGTAGAGGACAAGATAGAACTGGTAGAGGACAAGATAAAACTGGTAGAGGACAAGATACAACTGGTAGAGGACAAGATAAAACTGGTAGAGGACAAGATACAACTGGTAGAGGACAAGATAAAACTGGTAGAGGACAAGATAGAACTGGTAGAGGACAAGATAAAACAAGTAGAGGACAAGATAGAACTGGTAGAGGACAAGATAGAACTGGTAGAGGACAAGATAGAACTGGTAGAGGACAAGATAGAACTGGTAGAGGACAAGATAGAAGTGGTAGAGGACAAGATAAAACAAGTAGAGGACAAGATAGAAGTGGTAGAGGACAAGATAGAACTGGTAGAGGACAAGATAGAACTGGTAGAGGACAAGATAAAACTGGTAGAGGACAAGATAGAACTGGTAGAGGACAAGATAGAACTGGTAGAGGACAAGATAAAACTGGTAGAGGACAAGATAGAACTGGTAGAGGACAAGATAGAACTGGTAGAGGACAAGATAAAACTGGTAGAGGACAAGATAGAACTGGTAGAGGACAAGATAGAACTGGTAGAGGACAAGATAGAACTGGTAGAGGACAAGATAAAACTGGTAGAGGACAAGATAAAACTGGTAGAGGACAAGATACAACTGGTAGAGGACAAGATAAAACTGGTAGAGGACAAGATAGAACTGGTAGAGGACAAGATAGAACTGGTAGAGGACAAGATAAAACAAGTAGAGGACAAGATACAACTGGTAGAGGACAAGATAGAACTGGTAGAGGACAAGATAGAACTGGTAGAGGACAAGATAGAACTGGTAGAGGACAAGATAGAACTGGTAGAGGACAAGATAGAACTGGTAGAGGACAAGATAGAACTGGTAGAGGACAAGATAGAACTGGTAGAGGACAAGATAAAACTGGTAGAGGACAAGATAGAACTGGTAGAGGACAAGATAGAACTGGTAGAGGACAAGATAAAACAAGTAGAGGACAAGATAGAACTGGTAGAGGACAAGATAGAACTGGTAGAGGACAAGATAGAACTGGTAGAGGACAAGATAAAACAAGTAGAGGACAAGATACAACTGGTAGAGGACAAGATAAAACTGGTAGAGGACAAGATAGAACTGGTAGAGGACAAGATAAAACTGGTAGAGGACAAGATAGAACTGGTAGAGGACAAGATAAAACTGGTAGAGGACAAGATACAACTGGTAGAGGACAAGATAAAACTGGTAGAGGACAAGATAGAACTGGTAGAGGACAAGATAAAACTGGTAGAGGACAAGATACAACTGGTAGAGGACAAGATAAAACTGGTAGAGGACAAGATAGAACTGGTAGAGGACAAGATAAAACTGGTAGAGGACAAGATAGAACTGGTAGAGGACAAGATAAAACAAGTAGAGGACAAGATAGAACTGGTAGAGGACAAGATACAACTGGTAGAGGACAAGATAGAACTGGTAGAGGACAAGATAAAACTGGTAGAGGACAAGATAGAACTGGTAGAGGACAAGATAGAACTGGTAGAGGACAAGATAGAACTGGTAGAGGACAAGATAAAACTGGTAGAGGACAAGATAAAACTGGTAGAGGACAAGATAAAACTGGTAGAGGACAAGATAAAACTGGTAGAGGACAAGATAAAACAAGTAGAGGACAAGATAGAACTGGTAGAGGACAAGATAGAACTGGTAGAGGACAAGATAAAACTGGTAGAGGACAAGATAGAACTGGTAGAGGACAAGATAGAACTGGTAGAGGACAAGATAAAACTGGTTGAGGACAAGATAAAACTGGTAGAGGACAAGATAGAACTGGTAGAGGACAAGATAGAACTGGTAGAGGACAAGATAAAACTGGTAGAGGACAAGATAGAACTGGTAGAGGACAAGATTGAACTGGTAGAGGAGAAGATAGAACTGGTAGAACTGACAGCGAGCGGTGAAAAACGAGGGAAGGGACAGTGAAGAAGACGTGCTCTGAGATAATCGGACGTGCTCTGAGATAATCGGACGTACTCTGAGATAATCGGACGTACTCTGCGACTGTAAGGAACGCACGTTCGCTTGCGAAAGATCCGATAAGATTCAAATAGAGCAAACCAGAAGATGAACACAGACGGGAGCAAGGAGACAGGCCTCGTTCATCAAACTGAGAAAGCAACTATCAAGAACGTATAATGAGAATCAAATGTTAACTTTTATTCGCAGATGGCCTGGCATATACAGACGGACAGATACTACACAATCACATGGCCACTATCTGCGATCAGTACGGTATGGGTTTCAACACGGCTACGGCGACGACTCTGAAAATGGGAAGAACACATAGGCTGCTAACATTTGAGCGTTCAGAAAGTGGCTCGTGTACTATGGCAGCATTTCTCAGAAGACGGCAGGTGTGAAAGATTGAGACCAGATATCATAAAGCAGCAGGACCGCCTTGTCAACTTAGCGCCACTGCTCACCATCCTCACATTAGTATGGCAACACAACAGCAGCTGATCCACAGCATATACCAGCCATGTGCTGCCAGAGCCAAACATGGTCTTGTCCAAGGCGCGAGAGCGTGAAGTCTGCACATGTCAAACGAGCTGGATATAATTCAAATACAGACATACCAAAACAACCAACAGTTGGATATAATTCAAATACAGACATACCAAAACAATCAACAGTTGGATATCATTCAAATACAGACATACCAAAACAACCAACAGTTGGATATAATTCAAATACAGACATACCAAAACAACCAACAGTTGGATATCATTCAAATACAGACATACCAAAACAACCAACAGTTGGATATCATTCAAATACAGACATACCAAAACAACCAACAGTTGGATATCATTCAAATACAGACATACCAAGATGCTGTGAACCGAAACAGAGCTAGCATAGTGTCTGGGAGTAGCATCAGTCCGATCTACACGAACTACCAGATAAAGTTATTAATTAGTTGGGACTATAAATATACGTATCATTTTGAGGAGGAAGACTAACGTCTGGTCAGGCAAAATTTACTGGCCAAGACCCTAACCTCGGCTTCTCAGCAGCCCTCCCTGGAAACGGCGGACTGTTTTCATGGCAGCCTGGCTAACAAGGTGAGTGATCGACGTGATCCCCGTAGTAGTGAGCGACACGCAATAGAAGCCACGCACAGCACAACCGCTTGGAGGACCCTGGTCCACCTTCATCAGTACCCTCATGATGTGAGGAAAGCTACTGCAACCCGCCACTTAACGTCCTTTTCAGGGCGCACAAAAGCGTAAACCTACTCATTGTGCTGACATCATGTCACTTTTATTGAATGTGCTGATAAAATAAAATGAAAGTGATTTGAACAATCGTTTACAGTGGAAGTAATGAACGCGTGCAGACATTGATCTTTCCCTTCAACATAAAAGAGTCGATCGCCCAGGACAGATCCACAGTTTGAGAATCGCCGTGATATCTACAGATGTGCCACAGTGGGTTTGACATAAATCTATAGAAACACTTTTACCATATACCGATACAAGAATAAATAAATGTAAGTAGACGGACTGAAAGGGTGAGTAAACAGTTTTCCTGGGAACTGGGCGAAGAGGAAAAAAAAAAGGGGGGGGGGGGACGGCATATACAATATAGCACTTGTACAGCCAGTAAAATAAGCATTTCTCCTGTCAAACGGCAGATGCGTGCGCCATATTTATGTAATGCGCACAGCATGTGGATGACAGTAGACATGTAATGAGATGCGTGTACGGTCATGAGTAAATGCGTGTACGATCATGAGTTAATGCGTGTACGATCATGAGTTAATGCGTGTACGGTCATGAGTTAATGCGTGTACGGTCATGAGTTAATGCGTAACCGGCGATAACCCGTTGCCACACAGACACTGACGCTAAATAAACCAGTACTGTAAGTTGGAGGAGGTTTATAAGCTGAAACATTGTCCAAGTGGCCAGGGGAAAAAACTGGGGGATGCTAGCGATACTGTAAACTGATGCTATATAAACCAACCACATCCTCTGTTTTTTAGTTTTCGTTTCTGTCCACTTGGACATTGTTTCAGCTTATAAACCACATCCAACTGGTTTATTTAACGTCAGTTTGCTATATCGTTAGCGTCACCCGTCATCCATTTATAAACTTACACTCACAAGAGTCACAGTCACCAAAGTTACACTCACCAGAGTCACACTCACCAAAGTCATACTCACCAGAGTCACACTCACCAGAGTCACAGTCACCAAAGTCACAGTCACCAAAGTCACACTCCTCAGAGTCATACTCACCAGAGTCCCACTCACCAGAGTCACACTCACCAAAGTCACACTCACCAAAGTCACACTCACCAGAGTCATAGCCAACAGAGTCCCACTCACCAGAGTCACACTTACCAGAGCCACAGTCACCAGAGTAACACTGACCAGAGTCACACTCACCAGTGAACGCCAACAAACGAGAGGATACTGGATGAGAACCAACCACGAGAGCAGGCAGGTTTCAGGAAAGACTTCTTGACCAATGAATGGAGAGAGCGCATGAAGTACAGATGCCTTTATGCTTTGTGTCCGTGGATTATGAGAAGGTTTTCGGTAACATCGAAATAACCGCGGTGCTGAATGCCCTGAGAAATCTTGGAATTACGCTCAACTGATAGAAGAGATAAACAGCGGATGCACAACGGATATCACCGTATTCTATAGACATATCACCAAACCGATACGACGTGGCGTCCGACAGGGTGGTACAATATTTCCAAAGCTCTTCACATTGGCCCTTGAGAAGGTCTTCAGAAATCTGGATTAAGGAGATGTAGGCCTAAACAAAGACGGATGTTTACTCATCACAGGTTTGCTGATGACAGGCATCCTCAGCCTCGACCTAAAAAAGCGGGCAAAAGTCTGAGTGAGCTCAGCAGAGCAGGCGTTGCAGCTGGCCCACGAATCAATAGACAAAAAAACGGTAGTGCATGAGATGCAGTGGTCAGCGACCCATAGCTGACTGCTAGCGTCATGGCCAGCGAACCAGAGCTGCCAAGACCCTTCTACACCTCCACGCTGTGATCCGGGATAACAGGCTGCAACAGAGAAGACTGGCTAAGGAGAGGGGATCGAAGAGGGAATGCTAAGCGGTACTCAAAGAATGATCGCTGAAGTCGGATGTATTGGACCGAAAGGTACAAATATCGCAGCCAAGCTGTAAACTACGTCACAACGCATTCCGTTCTCTGGATTACATTCTGCTACTTACACCCTTGTCAGGGTTAAGTAGCGGGAGATTGAGAACGAACGAAGCCAACGATCAGAGGAATCGATAAATTAGACTATAACAAGTTTTTTTTAAATACAGCCACATACAATAACACGAGGGCATAGCTACAAGCTGACTAAAGAGAGGTCCAGGTTAGATATTAGGAAATATTTTTTTAGTCAGAGAGTGGTGTCTGCTTGGAATGCATTGCCAGGGGAGGTAGTGGAGACAGGGACAGTTAATGCATTTAAGAATAAACTGGATGCGCATAGCTTTTAGAGCAAGGTGATGTAAATGTAACTGGTTGTATACAGACTCTGCAGGGTCTTCTAAACCAGTATAAAGACGTTAAGTTAAGTTAAGTCACGAAGCCAAGCCAAACACCAGTCCATACTCAACACCTTCTGTCTTAAAGGGAAAATGCGGCTTGAAGAGTATCCGGTTGAAAACGTCAATTCTTAAATCTACTTGGGCCAAGAGATCACCAACTCCCATCTTTAAATCGTATAATCTCGTGAAGGATAGCAGCAGCCTGGCTCAGCTTCAACTGTAGTAAACCTTTCTTCTTCTTCTTCTTCTTCTTCTTCTTCTTCGTACGCTGTCAGACGTCAACCTGTATTTTTTTCAAAAAAAGCAGCGGTCATCCTGAGGTTGTCGACACTGCCATATAGCTTGTCTAGTGTTGCCACTGGTGATGGCCACATCTGCTTTCTCTGATCCTCGTATGTCAGGCAGTTTTGCAGCAAATGTTCAGCGGTCATTTTCCTGGTACCACACGTGCATTCATCAGTGCCACCTATCTTCAGTTTATTGAATAGGTGGTACCTCAGTCTATTGTGGCCTGTGTGAAGTCTGAAGACCACGACCTGCTCTCTTCTGTTCAACTGGTAATAGGCATCGTTTTTTTTGTGTAGCCAGTATGTTCTGTTTCCCATTTGGTCATGTATCTAGCTCTAATAAGCCTTTTTGACACTTCGTAGGTCACACTAGGATCTGGTTGTGGTAGTCTTGCACCTTCTTTTGCCAGTCTGTCTGCCTCCTCGTTGCCTTGGATGTTACAGTGGGATGGAACCCACTGTACCACTACTCTTTTTGGAGCGGACTGCTGGCATAGTTGACAGAGTACTGCTCTTAAAACATTAAGTTCAGTATTTTTCTGGCTTTTTAGTGCTGTGACTACGGCTAGGGCATCTGTAAACAGGACTATATGGCTTTCATTTCTTTTGCCTGTCTCCATTTCTTCTACTGCAGCCCTCAGTGCCTCTGCCTCCGCTCTAGAATTGCTTGCAACTGTAGTAAACCCATATTGGAACAGATGCGAAACGACAGCACTAGAGCTCACACCTTCAACATAGCTATTCCAGCTATGGTAGATGGTTGTGAGGTGTGGAACCTACGGAAAGCTGATGCCGGTAGTCTTCAAGCTGCCAACCGAGCGATTCATCGAAGAACATTGACGATCTCTCATCGAGACCTTCTTCTGCTTTCGTTCTCAATCCCTCGCTACCAAGTCCTGAACAGAGCTTTGCAAGTAGCAGGATGTAGTCCGGAGAACGGATTGCGTTATGTCTTGTTTGTTGTTGCTTAGATGTTTGCCTCACTTGTTTCTACTGGCGGAGGCGCGCCATTTTCCACCCCAGACCGTAGTCCATTGGGCGATATCAGGACGCATAAACCAGTGCTTGGATGAATGTATGCGTCTGTATGTACCCATACTAGGTTTGTGCGCCCTCAGAAGCTAGCCCAACCAAAGTGCAATGGAAGGGCCTCACCATGAGGGCGCGTGTGAAAGTTGTGCAAGAGTGTGACTGTAGGATAAAGTCAACTGAAACAGAGTGAGGTAAGAGGAGAGAGAAGGGGAAGAGTGGCCCCCACGGTGAGCCTCCTGCGTTATGTCGCTAGTTTACAGTTTGACTGCGATATTTGCACCTTTCGGTACGACACATCCGTTTTCGGCAGATCATCGAGACCAAATCCGCAACGCAGAGATCAGACGTCGACCTTTTTTTCCACTGGCGTCATAAATGTCGCGCTGTTACGAAAATACAGATATGGCCGGCCATGTGGTGTGCATGCTGGATAACAGATGGGCATGTGGAGTGACGTCATCGTGGCCATACAACTTCAGACGGTCTCACGGACAACTGAGGTGGAGAGATGGCCTGATGGAGATCCTTGGTCCAACATGGTACACCAAGGCAAAACAGCAAAATGAGTTTACTCAATATTTGGCTAACTGGCATCATACACAAGTGCCTGCTTGAATAACAAGATTTCGAGATTCAGAGAGTTGGAGGCTTTTTACAAGCTGAAACAATTTCCAAGTAGACAGACACAAAACCTGGGCGACATAGGACGATACAGATGCCCACTACATGACGCTCACAGAATACTTTCCTTAGTTTTCGTTAACAATAAAACAGGAAGGATCAATATAGGAAAGACAAACCACAAACTGACTGAAAGAAGGGGGGGGGAGGGCGAGTGGCGGCGGCAGTCTAGCCTGTTGTTAATATAAGCAAATAGAAGACTGATCTGTTGAGCTTGACAAACTCAACAAAACCACTATCTGGATTATGCAATTGACCAGATTAATTGCAGTTCTGAAATAGCCTAGGGTGACAGATTAATTGCAGTTCTGCAATAGCCTAGGGTGACAGATTAATTGCAGTTCTGCAATAGCCTAGGGTGACAGATTAATTGCAGTTCTGCAATAGCCTAGGGTGACAGATTAATTGCAGTTCTGCAATAGCCTAGGGTGACAGATTAATTGCAGTTCTGCAATAGCCTAGGGTGACAGATTAATTGCAGTTCTGCAATAGCCTAGGGTGACAGATTAATTGTAGTTCTGAAATAGCCTAGGGTGACAGATTAATTGCAGTTCTGAAATAGCCTAGGGTGACAGATTAATTGTAGTTCTGAAATAGCCTAGGGTGACAGATTAATTGCAGTTCTTAGATAGCCTAGGGTGACAGATTAATTGTAGTTCTGAAATAGCCTAGGGTGACAGATTAATTGCAGTTCTGCAATAGCATAGGGTGACAGATTAATTGCAGTTCTGCAATAGCCTAGGGTGACAGATTAATTGCAGTTCTGCAATAGCCTAGGGTGACAGATTAATTGCAGTTCTGCAATAGCCTAGGGTCACAGATTAATTGCAGTTCTGCAATAGCCTAGGGTGACAGATTAATTGCAGTTCTGCAATAGCCTAGGGTGACAGATTAATTGCAGTTCTGCAATAGCCTAGGGTGACAGATTGATTGCAGTTCTGCAATAGCCTAGGGTGACAGATTAATTGCAGTTCTGCAATAGCCTAGGGTGACAGATTGATTGCAGTTCTGCAAAAGTTTTTTGGTTTTTTTCCCGAGTGCTCTGTCGGGGTCTTTGTGTATGACAAGGACAAGAATAGCACCCCTGCCCCACAGAGAGCATGTCGTAAGAGGCGACTAACTGTGTGACATGGCATAACACCAGCCACTGTTAGGTGGTTTGTTTAGAGAAGCATAGATGGCGCCTAACAGGCTGCGGGTCTTCTTTGCTCTAGTGTTTGAGTCTATTAAAATGCACTCGCACATCAGTTAGCCACCCACCGTTGCACTTGTCCCAACGTAGCGGAGTAATAAGCTGCTCGAGCCTAGCCTGCTAAGCAGGAAATCCTCCTTCTGGCTATATCCAGCTCATACCAGAGCTGAGACCTGTACCGGGGCATCTGCCACTGTAGATGTACAGGTCGACTAGAAACTAAGAATAGTTTAAGTTGACAGATTAATTGTAGTTCTACAATAGTTTAAGGTGACAGATTAATTGTAGTTCTACAATAGTCTAGGGTGACAGATTAATTGCAGTTCTGCAATAGTCTAGAGTGACAGATTAATTGTAGTTCTACAATAGTCTAGAGTGACAGATTAATTGCAGTTCTGCAATAGTCTAGAGTGACAGATTAATTGTAGTTCTACAATAGTCTAGAATGACAGATTAATTGTAATTCTACAATAGTTTAAGGTGACAGATTAATTGTAGTTCTATAATAGCCTAGGATGACCAAAAGGCCCTTTTCCTGGATCTCACAGAATGTAGATTCTATTAAAGGAATTTTTATTCACCGATACAATTTCAAATGAGTATCGTACTTTCAATTTCATGATCATTTGCGAGAACATACACCTTTTAAAAAAGATAATATCAATGACTGATTCATTTGTGGAAAGAAAATGATGTCTTAATGACACTTTTAAAAACATACATTTTTGAGGTACGTAATCTCCATAGTAGTCAGCGATTCGCAGATTTAGCATAGCATGGCACAAATTGCCTGAAGGACCCCGGTCTACCTCATCAGCACGCTAGGGATGTGAATAAAGCTACTGCAGCCCGCCACGTTAATGCCTTTTCAGGGCACATAAAAGAGTTGTAATTGTCATTGTGGGCTTTCAAAAATAACAAGGTCATGTTTCGTCTGCTTTTTTGTTTTTTTTACTTAGTGTTTCATTTTATACCCTGTGGTGTAGAGGTTTGCTAGAGATAACATGAGCATCTGCTGTCTGCTAACCTGGGATGTAGACGTTTGCTGGAGATAACATGAGAATCTGCTGTCTGCTACCCTGAGGTGTAGATGTTTGCTAGAGATAACATCAGAATCTGCTGTCTGCTACCCTGAGGTGTAGATGTTTGCTAGAGATAACATCAGAATCTGCTGTCTGCTACCCTGGAATGTAGAGGTTTGCTGGAGATAACATGAGAATCTGCTGTTTGCTACCCTGGAAGATAGAGGTTTGCTGGAGATAACATGAGAATCTGCTGTCTGCTACCCTGGGGTGTAGAGGTTTGCTAGAGATAACATGAGAATCTAATGTCTGCTACCCTGGGGTGTAGACGTTTGCTGGAGATAACATGAGAATCTGCTGTCTGCTACCCTGGGGTGTAGAGGTTTGCTAGAGATAACATCAGAATCTGCTGTCTGCTACCCTGGAAGATAGAGGTTTGCTGGAGATAATGTGAGAATCTGATGTCTGCTACCCTTGGGTGTAGAGGTTTGCTGGAGATAACATGAGAATCTGCTGTCTGCTACCCTGGGGTGTAGACGTTTGCTGGAGATAACATGAGAATCTGCTGTCTGCTACCCTGGGGTGTAGAGGTTTGCTGGAGATAACACCAGTATCTGTTGTCTGCTACCCCGGGGCCTAGAGGTTTGCTGGAGAAAACACCAGATAGAATAGTCTGGTGTTTCAGAAGCTAAAATGACTGACTCCAGGACTATATCCTTCAGGGTTGCTTGATGATTTGATCATAGCTCAAATATTGTATCAGATTAGAAGATTTTAGCTAAACAGTGACAATAGAATCTGATAAATGGAGAATAGTAATTGAAGATTCAGATTTCAGGTCTGTCTGCGACATATTTGGAATATTGTGTTAGGACCATATTTTTCTTGACCAACGACACACTAGGGGTAATATGGTCAACATTGTGCAGGCCGTCTATACTTTCCCAGGTTATTCTGGTATCCAATGTTTTAGGCTGGGTCGACCCTGGGAACGGTTTTGTGATCAGGAAAAATGCTGCACCAACTGGCAACTGAACCCCAATTACTCAGCTGAGAAGTCAGTGCACTAACCTCTAAAAATAGACGTCGCTGAATTGGTTATATCGATTGACTTGATACCCAAATATCAATACCATTGACAAGGAAAGGAAGGCGCATTTATAAAATAAATAAATATATAAAAATGGACAAGCTCCAACAATTAAAGCCAAATCTAATGTGATGTTTACTTTAGATGATGTAAATGGTCACATATGGATATCTGTATAAACTCTTGTATTAAATATAAACCTTTAAATCCTACAACCAAGTGTTGGATATTACATCATGCTAGTGGCGATAGTAGGCATTTTATATTGTAGTATAACATTTATCTGGGTTTGTTTTTACATCCCCGTAGTAGTGAGCGCCACACAGATGAAGCCAAGCATAGCACAACTGCATGGAGGACCGCAGCCAACCTTCATCAGCATGCTCGGGATGTGAGGAAAGCTAATACAACCCACCACTTTACATCCTTTTCAGTGCGCACAAAAGAGTAAACTAACTCATTGTGGACATTCAACAATAACAGTCTGGACTTTAAAAAGGAGCCAGCTTAATATCCTTTCACAAAAGTATAGTATAAGACCATTTCATAAAAGTACAGTTTAGGATCAGTTAATAAAAGCCTCTTATCAATAGGCCGGACGACAGCCCTAGCTTCGATTCCAGAAGATGGCATACCACCTCCACTCCAGACTTGGCCTTCTCCACGGGGGATATCCATCACAAAATAGATCGTCAGGTGCTTGACCAATTGGCAGGTAGCGACAAGAGGCCAATTAGGCTAGAAATTGACATGGAAGTAGGCCCCCAGGAAATAAAACCGCTGCCACGTTGGAACTACAGACGAGCCGACTGGGACAGATTTGCAATGCTGACAGATGGACTGTGTGAAACTATTAACCTGACGTAGTAGATGTTTCTGCTCCCTACAGCAGCACTAACCTGACACTGACGTTGACTATTTCAACTTTGCTGTCAATCGTGATATCTCTGAATGTTCATGTTATTTAATGTCAGGAATGCCAGTCTTGTCGTTCCAATTGTGGTCTTTACATTTGCACCCTGTACCGCCTGAAGTGTCACTTTTGCTGCTCAAATAGATAAAGGGATGCGCCTCCTCCAATATCTCTCCTTTCTTCTTCTTCTTATTCTTCTTCGTACGCAGTCAGACAACAACCTTAATTTTTTCGAAAAAAAAGCAGCGGTCATCCTGAGGCTGTCGACACTGCCATAGAGCTTGTCTGGTGTTGCCACTGGTGATGGCCACATCTGCTCTCTCTGATCATCGTATGTTGGGCAGTTTTGCAGCAAATGTTCAGCGGCCATTTTACCGGTACCACACGGGCATTCGTCAGTGCCACCTATCTTCAATTTGTTGAATAGGTGGTACCTCAGTCTATTGTGGCCAGTGCGAAGTCTGAAGACCACGACCGGCTCTCTTCTGTTCAACTGGTAATAGGCATCGTTTTTTGTGTAGCTCTCCTTTCAACATGGTTGACTATAAATGAGGCGGATCGGATAGTATCAGGGTGCCTAAAACCTACCACCATAAAATAGACCCTGTAATTGGCATAGCACCACCCGAGATTCAAAGAAGTGTAGCAGCAGAAATCGAACGATAAAAACAGGAGCACGACCCAAGTCACCCAATGTTTGGACATCAGGTACAGAGCACAAGACTCAAATCCAGACATACCTTCCAAAGAAAAACAAAACCCATACATACAAACACTGAAAGCCGCTGCATCGAGAGGTGGCAAAAATTGGTGCAGACCCCAGAGATGGAACTTCGGGAGGAACCTGCACCTGGACATCACCAACCATACACAACCTGGAAGTTGCTGAACAGACTCTGAACTGGTGTATCACGGTGCAAGAGGAATATGAAACGATAAGGATACACAGATGATGACACATGTGACCCATACCACCTGATGAGCTGCCCCAACATCCAGGAAACATACAATAGGTGCCGCATGCTGGAAGCAAACAACAAGGCAATCCATGTAGCTGGATACTGGATGCATTCTGTTTAATGTGGTGCTTGGACACGGAAAGTAAGTCAGTATGGTTGACCTATTTTAAAGAATGTAGTTTCGTCAGTCCTAATATGGCTGGTTGTACTTTTACCCTATCAAGTTTGTCTTGCATTTGGCTATGATAATATAAGAGAAGCATCGGATCTGTAGCAGCTCCAACTGGCTGAACTACCGTAGCAGATGGAGCAAGGGGTCTGCACTAACTATATTCTCACTTCCAACAAATTAACTATAAGACTAATTGAAATTAAAACACAACAATGAAACTTTAATTATATACGTTCACAACAGACTCTCCAATCTTCACTCTAAACAAAACCTTTCTGGCTGTAAGGAATATGAACTAAAACTATAACTAAAATAAACTTGATTATGAACTACAGCTTGATAAACGAACCATTAGACTACTTGATAGTCAAACTGTAACTTGATAAATGAAATGTAATTTAATGGACAAACTGTCATGTGGATTGCAACAGGATGGAAGATTTATGTCTGTTCTGCAACCCAGGTGATTTTGTCTGTGGTCCTATTCTTCTCGTCGACGGTGGCTCGTAGTGATCGTTGAAGTCCTGGATCAGTGTGCTGGTCAAATATCTCTCTAGTTAGACGCTGGATTCTCATCAGCGATGCAAATAAATAGTATCTAAGATGACTATCTAAGATGACTATCTCGTGCGTGTTCCTCGTGACACACTACTATATCCGGTTCTACCACTTGCTATTGCGAAACATCAATTTCATTACTAGTTACCTTCCACTGATATGCTGCTGAACATCTGGACTCATGTGGTGAAAGATTGTCTGTCAAAATCTCTCCCTCTCACTGGGCCCCAAAAATCTATCTGCTTTCTTCTTTCCTCTTCACTGTTATCAAGACGGTCCTGTTTTCGTTGCTCGCTGCAGACTGGTTTTGACTTGTTCTCAGATCTTCGCTCTAGAATATGTTGACTTGTTCCTCCGCTCTTCACTCTAGAATATGTTGACTTGTTCCTCTGCTCTTCACTCTAGAATATGTTGACTTGTTCCTCCGCTCTTCACTCTAGAATATGTTGACTTGTTCCTCCGCTTTTCACTCTAGAATATGTTGACTTGTTCCTCCGCTCTTCACTCTAGAATATGTTGACTTGTTCCTCCGCTCTTCACTCTAGAATATGTTGACTTGTTCCTCCGCTCTTCACTCTAGAATATGTTGACTTGTTCCTCCGCTTTTCACTCTAGAATATGTTGACTTGTTCCTCCGCTCTTCACTCTAGAATATGTTGACTTGTTCCTCCGCTCTTCACTCTAGAATATGTTGACTTGTTCCTCCGCTCTTCACTCTAGAATATGTTGACTTGTTCCTCCGCTCTTCACTCTAGAATATGTTGACGTGTTCCTC
This sequence comes from Ariolimax columbianus, assembly GCA_036924085.1. NCBI lineage: Eukaryota > Metazoa > Mollusca > Gastropoda > Stylommatophora > Arionidae > Ariolimax > Ariolimax columbianus. Next base: position 45,504,874 of record JAVGWX010000022.1, read on the forward strand.
CGCTCTTCACTCTAGAATATGTTGACTTGTTCCTCCGCTCTTCACTCTAGAATATGTTGACTTGTTCTCAGATTTTGCTCTAGAATATGTTGACTTGTTCCCCCGCTCTTCACTCTAGAATATGTTGACTTGTTCCTCCGCTCTTCACTCTAGAATATGTTGACTTGTTCTCAGATCTTCGCTCTAGAATATATTGACTTGTTCCTCCGCTCTTCGCTCTGCAAATTTGTTTCTCGACTTGTCTCTCCGATCTTCGCTGTGGAAACTGACGACTTGTTCCTCCGCTCTTCAATTTCTCTATGATCTGCACTCCCCTAGCTAGCTATATCCACCGCTTTTTCCAGATCTCGAACCCAGGTTTTCTCATCGAGATTTAATAAAAACCAGTGAAGAGCATTCGTCACTACTGATCATGCTGTAACAGGCGTCTAGGCGTTATGAAAGGTTACATCGGTTTTTAACATCCTCTTGGCTTGGAAACCAACACTATGCATTCCAATCATTCCGATATCCATATTTAAGTACATCTGTACTGGCCAGCTTTGTTAATCTTAATTCTATAACAAACAACTGAATGTCTACCGACTATCAAAGCTCTCACCCTTTCTAACTTAAATAAAACGTGTCTAAAATACCACCCCTAATAATATCTACACAGCCAAGATCTGCTACAGATCATCTGTGTAATCCAGATCCGCACATTGTCCACTGGATACCAGTTCTTCTTCATCAGTTGATGTCTTCGTGACCCAAATCTATAGGCAGCTGTTCTGGTTGCTTTGTTTTGGAGCAATGTCTACACATCACAAACACAGTCTGATCTGGATCAATTGTAGTCTTCTAAAATCTGACAAATCTATGGCGTAGTACACTGAAGGCTATAACACTTTATCCCTGACGGCAGTGTCAGCTATGGGACTACCCTTAATTTCTTTAAATACACACATTTGTCAACTTTAACAGCTGCATAAGATGGCAAGTATTGGCAGCACTTGCTACATAATACACTTTGGTGAATTTGCCCAGACACTACACGACACAGCTGTTATAGAAGCCACCCATACTGAGTTGAACGACACAGCTGTTATAGAAGCCACCCATACTGAGTTGAACGACACAGCTGTTATAGAAGCCACCCATACTGAGTTGAACGACACAGCTTTTATAGAAGCCACCCATACTGAGTTGAACGACACAGCTGTTATAGAAGCCACCCATACTGAGTTGAACGACGCAGCTGTTATAGAAGCCACCCATACTGAGTTGAACGACACAGCTGTTCTAGAAGCCACCCATACTGAGTTGAACGACACAGCTGTTATAGAAGCCACCCATACTGAGTTGAACGACACAGCTGTTCTAGAAGCCACCCATACTGAGTTGAACGACACAGCTGTTATAGAAGCCACCCATACTGAGTTGAACGACACAGCTGTTATAGAAGCCACCCATACTGAATTAATTCGACTCTAGACAACGCTTCTTTGTTGGTGGGTTGCAGTGTTTCTTCTTACATATCGAGGCGTACTTGAGAAAGAGGCCTCCTAGCTGTTCTGCAATGCGTGACTTTTCGGTAAACTAACCACTATCGGTGATGGCGGGGCCGATCCCCTCCTCGTTGGCCAGACTGATGTAAAACTGCCTATTTCCAGCCGGATGCGGACCTGAGGTGAAGTCTTAACCAATATGTTTCCTCTGACCCTTCGCTCCCTACGGATGGGTAGTAACAGTCAAATGACATGACCCAACTTAGACCAAGACATTCGAGCCCAATTCTGCAATGCTGGCGCTTAACCATGTTCTGTAATCGGTGCTGAAATTAATCGTCTAGGATATACCACACTTGTCTTAACACGCCTCTGTCAATAGCGTGTTCTCGCTGCAGCTGCAGCCGTCACAATATCACCAGTTTAAGCAGATGCGTTTGCCAACCCCATAAATAAGCGGTATAAATGAATAGCGTGTATTACTTTAGACGTGTTGTGTACGTGATGAGGGGGGAAGGGGGAGGTGGTGTATGTTAACTTAGAAAAAGGAACTACCAGTAACTAAACAAGATTTTGAAGAATGAAAGTGTGCTATTTAAAAAAAAATTGTATCTTTATATTGGGGGGAGTGGTGTGTGTGTGTGATGTGACTACTGTCACGTGACACATATGACTGGAACTAAACCAGCAGCAGTCAGTCTAGTAGGAGTGGACGTGGACTTGCATTAATGGTGCTATATTTTGTGTCAACACCGCCGGCCTGGACTTGCGGGAAGAACAAACCAAACGGCAGACACTAATACAAACTGGCATGACGACTCTTATCGCGATGACAATACATTGTCAGCAGTCTGGAAGCTGAGTTTTTTTTATATATACGGTGGCGCATCTACTGCACGAGTGGACCGTGCAATTTCTGGAGGGGCGTACCAGCACGAAATGGACATCTGATGGTGGAATACTAGAAGTAACTTTTTAAATATTTGGTTTAAAATCCTTTAGTGCAACTGAGTAACTGGCACGATCAATGTGATACAAACGCCCTGATATAACGGCAAGATGTTGAAAGATCAATGACTCTCTGAAAGAAGGTGAGACCCCCATAAACAACAGAAATAAATGTGTAGCAAATGACACGATACAGCTGGGGGATCAGGGATAGAAAGAAGGTATGAAAACGTGCTATATCTTCAGGACAAAATCTAACAAAGAAAACGGGTAGTTGTTGAATGTCCATTATGATTAAGTGTGTTTTTTTTTGTGCGCCATGAAAAACCGGCGTTAGGTGGCAGACTGCAGTAGCTTTCCTCACATTCCGAGCGTGTTGGTGAAGGTGGAGCGGGGTCCTTCAGCCTATTGTGCTATGATTGGCTTCAGATCATTTGCGTGTCACTCACTACTACGGGGATAATGTCGTTAGCTTAACATCATCTGATCAGTATGTGTTGCCTGACCTGATATTAGTCAAACAGGCAGTAAAACAGAGAATTGAAGCCTGAACCAGATAGGACCAAGACGACGAGCAGTGCATGAGCTCTAGCGGTCAGCGACCCAAAGCTGATTGCTAGCGAACCAGAGTTGCCAAGACGCCTTTACGTGGTGATCCTGGATAACAGACTACAACAGGACAGACGGACTAAGGAGAAGAGGTCGAAAATGGAAGGTTAACCCGGTGCCCAAAAATGTAATGCTGGAGTCGGATGTGTTGAACCGAAAGTTGCAAATATCGCAGTCACGCTACAAACTGCGACACGACGTATTCCATTATCCGGACTACATCCTGCTACTTACAAAGCAGGGCTTGGAAGCGGGAGTTTGAGAACGAACGAAGAAGAAACATGAACCGAAAACCCTCGCAAAGACAGCACATAATGTTCTAGCATCTCTCCCTCTTCACCAGGTCTGCACTGAAAGTAGGTCACTGACCTAATAAAAACCTCATGCCATGGACCCTGACAAAGATCCTTCCGTTCAGCTCATTGACAGTGTTGTACTACACACACACACTCACACGTGTACACCTACAGGCACCCACTGATCGTCGGTAAATATGTCACGAACTGCTTATCAGATTGTATAGATCAGATAAATATAACAACGCGCATATTAAGACTTGTCAGAAATGAAAAGTAAGTGGGTAAACCTATTTGATAAATGGCCAAAAGGTCAAGATAATAAACAAAAAGTGGCACCATTTAATTATTATAATTGACGAGAGATTTATCCAACGCGGATAAAATTCACTGTGACATGTGGCAGCACTAATGTCCTGACCCTACAGACCATTGAACGTGTGCATACATTAGACAACCGCCTCTCTACGTCCAGCAGCTATATATGTATCGGTAAGTTGTAGGGAATAATACAAAGCTTAACGCACAGATAGGTCAAGTCGTCTTAATGCTGCACACAACGGCTGTTTCTACAAAAGCCTTCTCGCTTAAACCTCACGTAAACATGTATTTTTATGCACGCCCTTGGAATAGAAATGATAACGTTAGCCCAGATCAATAAAGTCATCTCGTTTAAGGTAAAGATTAGGTCCAGTGTATGTTTGTCGTATAGTCTATGTATATATTTTTCTCAAATAAGATCAGAAAGAAGAATATTGATTAACTTACCGTCTTTATACTGGTTTAGAAATTAATCTGTTTACTTAACTTAACGTCTTTATACTGGTTTAGAAATTAATCTATTTACTTAACTTAACGTCTTTATACTGGTTTAGAAATGAATCTGTTTACTTAACTTAACGTCTTTATACTGGTTTAGAAATGAATCTGTTTACTTAACTTAACGTCTTTATACTGGTTTAGAAGCTTTATATAAATAGTTTCTTTGTGGGTGGTTTCAACAATGTACATCTTTAATAGACCCACACACTAGACGGGACACGTGATACAATCACGCTAGTTTTGTTTCTGTCCCTCGGAGGATCATGTGATACTGGAAGGTCTTCAATAAATATATTGGACAATTTACTGGCATAACCAGTTGGAACATTGGAGATGATCAGGTCAGACAATCTGAGAACGAATAACCCAAAGAAAGAACATAGTTCTGTCACAGTAACTAGCTTTCCTCACATGTCTACTTTGGGCTTCATCTCAGAAACACGGGGGGGGGGGGGAGAGGGGGGGTTATTGTTTTATGGACTGGGTGACCAGGATTCAAATGGTTAATACTTTTCTAGATGGATACATGTATATGCTGGTGGATCAGTCATCAAGAACACAATCAAGGGACCTAGGGCTTATAATAGACCATACAGGCCAGTCGAGGACGGATGTGTCGGACCAAAAGGTGCAAATATCGCTGTCAAACTGTAAACTAGCGACACAACGCGTTCCGTTCTTCATACTATATCCTGCTTCTTGTAAAGCCCTATTCGGGACTTGGTAGTGGGAGATTGAGAACGTTCAGGGCTTGGTAGAGGGAGATTGAGAACGTTCATGGCTTGGTAGAGGGAGATTGAGAACGTTCAGGGCTTGGTAGAGGGAGATTGAGAACGTTCAGGGCTTGGTAGTGGGAGGTTGAGAACGAACGCAGAAGAAGATCATACAGGTAAAATGAATGAGCAAGTCCAGGTAGCAGTGAAAAAGGCAAATGTTAGATATGATAAAAAGAAATAGTAAACATAGGAGCAAGGAACTCATTGTCAAACTGTATAAAGCTTTAGTTAAAACTAGATTGGAGTACTGTGTACAGTACTTATCATAGAGAAGATATAAACATGCTGGAAAAAATACAAAAAGAGCGACAAAGCTGATAGTGGGATTCACGAATGAAAGTTATGAGGAAAGACTCAGAAAACCCGGTTACGGTGTCTAGAAAAGAAAAGAATTCGAGGTGACAATACAAGTTTATAAGATAATCACAGGAATAAATTAGGACTATAGTATAACACGTTTGTTTCAACAATTCAACCACCTACAAGAACAAGAGGGCATTGCTACAAATTAACTAAAGAGAGGTCCAGATTAGATATTAGGAAATATTTTTTTAGTCAGAGAGTGGTGAATGCTTGGAATGCATTGCCAGGGGAGGTAGTGGAAGCAGGGACAATTAATGCATTTAAGAATAGATTGGATGCGCATAGCTTTTAGAGCAAGGTAGTGTAAACGAAACTGTCTGTTCACAGACTCTGCAGTCTTCTAAACCAGTATAAAGACGTGAAGTTAGGTTAGAGTAAGTAGACTCTCAGTCAGTTGAAAAAATACCGGTCTCCACCGTGATTCGAACCCGCGACCTCTGGTACCCGAGGACACCTTAACTAGAGACCACTGAGTCCCCCATTTCGTTTGCACACTTTTGTTCAATTTATTAGATAATGAGAAACGAAATGCACAACCTTTACCACGCTGCATAAATGTAATTGTTCGTTATGGTAGTTGACTTTCAAAGTAATCAGTGCTTTTAACTTATCTGTTTGTTCGTCAATAAATATAATTTTCTTGTGTGTAGAGACATCAATGAATAAAGAACTTTTTGGTGTTATTATTTGTGCTGTGTGTTTGTTAGTTTCTGAGATACAAGAAGATGAAGGTGAAATTTGATTGAAAAAAATATATATTTCGACTCGACCGCTAGACATAGTAGCGCCCGTAGAAATCCATGGAAACCACAACAACGTATCGATACTGTGTTTATAATATCGACACAACTGTTTCCAATTCAAACGTTGTTTTACTAGTTATTTCATCTAAACAAACAAAAATACAATTAAACGACAGATAAGATCAACAGAAGCCATACTTATTAATATAAAATATTTTATAGAGTTTTCATGTTCTTTCTTTGTGTGAACAATTTCGAACCATGCCAAGATCTACCAAGGATAGTGATGATGTACTTTAAAAGTGTGTACCATTTCATAGCTTCAGCTTTGATTGGCGCCTCTAAAATGGTGTTAAGTCCTGTCCCAGACAGTGGGCGGATTTATAGCTAGGTGTGACTAAATCCTTATTCATCTTCTGGGATCTGCTAGGAAAATTTGCGTCACTTCCACTACTTCCAGTAGCGAAGCGCGATCATAATTTTAGGGTACGCTGAGTGACGAAAATAAGATAAAGGCTTATTAATATTAAAGGGGTACATTTAACGATGTGATGTCCAAAGAATATTGAAACGTACTTCCTGTTTGTGCTGAATGAGGTTGTTGAAACCAATGCTGTCGACGTACTTCTGCACAGTTGTCTACGTATGGAATGACCATTTGTACTACAAGACTCTTCCCACCTGAACATTGGGCAATAATAGCTATGATACTTTTTTGTTTCCTGTTTACCATCTTTACTTCAAGTACCACTTTTCTTGAAAAGTTCTTGTATATATCCCATCCTTCTGTGAAATATCTCATTTTGGTTTTGCTTTTTTTTTTAAAGACAAAGAGCACCAATATAATTTTTTACCACAAAGTCAAAAGAATCACTGTTGATGTCTCCAGCGTCTCCCATTTTTTAATACGGTGCTTTAACTAAATCCTAAAACATAACTGATATTATAACACAAGGAGAGGGAGACTAACGCCTGGTCAGACAAAAATATACTGATCAGACATTTTAGTCAGGGTCAGGCAGAACATACTGTCCAAGACCCTCACCTCGGCTTCCCAGTAGCTGTTTTCATGGAAGCCTAGCTAACGAGGTGAGGTATCGATGTAATCCCTGTAGTAGTGACTGACCCGCAAATGAAGTCAAGCATAGCACAGCCACCTGGATGACCCTGGTCCACCTTCATCTGCACGCACATGGTGTAAGGAAAGCTACTGCAACCTGCCACTTAATGTCATTTTCATGGCACACAAAAGAGTAACTTACTCATTGAATGCATTCGAAAACAACAACATACCACAAATCTTTACGCAACTTAACGCAACTCAATAAAATAATAACATGCGATCACAAAACTAAACAAAACTGCACTGAAACAATACTTATTTTGCAAACGCAATAACCTTATTTCTTGTTATAGCCTGACCTGGAAATAGATGTGCCATGGTTGCACGGAGAAACACAATTTTATAGTTTCTGCTCAGGTTGATCTTTCTGCCATGTAATTTATGATTGACTGACAAACTGTTATGCACAAGGGCATATACAAGTAACTATCTGGATTTTGTCAGGATAACTTGAAAACAAAATTTATTAAGTATAGAAACTATTCCAAAGTGAAATATGTCTGGCACCTGGTGGTGGAATGAGCAAGTATCAGCTGTTTACCCCACAATTTGTTTTTAAGTACAGGAACAGTGTGTTGTGATGAATATTTCTGGTCCAATAAGATTCAAAACAAGGTCAAATTTATTGTCGACTGTCATGTGTGTTTGGAGAACAGACTGTAGCACGTTCATCAGTGTGTTTGAATGGTGTGAACGCTTTCGTAAAGGTCGTGAATCCATCAAGGATGAGCCCCGTGAAGGTCAACCAAAAAGTGTCATTGTGAGTGAAGTTATAGTGACAAAAAGATTATTTTGAACAACGATCGGCGAGTTACTGTAAGCGAAGTCATGATGGCTACTGGCATAAGCAAACGTTCTGTGGACATTACCATCAGGAATCACTTAAATTATCATCAAGTTTTCTGCCAATTAAGGCCGGAACAACTGAATTTTCACCAAAAAGGCGTCTTTCTCCAATATGATACCCAGTATGGCCGCCCACAAAGGTTGCAGTGTACAGATCATGTGTGTTTAGCATCCTGCTCTATGGCAGCGAAACATGGACTCTGTGTGCCTCACATGAAAAAAGGCTAAATACTTTTCATATGCCCTGCCTCAGATGCATACTTGGAATTTCATGGAGTGACAGAGTGACTAACAACGAAGTGTTGGACCGTGCAAAAATTGTCAGCTTAGTTACGATCCCTCGCCAGCGCTGCTTGATCACATGAGCAGAATGGAAGATGGGCGAATACCAAAAGATATCATTTACTGAGAGCTGACCACGGACGAATACCAAAAGATATCATTTACTGAGAGCTGACCATGGACGAATACCAAAAGATACAATTTACGGAGAGCTGACCACCAGCAAGCGTAAAAAAGGTAGACCCTTCCTCCACTACAAAGATGTTTGCAAGCATGACCTGAAGGCGTTTGATATGAACGCCTGCAACTGGGAGGAACTTGCCAAAGACAACCCAGCTGGAGGCAGGCTTTGTGTTTTAGTCTGCAAGCAGAGGAAGACAGGATGTGTCAAGATGCAGATTCCAAACATTTGCAGCATAAGCTAGGACAACAACTGACTGCGCTCTCTCTAGCGTGAAATCCATTGTCTCTCGAGACTGACAGGATGCCAATGAACAAACAAAAAAAAACGCTGCCCAAACTGTAGCAGTTATTGACCAGTTGCACTGATAGGTACTGTCATACCCACCTTACAGTTCAGACTTCTTTGCTTTCAGTGATTTTCACCTTTTTGCCCCGTCTGAAAGAGCATCTCGGGAAACACAAATTTCATATGGATGACGAAGTGCATCAGACAGTTCTCCATTAGCTCAGGGACCAGCCAATGAAATTCTATGCTGACATAATACAGACACAAATGTGATGCAGTGGCAGACGACTGTGTTGAAAAATGGTACAAGTAACTTAAATTCATCTCTCATAGCTGTCTAGAGATTACATCAGTCACGATGAAAAAATATATAACATTGTTAATAGGGCAATATTATACTAGTCCTGAAATGTAAGGCACAGTAGCAACATTTCTTGGCATCGTGCCGCCTGTGATTTGTAATACCCTGTGCTATGTAGTTTATGATTGACAGTTATTTGCTATGTTTATAGTTTGCTTGTGAGACACTTTCGAGTATCTGTGCACATTATGACTTTTTTCGCAGTATTCCTTCAACACTAATATGGTAAATTGGTAAATGTACGCCAAGGTGTGTAATTTCTCACAGAAAAACTACTTTTCCCCAATTGTGGGTAATGAAACTTGATTTGGGAAGAAGTGGACTAACTGATGTCATTTGTCAATGACTGACTAACTGTATATAGTTTGTGACTATCTGTATATAGTTTGTGACAATCTGACTAACTGTATTTAGTTTGTGTCTATCTGTATATAGTTTGTGACTATCTGACTAACTGTATATAGTCTGTGACTATCTGTATATAGTTTGTGATGATCTGACTAACTGTATATAGTGTGTGACTATCTGTATATAGTTTGTGATGATCTGACTAACTGTATATAGTTTGTGACTATCTGTATTTGGTTTGTTACTATCTGACTAATTTTTAACAAACCACCTAACCATGGCCGGTGTTATGCCATGTCATACAGTTAGTCGCCTCCTACAACATGCTCTCTGTGTGGTAGTGGTGCTATTCTTGTCCTTGTCATACACATAGACCCCGGCAAACCACTCATATTAACAGTAAACTCCACAAATAAAACAAAACCAGCTGTTGCTTAATTTGTCCTCAGCTTGTGACTACAGGCACAAAAAGCTTTCACATAATACATCATCCCTACCTAGTGAACAACTTTAACTGAAAACGGAGGACCACGTCATATTTTTAGGAGCCACATGTAAAAGGCAGGTAACATCGATTGGCTAGGACAGGCTACCACATAAAACTCAGAATTAGAGGATACAAGCACACCGACACACACACACACTGGGCTGAGAATCACTAAGGAGAGTACCTACTGATGTTGTTCACCACTAACTGAATGAAACAATTGTTTGTCTCAAATTTGCGGTTTATGTTTGAAGATAAATTACATTTTACACACAATTACACAAGCAGATTTGTAAGTTGTTCCCAAATTATTTAATGTAATAAATATAATCTAGTAGATTCTTGTCAGGGTTAACTAAAGGTTTTAGAAAAAGTTATTTTACGGACAGAACATGTAGAAATAAACATTAATACACCACTAAAAATCTGCAGACACCTGCACCATTTTACACAGGGGACATATTTGCTTCAGGTTAGGTAGACCTATTATAATTATGCAACAGGCCTGTAGCGGGCCCTAGCGTACTTGGGCTACTAGTTTTTTACCGATCTAAAACAACAGCTTGATGAAGTAGATTAACTTCTCCAAAAGGCCTTAACTGGCTAAACACTTCTCAAATGGTGAGATATATTATATATTAGATAGATCTCCAAGTCTGTGAAATACAAATGTGTGCTATATTTGTTCATATAAAATTGTATTTATTTGGAGTGGCATTATTATAAATCACTAATGATGTATCATCACGCAATATCATATATATATATATATCCTATTGATATCATAATCCCTGACATTTAAAATAATATTTAAATCAATTTACAATCACTTATAAGTTTTATTTTTATTGGAAGAAAGACTAACGTCTGGTCAGACACAACATACAGACATGTTAGTTAGGGTCAGACAAAATATACTGCACAAGACCCTCCACTTGTCTTCTCCCACAGTGGGGCCACATCCCTCCATGGAAACGGGATGTTAAAGTGTTTTCGTGGCAGCCTGGCTTACGAGGTGGGGGATCGACGTGATCAGCATAGTAGTGAGCGACACGCATATGAAGCCAAGCATAGCAGAACCACCTGGAGGACCCCGGTCCGCCTTGATCAGCATGCTCGGGATGTGAGGAAAGCTACTACAACCCGCCACTTAACGTCCAAGGCGCAAAAAAGAGTAAACCTACCCTACTCCTTTTGTAGTACAGTACTACTACTACTACTAACTACTACTACTACTACTAACTACTACTACTACTAACTACTACTACTACCAGTAACATTGTCACATTGTGATTGTCATTATAAATTGTGGGCACTCGAAACAGCCAACAACAACAATAAATACTTACACTGAAATGCGTTGTCCGAGTGGTGACTCTCGTCCATGGCAATGACAATATTTCGTGACTCTCCCATTACGACAATTTGCTCTGAAACAAGCTGCAGAATGAATAAACGTGAACACTGGCAGCCGTTACGTGTTGTTTACTTGACACCTGATGGTTTGTCGCTGTGGGTTGTCTCCCTTAATACCCCAGCCTGGCCCCGCCCTCATTTTGTGTGACACCAGCATAGCCAGGTACTCGTCGTTTCGCAAGGCTAAATTACAGTGGTGTTCAGGGGCCACAAATATTCCCTCCCTCTCTATCTCTGTCACACACTCTCTTCTCCCTCCCCCATCTCTGTCTCTCACTCAACCTAATCTGTCAACACCAAAGAGGGCGCATAACACAAAATTCTCCAGTTCGATCGGTCTGCCGCTATTCTGTAGTTCTTGCGAGTTTCCTGACCTCATGCCCGGCACTTGTGATAATTGTTAACTTAACTTCATTATAATGGTTTAGAAGGCTCTACAGAGTCTGTATACAACCAATTTATTCCACGCCACCGATATTAAAAATAACTGTGAGCCAATAGATTTTTGAATGCATTAACTGACCCTGCCTCCACCACATCATGTGGCAATGCATTCCAAACATTGACCACTCTCTTACAAAACATTTCCTAATATCTAATCTGGACCTGTCTTTAAATAATTTGAACTGTGCTCTCTAGTCCTTGTAGTCGGTTGGACTTTGAAAAACTTGGTATAGTCTACTTTATCCATTCCATTGATTAATTTATAAACTTGTATTAAGTCACCTCGAATTCTTCTCTGTTCTGCATAGAGTCTTCCTGGGTCTACCCCGCTTCTTTTTGCCACTAGATTTCAACATAATCGCCTGTAAGTAAAGTCTATTATTGTTCATCCTGAGCACGTGTCCGGTGTACGCCCAACTTTTTGTCCTGATGACATTAGAAACATAATTTTGGATGGACTTTAATAATATTTGGTCATTAGTCATGAATTCTTTCCCCAGCCAATGTCCAATAGACGACAAAGGTATTTAGTCATGAATTCTTTCCCCAGCCAATGTCCAATAGACGACAAAGGTATTTAGTCATGAATTCTTTCCCCAGCCAATGTCCAATAGACGACAAAGGTATTTAGTCATGAATTCTTTCCCCAGCCAATGTCCAATAGACGACAAAGGTATTTAGTCATGAATTCTTTCCCCAGCCAATGTCCAATAGACGACAAAGGTATTTAGTCATGAATTCTTTCCCCAGCCAATGTCCAATAGACGACAAAGGTATTTAGTCATGAATTCTTTCCCCAGCCAATGTCCAATAGACGACAAAGGTATTTAGTCATGAATTCTTTCCCCAGCCAATGTCCAATAGACGACAAAGGTATTTAGTCATGAATTCTTTCCCCAGCCAATGTCCAATAGACGACAAAGGTATTTAGTCATGAATTCTTTCCCCAGCCAATGTCCAATAGACGACAAAGGTATTTAGTCATGAATTCTTTCCCCAGCCAATGTCCAATAGACGACAAAGGTATTTAGTCATGAATTCTTTCCCCAGCCAATGTCCAATAGACGACAAAGGTATTTAGTCATGAATTCTTTCCCCAGCCAATGTCCAATAGACGACAAAGGTATTTAGTCATGAATTCTTTCCCCAGCCAATGTCCAATAGACGACAAAGGTATTTAGTCATGAATTCTTTCCCCAGCCACAAAGGTATTGATTTTCAGATGCATTCACTTTATTTTCAAGGGTCTGTCTTTTCCAGCTTTCACAATCATATGTGAGCGTTGAGGTGTATCTCACGGTTACTCAGTTCGAGAGGAATCGCAGGTCGCAGACATTTGATCCACGTGCTTGGCTGATAAGCCAATGGTACGAGGCTACCATCTGAGGGATTACGGCCGAACGCCTCTAAGCCGGAATCCCGCCCTAAATCTCAGCACCACTGCGATGGGAGGCTACGATATGGTTAGGACCTGGGGCTCGCGTTTCAGCCCGGCCAGGTCGAGCCGCAGAAAGAGGTCTCTGCCGTCCGCCGATCAAAGTGGGCTGGAAACTGCTCGATATTCACCCCATACAGCGATGAGGTGTGAAACCACTAGTAGAAGACTTAGTTCTCGGTCGGCGTGTCGTAAGCAGTAGAGCAGCCACCTTACTGCGAACTGTTGAGACTCAGCCCTTGATCATGAGATATGTCCGCACAACAGGCGAACAACATCTCATTGCCATGGCCAGTCTTGTCACCTGGCCAAATGCACTCCTGCCTCGCTCTTTACCTCTGTCTGCTATCAGTCATCCCAATGGACGCAGAAGAGATGCAGGCCAGCGGACATTGCACCTCTGCCCTATTGTGACAACCTCCCAGGTGGCCGGGAATGCTAGGCGTGCCATCACCGCAGATGTGCCGAGAAAATAAAAGAAGCAAAAAGATACCTCACTCACATGCATATGCTACGTTTCTGGCAGGACGTGACGATCCTGGGACACAGACACACTGGACTGCCTCTCTTTCGAGATACTTGAAAAACTAGTACATACAGTCCATCATATCATATCATTTCATCACCACGCCCTATAGACACGAGTCGGGAAGACTCGATAGTCCTGCAAGACAACTTCCCTAAGAGAGACAACTCTGACCACAAACAAATGCTGCCTTGCAGATAGGCTGGGGACAGCCAAAGGCTAAGGAGGGCATCCCTACAGAAACGCCTGTTGAAATCGGATGTACTGGGCCACAGGCTAAACAAAGTAACACAGTACAACGTATATCACTGTACCCAGCGTACGAAGAAGAAGAAGAAGAAGAAGAAGAAGAAGAAGAAGAAGAAGAAGAAGAAGAAGAAGGTTACTCAGTGATGTAGATCTCCAAATGCTGGTTAATTGGTTGAAGCCATGGCGATTCGATAGGTAATTTATTGTGTAGCCTACTCATGTTGCGTCATTTTATTCATGAAAAGACGAAATTCTCAACTTTTTGTATCCCTTGATCACTGAGCAGGACATCTCAAATATTTGCCAATTCAATTTTTGCTTTTTGACCACATATGGCGAGGATAGAGCATTTGAGGTCACTCACAGCAAATCTGATTGGTTAACAAACCCGGTACACCCAGATGTATACGGATACCCGACTCTGTTATGGCGAGGAAGAATAGTAGCGGCAGTTCACTTCAAGTGCCATCTCCACATCGAAGGTCGGCTGCAGTAACTTAACGTCTTTATACTGGTTTAGAAGACTCTGCAGAGTCTGTATACAACTAATTTCATTTACATCACTTTGCTCTAAAAGCTATGCGCTTCCAATATATTCTTAAATGCATTAACTGTCCCTGCCTTCACTACCTCCCGTATTCCAAACATTCACCACTCTCTGACTAAAAAATACTTCCTAGCATCTAATCTGGACCTTTCTTTAGTTAATTTGTAGCTATGCCCTCTTGTTCTTGTAGGTAGTTGTATTTTGAAAACCTTGTTATAGTCTAATTTATCCATTCCTCTGAAATATCTTATAAACCTGTATTGTCACCGAGCCCTGTGGCACTCCACTTTTCACTTCAGACCACTTGGAGTACTCCTTATTTATTCCAACCCCCTGCCTTCTTCCCGTTAACTAATTTTCCATCCATTTGGCAATTTCCCCCACATTACAGATCGGCTGTCATGAGAGCGATGTTCAGACTTAAAGTTAAGTTAAGTTAAAGTTAACTTTAACCTTATCATTATCCTTAACCTTGTCTTAACTTGACTTAAATTAACTTAACTTGAATTAACTTAACTTAACGTCTTTATACTATACTGATTAAGAAGATTCTGCAGAGTCTACAATTAGTTTCTTGGAGGGAGGTTAACCGATGTGCGAATCCATCTCAATTGACTCAAACACTTGAGCAAAGTAGAACAGCAGCTTGTTAGGCGCCATCTATACTGCTCTAATAACCATGCTATTGAAGGTATACGTCCTGGACTTGACGTCCGCCATCTGATGGAGTAACGGTTTAGTGCGGTTGAATGCACACCACCCTTATACATTTCAAAAACATGAATTCTCTTTTCCACATATCACATGATCACTGTCAGTTTTAGTTGTATGGTTTCCAATTTAGATGTCAATATGTAACTCATGTTGGTGAATATAGATTGTGTCAATCATTATTCCCTTCTTGATTTCAATTTTAAATCTTTAATAATAATGTTCGCTTAGACGTCTGAGGCCCGTTGCGTCGGTCGACCACATCCATGACCGACAGCTTAGACGTGGTTCCAGGCCTCGTCTAGGGCTGAGTAGGAGGTTGCTACTTGCTGTAGACATACTGTTCGGGACGGCCTCTTCTGCGCCTCCAGCCGGTCGGGGGAAGACTTTTGGCGCGGAGGAACGACTTGAGTAATATCTTGTGGGTAGGGGTTTTGTGGTCCAGTCGTACATGACCGAACAAAGAAACTCGGCGCCGGTCAAGTATTTCTGAGATTGGGTGGAGGCCTGTTTTAGCAGAGACCTCCACGTTGCGGATGTAGTCATGCCATCGGAAGCCCAGGATACGCGGCTTGTTGCGTATGTGGAAGGATTCCAGTCTCGACATGTCATGTTTTAGAAATGTCCAGCTTTCGGAGCCGTAAAGCAGGACTGGGGCCACGCAGGACTGGAACCACGCAGGACTGAGACCACGCAGGACTCTGAGTACGCAAGACTGGGCCCACGCAGGACTGTGACCACACACCACGCAGGACTGGAACCATGCAGGACTGGTAGGTGCGGATTTTTGTCCCAAGTGAGATCTTGTTACTCCACACACCTCGGAGATCATGCATAGCAGACGCAGCTAGTCTAATCCGCCTTGATATATCGGGACCGCTGCACCTATCGAATGATATGCTATCGAGATAGATGAATTCGTTAGTGCCCTCCACAGTGTGACCTTGACTTTCTTCTTCTTCTTCTTCGTACGCTGTCAGACGTCAACTTGACTTTGTTCGAAGAAAGCAGCTGTCATCCTGAGGCTGTCGACACTGCCATAGAGCTTGTCTAGTGTTGGCTCTGGTCCTCGTATGTCGGGCAATTTTGCAGCAGATGTTCAGCGACCTTGACTTTCAATACCCTGGGTGATGTATCGGAAATGAGATTTTAAACTTTGGTCTTGGCCCAGGATATAGACAGGCATTTCACTGTCTAACATTTCCAGAGAGCGCTGTAACGCAGATCTGGCTGTGCCGACCAGGACAATCTCGTCCGCGTAAACGAGATAAGTGGAAAATGACTGATCAATAGCTATATCCTCCTGATGGGCGATCAAAAAGCCAGTCGACTGTCCGGCAGAATACGTCAAGGGCAAGAACACATTCCTGTCTGACACCAGAAGTCGTGGGGAATCTGTCAGAAAGAGTGACACCCAATCGAATTCTGCGCCGGGTGTCCTTGTGTATCTCCTTGATCAACAGGGGATCAGGTGTACCCATTCCCTGAAGGGCTTTCCATCAAGCCGGTCGATCAACCGAGTCAAAGGCGGACTTCAAGTCCACGTATGCAGCGTACAAGGGGCAATTATTCAATCGGTGCAGTTTGGCGAGGAGGCGCAGAGCAAGGATAGTGTCGGTTGTAGAACGACCCACCCTGGGTGAAGCCAGACTGTTCTGGGCGACATTTTGTGCACAAGAGAAGCATGAGTCTAGCAAGTAGCGCGTGGGAAAACACCTTCCACCGTACCGACAGTAGTGTTATAGTCCCGTCATTACTGTAGTCTTTGCGACTCCCCTTGCCTTTGTATCCAGAGTAGTGTTATAGGCCTGTCATTACTACAGTCTTTGCGACTTCTCTTGCCTTTGTACAGGGAGACGACGATTCCATCGCGCCAGTCGACCGGAACGTGTCCCGTCCTCCATACTTGCAGGAATGAATGATGGACGGCAGAGCTGATCGGGTCGATGGCGTGTTTCAACATCTCCTTTGGGATGTGAACCTGCCGCTCGTCCATCTCTGAGTTTCCGAAAAGCAGCAAGAACTTCAACTATAGTGGGGGAGGGGTTCCCGTATTTGGGGGAGGATCCGGAGATTCATCCGACAGCTTGGGACATGTCGTTGCTGGTGGGTGGTTAAGAACATACGAATAGTGCTCTATCCACCTGTTCGCTACCTCCTCGTAAGACGAGCACGTAGAGCCGTCGGACTTCATGAACTTTATGCTTTTTTCCGTTCTCCTTGCCTTCAGGGCGGAGGAGCCTGATAGCCTGAAAAGCGGGTCTGAGATCTTAGACCAGCTTCGACTTTGTCAGCATTCAGATTAAGAAAGCGTTCCTTGTCTGCCCTGATCGCCGTGTGGAATTTGCCTGTCATCCGACGTGGTCATTGAGAAGCCTGGCTGAGTTCTACGGACGTATGATGTCATATGAGGTATTGGAGAGTGATTGATTTGGGGTCCTTGCGCCGGTGATTAGCTTGGCGGCCTCGCATGTGACGTTCCTTATGACTTCCCAAGCTGCCTCCGGGTCATCTGGAAGGGGGCCCGATAGAGCCAGGTTTTTTCTCGGAGACAGTTATGTTATCCTTGAGAAGCTGGTTATTGTACTTTGGGGTCGACACATGTTTTGGAGGGGCGTATGGGCTGATGGTCATCGTAAGTAATGCTTAGTGTTGGCCAGGGGCCTCCGGACTGCGAAAGACACGACAGGAAGTCACCCGATCGAAACATCTCACAAGGATGTGGCCCAGTTCTTTCCTAGTCCTTCGGTCGTTAGAGATCAAGTGTGGCGGGGGATGTCTAGGCGGCAGTAACATGGACCATGAGCCGTTCAGATTGAAGGCGGTGCACAATGACAGAAACCTGTGAGTTATCGTTTGGATTTCCACTGCCAAACGAGCCCAAGGCCGATTCATAACCATTATGAATTATGATTCATTATGAATCGGTCTTGAAATCCGTCGTCCTTTGTTATTACATTTCCAAGATTGTAGAAGCTCTTGACCTGTTCTAATTTTGAATCTGTTGAGTAGATTTGGAGTCTCCTTTGTTAATTATCAATGTTAATATCAAATCAATGCACCTGACTTTTGTTCTTTACTAGAATCATCCAATCATGTAGCTCTTTTTGTCTTCATTCAGCAAAACTGTCATCTGCATATCTGAGAGTATTGATTGATAACTTCACCAATAATAAGCAATGGTATTTGCTTTATCTGTGAACAATTGTGTTCTGTCCATCAGGTAAGAGGACACTATGCTTTTTACATTTATAGGTAGTGAGTTAGTTAGTTGTCCATCCCAAGCGATTAAGGCGACATCAACAGACGGTTTTGTCTTAATGATGTAACTTGCGTTGTATTTGGATTATAGTGAGAAAGATTATAGGGCGACCTTGGACCAGTGGCAAGACTTAGGTCAAGCCGACCATAGGCAACACAGGATGCAGGCACCTTGGTCCCAAACTACCGGTTAGTTTACAACTTGTTTGATTCGATAGTCCATCGTTTGGGAGGAGAGTGTCTGACCTCTCAACCAAAGCGACCCCAGGTGTCTAATCTCTCGACAACAGCGACCCCAAATGTCTGACCTCTCGACCACAGCGGCCCCAGGTGTCTGATCTCTCGACCACAGCGACCCCAGGTGTCTGACCTCTCGACCCAAAGTGTCTGATCTCTCGACCACAGCGACCCCAAGTGTCTGACCTCTCGACCACAAGTGTCTGATCTCTCGACCACAGCGACCCCAAGTGTCTGATCTCTCGACCACAGCGACCCCAGGTGTCTTGAACTCTCGACAACAGCGACCCCAGGTGTCTGATCTCTCGATCACAGCGAACCCAGGTGTCTGATCTTTCGATCCCAGCCACCCCAGGTGTCTGACCTCTCCACCACAGCGACCCCAAGTGTCTGACCTGCCGACCCCAGGTGTCTGATCTCTCGACCACAGCGACCCCAAGTGTCTGACCTCTCGACCACAGCGACCCCAGGTGTCTGACCTCTCGACCACAGCGACCCCAAGTGTCTGATCTCACGACCACAGCGACCCAAGGTGTCTGACCTCCCGACCACAGTGACCCCAGGTGTCTGACCTCTAGACCACAGCGACCCCAGGTGTCTGACCTCTCGAGCACAGCGACCCCAGGTGTCTGATCTCTCGACCACAGCGACCCCAAGTGTCTGGCCTCTCGACCACAGCGACCCCAGGTGTCTGACCTCTCGATCACAGCGACCACAGGTGTCTGACCTCTCGACCACAGCGACCCCAAGTGTCTGACCTCTCGACCCCAGGTGTCTGACCTCTCGACCACAGCGACCCCAGGTGTCTGACCTCTCGACCACAGGTGTCTTGATCTCTCGACCATAGCGACCCCAGGTGTCTGACCTCTCGACCACAGCGACCCCAAGTGTCTGACCTCTCGACCCCAGGTGTCTGATCTCATGACCATAGCGACGCTAGAAGACCCTACAGAGCCTCTAGACGACCAGCGTTAAATTCCAGTCATGTAGTTAGTGACCAGCAGACGATTGAGATGTTTCCCCCCGCCCCACCCCCTATCCCCCGAAGTCACCCGCGCGCAGTCATGTTGGGGCTGTAGTTACTCTGAATCTGTAGGCCAGCTCTTTTCTGATTAGAGGGTCAGTACTGATGAGGGACGATGATTTCACTAGTTTCGCCCGGCTGCATACCACTCCGTCTGCCTCCACCCTATGTTGTTTACTTGGAAATTCACTGCCCCTTGAAATGATTTTTATAGATTTCCCTCATGATATCCGCGTGATAGTAGTGAGTAAATACTTGAAGGCATGTGATAGGGCGATCAACAGCGAAACTTATAAACGATATATGTGACAAGAGGAAGTGGGGGTCCATGATCGTCAACGGCAAAGCACGTGATGATGATGATGAATAAATCATTTCAGATTTTATAGTTGGAGTATTCTGGTGTTCTTTCACCTCATGCCTGTGTTCTCCAGATATTTAATTAGTTTCTCATGCTTAGACTCGTCAAATGCGTTTTGTTGGTGTCTATATTATAAATCTGGCTTACGAGGTAGGGGATCGACGTGATCTCCCGCAGTAGTGAGCGACACGCAGATGTGGTCAAGCAAAGCACAACAGCCTGGTGGACACCGGTCCACCTACTTCAGCACGCTTGGAATGGGTGGAAAGCTACTGCAACCCGCCACTTAATGTCCTTTTCAGAGCGCAAGAAAGAGTAAACGTACTCATCGCGAGCATTCAGCAACAACAACAAATACCTGGGTGCACTGACGGATGTGGAAGATTCCAGAACTGAGATTCAGGCAAGAACAGCGATAGCCTAGGCTCATCTAACAGAACTGAGATTCAGACAAGAACAGCGAAAGCCTAGGCTCATCTAACAGAACTGAGATTCAGACAAGAACAGCGATAGCCTAGGCTGATCTAACAGAACTGAGGCCGCTGTGGAGGGGCACAAGCATCAACCTGAAAGTTGAGTTGAATGTAGGCACTTGTCACTTCCGTGTACCCTTACCTTTGTGAATGACAGCGGTTCTAGAGAGTAGTACGTGTGCAATGGAGATCAGATGTCTGCGTTTAATCTTCGGCATTTCGTATTTGTGAATAAGGCAGTTCGGGACACCATTAAGAGAGTGGTAGGTCAATATAAAGAACTATTGTTTCAAGGTCGTCTGGATTGACCAGGACGAGCCTGCCTACAAGGTACTGTGCCTGGGAAGCGTAAGAGAGGGGGGCACATAAAGAGATGTGAAGACAACATCAGAGAGTGGACAGAAGGTCAATAGCTAGAACAAATATCTTACACAAAACAGAACGGAGTGGTGGAAGCTGTCTGGCTAAGGATAAGGGGTCGAAGAAGGAATGCTAACCCAGTATTTTAAAAATGCTTGCTGAAGTCGGATGTGTTGGACCAAAAGGTGCAAAAATCGCATTCCGTTCTCTGGACTACATTCTGCTACTTAGGCCCGTGTCAGGGTTTGGTAGCAGGAGATTGAGAACAAACGAAGCGAAGCCAAGCCAAGCCATTATCTGAATGCAGAAAAAAAGGAACAAATAACGAGCTCTTGACTTCTGAATGTGAAGGCCGAAGCTTATGAACCTTCAAGGTATGGAGGTTGCTACATGCCAGTTTGTATGGTAGTCTAGATGAAACTAACTGGCGAAATAAGAAATTACAGATAACAGATTGGAAGCAAACTGATACGTGTGCATCGCAGCTGTTGGAACACAAGAACATACAAGAACACCATGTCTGATTGGAGGAGAGTGGAGAACAATTGTACAACTTTAATTACTTCACATCATTCTATCTAAATGGTAGAAATATTGTACCCCTACATATTCTATCTAAATGGTAGAAATATTGTAAGTAAAGTAACCCATAGCATTACTGCCGTAGGGGTGTGAGGTGTTAGCGATCTCACATTTCAAAGGCTCGGCTATATGAGTGCGGCAGTCATCTCCTCTCCCTCGCCGCTTTTACTTCCCGGACTGAACCGGTACCCATTTAAGGCTGGGTCGACCCGGGAGCCATTGCGGTCTGAAAAGAACATTACCGCCTCAACTGGGGAATGAACTCAGGACCACTCAGATGCGAAGCCAGCGCGCTAACCACTGCGCTACGCGGCTCCCAAATATTGTACCCCTACATATTCTATCTAGATGGTAGAAATATTGTACCCCTACATATTCTATCTGGATGGTAGAAATATTGTATCCCTACATATTCTATCTGGATGGTAGAAATATTGTATCCCTACATATTCTATCTAGATGGTAGAAATATTGTACCCCTACATATTCTATCTAGATGGTAGAAATATTGTATCCCTACATATTCTATCTAGATGGTAGAAATATTGTATCCCTACATATTCTATCTAGATGGTAGAAATATTGTATCCCTACATATTCTATCTAGATGGTAGAAATATTGTATCCCTACATATTCTATCTAGATGGTAGAAATATTGTATCCCTACATATTCTATCTAGATGGTAGAAATATTGTATCCCTACATATCATTCTATCTTATTTATTTGTTTAGATTAATTATGTTATTTGTGTTATTCTTGTTTGTTTCACTCCTAACATGATCTTGTGGTTAAAAAGTAGAACTTGGTTTCGTACAAATGTATGACCGACACTAACATAATTTCACATAATTCATGATTTTTTTCTTCTTCTTCTTCATTCAAACTCCTGCTACCAAGTCCTTCATTATAAGCAGCAAGGTGTAGTTCAGAGAACAGAATACGTTGTATCGCAGTTTACAGCTTGACTGTGATATTTGCACCTTTCAGCCTGACACATCTGACTTCATCATTTGAGTTTAAACACTTTAGCTGCAAGAAATCAAACAGGTGAAGACTAAGAGTACATAGATCAGTACATTCAAATAGATACATAAAACACTTTAGGATGTGTAAACACTGACAAATGGAGTCAGGACGGTAGAGACGGCCACTAATGACAATATCATGAGCAAAGGTGACATCAGACTTTTGCTGTGAGATGATTTGTTTTTTGTGTTTTTTTTTGCGCTCGCCTTATTTCTCTAATCCCCAACTCGGTGTGTGTTGCACTGTAGTTTTTATTTTGCGCCTGTCAGCCCAGTGCATCCGACTTCAGCATGCATTTTATGTATGGGTCTGCTTCCTCCTGCACTTTTTAAGGGTTTGCTTCCCACGGTAAGGCTGGTGCTGTGATGGGGATCGAACCCAGCACCGTCCCATACACATGCCTGTTTGCTGTGAGATGTTGTCTCATATGGCTGTAAAGACCAATCCTGATGCGAGGAGTTGGTGGAGGAGTTGTGCGCACTGTTCTTTCAGACAGCACGTGCATACTGTTCTTTCAGAAGGCATATTTTCTCTGAGCCTCCACGATGGAATTTCGCTCCTTAGTGATGCTAGAACACCAGGTGGAACTGGTTCTGTGCAAGCATGTCTCAAGCGGTGACATTGCTGTTTCACTTTCAAGGAATCTCTGTGGAATTTCCTGTCCCCATCTAGAAGCAGCCACCTGTTCTGAGCTCATCATATAACAGCTGCCTGGGGACGCAGCCCATTGGGCATGTGAACAACATATCCAGTCCATCTTATCTGGGCTTTTTGCAGAATTGTACGGATGTTAGGCACGTTGTGCTGCCACCCAAGCCTGATTTCACAGACAGCTCAGGTGAAAATCATTTAGCTGTCTGGCGTGACTGCTATATAGTGTCCATATTTCTCAGACATGCAAATAGTCGGTGGCTACTACTTCTGATGATGGCTACACAATAAATTTGTCAGAATTCTGCTCTGATAAACAGAAGACCCACTGACCACCTCCACGCGATCAACCAACTGATGGATTTATCAATTACAAAACAAGTCTTTGAAAGTAGTGAGAGCAATGTGGTAAATGCTCTCAGAACCAAGGCCTCTCCGAAACCAGGGCTCTCCGAAACCAGGTCATCTCTGAATCCAGGGCCTCTCAGAAACCAGGGCCTCTCAGAAACCAGGGCCTCTCTGAAACCTACATCAGACTGATTGAGGAAACTAAAAAAGACTGTAATACAGTCATCACAATATACCTCAGTCCAGTGTATGCTCTGATAGCTGGAGGAGTCCAACAGGGGGACATCATCTCCCCAAAGCTACTTACCACGGTTCTGTAAGACATTTTCCAACAATTACATTGGATCAACAGAGGTGTAAATATAGATGGAGAGTTCAGTCACTCAGAAAAGAACGGAACGACGCGTACTAAAGATCAGAAACGAAGAAATTCGGCATCAAGCTGTGTTTCGGAACGACGTAGAACCAGCGATATCACACAAACATTGCTGGGCTGGACATGTGGCCTGACAACAGATGGACATGTAGAACAATGTGTTGGTGGTCATATGCCTGTACAGAGGGAATGCTAACCCGGTACTAAAAAAATGCTTGCTGAAGTCGGATGTGTTAGACCGAAAGGTGCAAATATCGCAGCCAAGCTGTAAACTACGACAACGCATTCCGTTCTCTGGACTACATTCTGCTACTTAAGCCCTTTCAGGGTTTGGTAGTGGGAGATTGAGAACGAACGAAGAAGAAGATATGCCTGTACACATCCATGGGATCGCCCACCTATGTGACGGCGAGATCGACTGACCAAAGACCTAGGCCCGCATTGGTACAGCACTGGAAAAGATCGGGACACATACAGAATATTGTTGGCTTCCTCGCATACTGCCTATTTACTGGACTGACGTCGAGGGTAATGTCGTGTGGCTTCTTGTAGCTCCCAAAATGTAATAGCACATTCAGTGATCCAAAAGTTCATACACAAAAGAGACACATTCATGGAATTCATGAAATACAGCACAGTAAGATCAATGGTTAGAACAACCAGCCAAACTGGCACTGAATATCGGTTAGAACAACCAGCCAAACTGGCACTGAATATCAACATGAAGAAAACCAAGCTCCTTAAACTCAACACTATCAACAAAGAATCAATCAAGCTGGCAGGAGAGCCGTTGGAAGAAGGGGATACCTTGACCCATTTGGGCGGCACAATAGACACATCAGGAGGGACAGATGTCAGGATCAGATCTGGAAAGGCAAGAGTGGTATTCCTGACACTAAACATCATATGGAGATCCAGAGAAATCAAGATTCACACCAAAGTTAGAGTATTCAACACCATTGTCAAGTTCTGTATGGAGCAGAGATATGAAGATCAGCCAAGACCATACAAAAAAACGCTCTTGTTCATCTTTAACAGATGCCTACAAAGGATAAAGGGCATTTCATGGTGAGATATAAGGATTGATGGGAATAGATACAAAAACAACCACTGCAACAAACTCTTCTTCTTCATCTTCCAACAACTGATGTTATGCTTCCAGCCCGGCAAGGTTAAAAAAAAGGGACTGTGCGTTTCAGTCTTTGTCTGTCCCCCACAGATTTACGAGCATGGTCACTCCCCCAGGCCAGACTGCCTCTATTTGGTCTCCATAAGTGGGACAGTCCTGCAGGTAATGTTCTGGTGTTTGCTGGGGTGCTCCATAACCACATGTTGTGGTGTCTTTAAGACCCATTCTGTGGAGGTGGACCTTGAGTCCGCAAAGTTCCATTCTGAGTCTTAAGAACTTCATCTGTCCATCTCTGTCAAGTTTGAGCTGTCATTTTCTGACTTGTATTCTTTGTGTTGGTCTCTCCATTACATCCTCATGGACCGTTTTAAGAGTGTCTTTGCTTCTTTATAGTTCTGTGGATGGCGAGTCTGTGTGCTACCACTTCTGACTTTTGCAAGCTCATCTGCCTTCTGGTTTCCAGGGATCCAATAGTGGGCCGGATTTCACTGTAGGACTAGATCTGTTTTTTTGAGACAGCAATCCAATGTTTTATTTTATTTTGTGTGAGTCTATCTTGTTTGGTGCTTGAGATAGCTTAGTGTAGTCTCCTAGAGTTAGACTTACCAATTTTCTTGTAGTTGTGTTGTGACTGATAAGAATCTGATTGCAACAACAAACATAGCGAGACATGCTCTTACATGGAATCCTTTAGTAAGACACACAAATATATAGAAAAGAGAATGTGAGAAGGAACTAAGATTACATGATTACATCTGGAGAGAGACAGAAGGAACTAAGATTACATGATTACATCTGGAGAGAGACAGACAGAACTAAGATTAAATGATTACACCTGGAGAGAGACAGAAGGAACCGAGATTAAATGATTACATCTGGAGAGAGACAGAAGGAACAGATTAAATGATTACACCTGGAGAGAGACAGAAGGAACTGAGATTAAATGATTACATCTGGAGAGAGACAGAAGGAACTGAGATTAAATGATTACACCTGGAGAGAGACAGAAGGAACTGAGATTAAATGATTACATCTGGAGAGAGACAGAAGGAACTGAGATTAAATGATTACACCTGGAGAGAGACAGAAGGAACTGAGATTAAATGATTACACCTAGAGAGAGACAGAAGGAACTAAGATTAAATGATTACACCTGGAGAGAGACAGACAGAACTAAGATTAAATGATTACACCTGGAGAGAGACAGAAGGAACTGAGATTAAATGATTACACCTGGAGAGAGACAGAAGGAACTAAGATTAAATGATTACACCTGGAGATAGACAGAAGGAACTAAGATTAAATGATTACACCTGGAGAGAGACAGAAGGAACTAAGATTAAATGATTACATCTGGAGAGAGGCAGAAGGAACTAAGATTAAATGATTACACCTGGAGAGAGACAGAAGGAACTAAGATTAAATGATTACATCTGGAGAGAGACAGAAGGAATTAAGATTAAATGATTACACCTGGAGAGAGGCAGACAGAACTGAGATTAAATGATTACACCTGGAGAGAGGCAGAAGGAATTAAGATTAAATGATTACACCTGGAGAGAGGCAGACAGAACTGAGATTAAATGATTACACCTGGAGAGAGGCAGAAGGAATTAAGATTAAATGATTACACATGGAGAGAGGCAGACAGAACTGAGATTAAATGATTACACCTGGAGAGAGGCAGAAGGAATTAAGATTAAATGATTACATCTGGAGAGAGACAGAAGGAATTAAGATTAAATGATTACACCTGGAGAGAGGCAGACAGAACTGAGATTAAATGATTACACCTGGAGAGAGGCAGAAGGAATTAAGATTAAATGATTACACCTGGAGAGAGGCAGACAGAACTGAGATTAAATGATTACACCTGGAGAGAGACAGAAGGAACTGAGATTAAATGATTACATCTGGAGAGAGACAGAAGGAACTGAGATTAAATGATTACACCTGGAGAGAGACAGAAGGAACTGAGATTAAATGATTACACCTGGAGAGAGACAGAAGGAACTGAGATTAAATGATTACACCTAGAGAGAGACAGAAGGAACTAAGATTAAATGATTACACCTGGAGAGAGACAGACAGAACTAAGATTAAATGATTACACCTGGAGAGAGACAGAAGGAACTGAGATTAAATGATTACACCTGGAGAGAGACAGAAGGAACTAAGATTAAATGATTACACCTGGAGATAGACAGAAGGAACTAAGATTAAATGATTACACCTGGAGAGAGACAGAAGGAACTAAGATTAAATGATTACACCTGGAGAGAGACAGAAGGAACTAAGATTAAATGATTACATCTGGAGAGAGGCAGAAGGAACTAAGATTAAATGATTACACCTGGAGAGAGACAGAAGGAACTAAGATTAAATGATTACATCTGGAGAGAGGCAGAAGGAACTAAGATTAAATGATTACATCTGGAGAGAGGCAGACAGAGCAGTTCAGGACTGTGTTGGCTGACAGGATTTTGTCAATGCACTGAGATGAGCAACAAGTCATGATGATGATGAAAATCAATGCTGACC
Source organism: Ariolimax columbianus (assembly GCA_036924085.1). Lineage (NCBI taxonomy): Eukaryota > Metazoa > Mollusca > Gastropoda > Stylommatophora > Arionidae > Ariolimax > Ariolimax columbianus. The sequence continues at coordinate 45,532,534 of JAVGWX010000022.1, forward strand.
GACTAGTCACATGTGTTGTACATCCAATGACGAGATAAGGTCACTTCTCAAGTTCTGGCCTTCTTTCCTATTCTCCAATCTCACTAGCGACATCTTATGTCTTTCACAACGAGATATGTCACATCAGCTTTTGTCTCACGAATTAGCACATTATTTGACACTCAAACTTTCAGCAGGTCAAACATATAACCCCGTATCAAATTAACTTAACTGAGGGACGGCGTGGCCTAGTGGTTAAGTGGCACGGCTCACAACCAGAAGGTGCTGGGTTCGATCCCCATCGCAGCACCGGCCGTTACCCCGGGGAAGCAAACCCTTAGAAAATGCAGGAGGAAGCAGACCCTTACATAAAATGCATGCTGAAGTCGGATGCACTGGGCCGACAGGCGCAAAATAAAAACATAGTGTAACGCACTCCGCCTTGGGGATTAGAGAAATAAGGCGAATGCAAAAAAAAAAAAAAAAAAATTAACATATTGTTAGACACATAGAATTATCAGATTTGATTATGTAAGGCCAAAATGGCAATGCAAATCAGTCACACAAATGGAGAATGGCCCACGTCCAAATGTGGTTCCTACTTTGTATGTACAAATAGCAGATGTTCGAAATCTCTTTTCTACAGACAAATCAAATCATCACAAATAACAAAGTCTGATGTTTAGTACAGACAAATCAACACAATTAACATAGTCTGATGGATAGTACAGACAAATAATCACCATTTACAAAGTCTGATGTTTAGTACAGAAAGATCATCACAATTAACCTTTAGCATGCCCTGACCTAGCGAAAAATGTTTTTGTACCGAATTAAATTACATTTATTTCTCGCTCTGATCGTCGACTTTCAAAATTTGTAACTTTTCTGTTTGTTTGTCAATAAATATGATTTTCTTGTGTGTACAAACACAATTGAATAAAGAACTTGTGGGTGTTATTGTTTTTGTTGTGTGTTTGTTAGTTTCTGAGATACAAACAGATGAAGTTATACAAATTTCAGAACAAAATTTGGACTCGACCACTAGGCCTAGTCGCTCCGATAGAAAACCATGGAAACCACAACAACGTATCGATACTGTGTTTACAATATCGACACAGCTGTTAGTTTCCAATTCAAACGTAGTTCTTTCATTTAAACAAACAAAATAAACAGATCTACTCGATAATCTTTCCCAACAACCTACTTCCCCTTTCGCAAAAAGTCGGCTTGCTCCAAACGGCGTATACAAAATTAAAACTGTTCAAAAGCCATTTGTAATCGAACATATGATACTTTAACCGACAAAATATAGTGTATATATGGGGGACGTATTCAGCAGTAAAAACTGGCTGTTGGGAGTGGCTCGGAAATTAATTTTTTTTTTTCTGCACACCGTTTTTGTAGGCCGAGTTGGTCGGCTAGCACTTGACCGTAGTGCACTAAAGGTTAACATAGTTTGATGTTTAGTACAGAAAGATCATCACAATTAACATAGTCTGATGTTTACTACAGACAAATCATCACAATTAACATAGTCTGAAGTTTAGTACGGACAAATCAACACAATTAACATAGTCTGAAGTTTAGTACGGACAAATCAACACAATTAACATAGTCTGATGTTTAGTACAGACAAATCAACACAATTAACATAGTCTGATGTTTAGTACAGACAAACCAACACAATTAACATTGTCTGATGTTTAGCACAGACAAATCAACACAATTAACATTGTCTGATGTTTAGCACAGACAAATAATCACCATTAACAAAGTACAGACAAGTTTAATCTAATCAGAAATAGTCAGCATGTGTTTACTAGAGGAAGATCATTCTTAACAAGTTTATTAGAATTCGTGGAGGAGGTTACTAAAATGATAGATAAAGGGGAGCCAGTGGATGTTATTTATCTAGATTTTGCAAAGTCCTTTGGTAGAGTACCTCATTGAAAATTATTTAGAAAGTTAAAATCACATGGAATAGATGGGAAAGTTGCCAAAGGATTGAAAATTGGTTAACGGGAAGAAGGCAGAGAGTGGGCATAAATAAGGAATACTCTGAGTGGTGTGAAGTAAAAAGTGGAGTGCCACAGGGCTTGGTTTTGGGACCGATATTAATTATTGATATATATAAACGATTCGGACATTGATATGGGAATCCATGATTGCAAAATTCACTGATGATACAAAACTATGCAGTAGTGTCTCATCTAAAGCAGAAGTGGATATATTGAGGTTGGATCTAGATAAAATTTGAGAATGGTCTGTAATCTGGCAAATGGAGTTTAATGTAGATAAATGTACAGTCATCCACATGGGTAGATCCAATATGGAACATAATTTCAGACTGGGAGAGAACAATATTAGAAGGATAGAAAAGGAAAGGGACCTAGAGGTTATAATAGATCACACAGGAAAGGTGAGGGAGCAAGTTCAGGTAGCAGTGAGAAAATAAATGCAATGTTAGGTATGATAACAAGATGGAAATAGAATGGAAACAAGTGTAAATGGAGGAAATTTTAAAGAAGCTGCAGTCAAGGTGTAGTCAAGGAAGTAAGGGAGATTTGAGTGAGGAAACAGTTCACAGGGCAGGGAGCTTTGGAGAGAAGTATGCACATATAGGGGAGGGGTCAGTATTGGTAGTAGGAGATTCAATGGTGAGAGAGGTTGGCAGACATTTGTCTAAACAACACATGTTTGAAAGAATGGATATCGGGGGAGCAAAAATAGAGGATATAGAGGGGAGAATAAAGAGATTAGATGACAAAGGAAACAGTCATGTGGTAGTATTGGTAGGAACAAATAATGTAAAGAGAGATGGTACAGAAATAATTATGGATAAATATAAAAGTCTTATTGGAACACTTAAGAAAAAAAGTTTAGAAAGGTCACAATGATGGGCATTTTAGACAGAGCAGATGGGTCAGACTATCTAGATAACAAAATAATAGGTATCAACCTTAGGTTACAGGTGATGTGTGCGGACATGGGAATGGAATTTATTGATGTGAAAGTAGACAAAAGTAAAATGTTAGATAGGGGAGGTTTACATCTAAATGAGATAGGACAGCATGTTGTAGCAAAGTATATGTTCAATCATTGTGTTAGAAATTTAAACTAGTAAGGCCTATGAAGTATGAGACTAAAGATAGGCCTACAATAGGGTGCTGTAGAGGATGTAGTCAAAGGAGAGAGTTGGTGTCAGGGAAGTGTGAAATAAGTAGTGGAAAAGCAAACACTGAAATGATAAAGCAGAAGCAAAAAGAGGAAAACCAACAACATTACAAACTAAAATGTTTTTATGCAAATGTGAGAAGTATAGTAAATAAAAGAGAAGAATTGGAACTATATGTAGAAGAAGAAAAACCAGATATAATAGGATTAACAGAATCATGGACATATGAGGAGATTGCAGATAGTGAACTTGAAATAGAGGGATATACAATGTTAAGGAAAGATAGGATAGATGGAGACAAGACTAAGGGAGGTGGTGTTTTATTATACTGTATAAATTCTGTTAATATAACGATCAAAGATTATTTATCATGTGGTAACAAAAATGAAAGTGTATGGGGAGAAATAGAAAGTGGGGGTGAAAAAACAGTGATTGGAGTGTGCTATAGATGTCCATCAAGTCAAAAAGAGGAAGATGAGGAGCTGATTAGTAGCATAGCAAAGGCAAGTGAAGGGAAATTATTATTAATGGGAGATTTCAACTTTCCAGATATAAAATGGGATATGGCAGAAGCACTTGTAGAGTCAAAACCTTTTGTTTAGTGCATAAATGACAATTTTTTAATTCAACATGTAGAAGCAGCCACCAGAGGCAAAAACATACTCGACCTAGTTTTTACTACAGAGGAAAATATGATTGAAAACGTTACCGTTGGATAACTGTTTGGCTCAAGTGACCATCAAATCATCCGTTGGGATCTTATTGCAGGGAAAGAAGTAAACATAAACACGCGAACATACGACTACTCTAAGGTAGATGTTAAGAGGATGAAAGAGGCAGCGAACCACATAATCTGGAAAGATATTGTCGTAGGAACAGATATTGAACAGGAGTGGGAGAGTTTTAAAAGTTCTAGAAACGCTAAAAGAGGAATGTGTTCCATGTAGGGAGGTAAACCCCAAACGTAAAAAGTGGATAACTAGATTTGTAGTGAAATGTAGAAGAGCAAAAAATAAAGCATGGACAAAATATATAGAGGCAGGTAAATCAAAAGAAACATATGTAAAATATTTGGACAAGCAGAACATATCCCAGAAAGCGAATAAAACAGCAAAAATAGACTTTGAAAAAAAACTTGCTCAGAGGATCAAGACTGACAGTAAAAGCTTCTTTTCTTATGTTAGAAATAAACAAAGAACGAAAGACAAAGTAGGCCCTCTCATAGACAGTACAGGGAAAATAATAAGTGAGAATAGGGAGGCTGCTTATCTGCTCAATCAGTACTTTGGCACAGTCTACACAAAAGAGGACTGCTCCAAGATACCAGAGCCTATAGATATTTTTCAAAGGGACATGGATACAGCGGGATTAAGATCAATCTGTATTACAGAGGAAATGGTTTTTTTAAAAATTGGAGGGGTTGAAAGTGAATAAATGTCCAGGTCAAGATGGTATTCATCCAAAATTGCTGTATGAAATTAGAGACCAACTAGCAAAACCATTGGCTATATTATGTTCTCAATCACTTACAAAAGGGATTGTTCCACGGGATTGGAAAGATGCAGGAGTGATCCCCTTATTCAAAAAAGGCAAAAAATCAGATCCAGCAAATTATAAACCGGTGAGTTTAACAAGCATAGTCTGTAAATTGTTAGAGTCAATAATCAAAGAAAACATGGCATTTAGACAAATTTAATCTAATTAGAAATAGTCAGCATGGGTTTACTAGAGGGAGATCATGCTTAACAAATCTATTAGAATTCATGGAGGAGGTTACTAAGATCATAGATAAAGGGGAGCCAGTGGATGTTATTTATCTAGACTTTGCAAAGGCCTTTGATAGAGTACCTCATCAAAGATTATTTCAAAAGTTAAAATCACATGGAAAAGGTGGGGAAGTTGCCAAATGGATTGAAAATTGGTTAACGGGAAGAAGGCAGAGGGTGGGCATAAATAAGGAGTACTCTGAGTGGTGTGAAGTGAAAAGTGGTGTGCCACAGGGCTCGGTTTTGGGACGAATTTTGTTCTTGATATACATAAACGATTTGGACATTGATATGGGATCCATGATTGCAAAATTTGCTGATGACACAAAACTATGCAGTAGTGTCTCAGCTAAAGCGAAAGTGAATATATTGATGTCGGATTTAGATAAAATTCGAGAATGGTCTGTAAGCTGGCAAATGGAGTTTAATGTAGATAAATGTACAGTCATCCACATGGGTAGATCCAATATGAACATAATTACAGAATTGGAGAAAACAATATTAGAAAGATAGATAAGGAAAGGGACCTAGGGGTTTATAATAGATTATACAGGAAAGGTGAGTGAGCAAGTTAAGGTAGCAGTAAAAAAGGCAAATGCAATGTTAGGTATGATAAAAAGAAATGTTAAACATAGGAGCAAGGAAGTGATAGTCAAACTGTATAAAGTTTTAGTTAGACCTAGATTGGAGTACTGTGTACAGGTGTGGAGTCCTTATCATAGAGGGGATATAAACATGCTGGAAAGAATACAAAAAGATGATAGTGGGATTCCAGAATTACAGTTATGAGGAACGGCTCAGAAAAACTGGCCTACGGTGTCTCGAAGAGAGAAGAATTCGTGGTGAGTTAATACAGGCTTATAAGATGATCAGAGGAATGGATAAATTAGACTATAACAAGTTTTTTAAAATACAGCCACCTACAATAACACGAGGGCATAGCTACAAGCTGACTAAAGAGAGGTCCAGGTTAGATATTAGGAAATATTTTTTTAGTCAGAGAGTGGTGTCTGCTTGGAATGCATTGCCAGGGGAGGTAGTGGAGGCAGGGACAGTTAATGCATTCAAGAATAGATTGGATGCTCATATCTTTTAGAGCAAGGTGATGTAAATGTAACTGGTTGTATACAGACTCCGCAGGGTCTTCTAAACCAGTATAAAGACGTTAAGTTAAGTTAAGAAATATTAAACACAGGAGCAAGGAAGTGATAAACTGTATAAAGCTTTAGTTAGACCTAGATTGGAGTACTGTGTACAGGTGTGGAGTCCGTATCGTAGAGGGGATATAAACATGTTCGAAAGGATACAAAAAAGAGTGACAAGGCTGATAGTGGGATTTCAGAATTACAGTTATGAGGAAAGACTCAGACAAACCGGCCTACAGTGTCTAGAAAAGAGAAGAATTCGTGGTGACTTAATACATGTTTATAAGATGATCAGAGGAATCGATAAATTAGACTATAACAAGTTTTTCAAAATATATCACCTACAAGAACAAGAGGGGATAGCTACAAATTAACTAAAGAAAGATCCAGGTTAGATATTATGAAATATTTTTTAATCAAAGAGTGGTGTCTGCTTGGAATGCATTGCCCCAGGAAGTAGTGGAAGCAGGGGCAATTAATGCATTTAAGAATAGACTGGTTGCGCATAGCTTTTAGGGCAAGGTAATGTAAATTAAACTGGATGTATACAGACTCTGTAGTCTTCTAAACCAGTATAAAGACGTTAAATTAAATTAAAACATCACCATTAAAAAAGTCTGATGTTTACTACAGACAATTCATCAAAATTAAAATAGTATGATGTTTAGTACAGAAAGATCATCACAAATAACAAAATCTGATGTTTAGTACAGACAAATCATCACCAATAACATAGTTTGATGTTTAGTACAGACAAATCATCACCATTAACATTCTGATGTTTAGTACAGAAAGATCATCACAAATAACAAATTCTGATGTTTAGTACAGACAAATCATCACCATTAACATTCTGATGTTTAGTACAGAAAGATCATCACAAATAACAAATTCTGATGTTTAGTACAGACAAATGATCACCAATAACATAGTTTGATGTTTTCTACCTCATATGGAACTCCCAAGGAAATAAGGCAGGCCGACAAAAATAAGGATTTTCAATTAAATTGTGAAGCCAGTCCTGCTGTATGGACAGGAAACCTGAAGGAGGACCAAAGGCCATGACAGGAGACTGCAGGGTTTTGTCAACAGATGCCTGAGAAAGATTCTTGGTATAAAATGGTTTGACAAAGTTACAAATGACAGTCTGTGGGAGAGAGCAGGACAAGGTAAATTGAAACAGGAAATCTTAGGAAGAAAGTGGAGATGGATGGGTCATATATTAAGAAAGCCCCAGACCAGTATCACCAGGCAATGCCTGTCATGGAACCCACAGGGAAGGAGAGGTATAGGCAGACCAAGGAATACATAAAGACGAGATCTGGAGGTGGAAGTAAAGAAAACAGGAAAAAAGCTCGAAGGAAGTGGAAAAGATTGCACAGGACAGAGCTGCTTGACGAGGGTTGGTTGATGGCCTATGCACCCCTGGGAGATAGAAGGCGAAAGAGAGGAGAGAAATGTTTTGTACAGAAAGATCATCACAATTAACAAAGTCTGCTGTTTACTCTGCCCATTCTATTAGACTTATCATAAACAAAGACGTGATTGACAGAGTGTTTGGAGCACTTCTATTGACCAGCACAGTAACCAGGCTGGTAACCCAGTTGCACCACAATTCAGTTCAGTCCAGTTCATCCCGTAACCCATCAGGTCGTTGGGGCACACATGAAGACACTCCCAAAATACCACGCCATCCCTCTCTGTCTGTCGCCGCCTGACGTATCTCACTGGGACGAAGGCCTGACCACTCAGTGATGTTGTCCATCCATCTCTTCCTTGGATGTCCTCGCCCTCTCTGTCCCGGTACGGAACCAAAGAGTATCGAGTTGGGAATTCCGTTGGATCTCGCGACGTGCCCGCACCAGGCCATCTTTCGTCTTTTGATAGCTGTGAACAGATCTTCAAAAGGACCAATAGCGTCTTCAACTCTCTGACGGATTTCTACGTTCTATAATTCAGTTTACCCAGCTGTAAATGGTACTATGTGCTACAAGTTAGTGAGGGCAAGGCAGCAAGGATGTGATACTTTGTAGGAAGGGCCTACAAGAACAAGAGGGCACAGCTACACATTAATTAAAGAAAGGTCCAGAAAATATTTGTTTAGTAGAACCGCTGGGTCACTCAAGATAAGTGTAAACGATGTTGCTCTTCAACAGGTCCATGAGTACAAGTATAAGGCACAATTTTTTTCAGCAGATGGCAAGATCGACAGGGAAATTGATTGAGACTACGTGTCAGAAAACATCTGCTATGACTTATCAGCTGTCACCACGCTTGCCGAAGATGGATGTGTTGGACAGAAAGGTGCAAATACTGCAGTCAAGCTGTATACTAGTGACAACGCATTCCGTACTCTGGACTACATCCTGCTATTTGCAAAGTCTGGTTCAGGGCTTGGTAGCTAGAGATTGAGAACGAACACAGAAGAAGCAGAAGTTGTAACCAATGCCGAGGCACCCAAGTATTAGTTTTGCAACAAAGCAACAACTGATAAACAGTATATTTATGCCAGGTCTGTGGTACCAGTGCTAAACATGGCCTCTGTCCAGGGCACGTGAGAGCAGAATTTCAAACTGTGAAATGAAGTGTTTGAATGGCTAGCTAGTTTCACTGATGGTGTTCAGATCGCAGAAAGCACAGCCATCGCGAAGACTCATCGAATGCATGCTGCCCGAAAGCCCAATACTCACAATTCCACCGCCGAATCTCTGCAGGTGTGCCTTGACTGTGGTAGGGTTTGCTGCTCCAGGATTGGTCTTTACAGCCATCAGAGAACACATTTCGCAGCAATAGTATGACACTGTCGCCATCTTCGTCTGCGATGGGCAACTATTATTATTATTATTACTAACATATAACCTTTTTTTATGAATGCTTTATGTCATAGAAAGTTTAATTATGTCTTACGGTGTTTAATTGTAATTTTAGCTCTATTTTTTAAATGTTCATTTATTTTATTTTGCATAAAACTTTGATGGATGTACGAAATTCCAGCACTTGGCCTAGATAGAATGGGACAAATTGGTCAGAACTGGATAGGGTTAATGGTACTACCCAACCCAAACCTACCAGGACTCTCAAACACATGGACGTCCTTCAAGCTAGATCTTATGCCAACAACATGAAATGGATTACACATTTAGATCAGATTTGGTTCATAAAGACAATCAGACACTATATACCAGGTGTGTTCAAATGAAACCGGGTCTAACTGCACCAAGTGAACATACATACAATGCACATGATGATGTCACTTCTGATGTAAACAGCACATACCAACCGTCAAGTTTGCAAAATTTAATTATCCTTTGGCTCATAGTTTCCTCAGCAGACCGTTGAAAACATGGCAGGTGTGATACGGAATCCATTCAGAGTTGATCAGCGAGCGGTGATTCGGTTTCTAACAGCTGAAGGATGTCGACCAGTTGAAATTCATTTCAGAATGCAGGCAGAGTATGGTGACAAAAGTGTGTTGAAAACAACAGTGAAGAACTGGACAATGATGTTTAAAGAAGGACGTGAGTCTAACGCAACAACATGTGCCTGATATGGTCTCAGAAAATCCTTCTTTAACCCATTCAATCCAAGCTGATCAGAAAAACTCACAACTGAATTCCCAGGGCAAGGAGAATAACTCCGCAAAAATTAAACGTGCTTGCGCAATCAAATTAATAACAAATTCAATTTTAAATTTATTTGTGTGATTCAAACTCCAGTTTACAGATAAATGGAAGAGGTACTCTTCTGTGCACATGTTTTTTGTGAGTGTCATGTATGTTGGATGCAAAAAAATTAAACAAGTGAAGAAGAAAAACAGTGTCAATATAAAATGTCTGTTTCACTCTTGTCAATTTTGCTAATAAATGTTCAAGCGAAAAGCAATCTACCTTGGTTCATTGCAACTAGTACATCTTTCCTCTTCTTGTCCAATGTCTGACTTTCCAATACACACCTCAAAGTTATAGAGGTATCTAGTATGAGGATCTGCGGCACACCAAATTTTAATTCCTCAAGGATCTTTTCCCCTTCAAACTTTGATGCAGGGATATGCATTGGATTGGTTTGCTCTGTCCAGTACTTAAAAAAGGTCTGAAGTAGAAATGATGAAAGTGAAAGGTAATCTTCTTCTTCTTCTTCTTCATCGTACGCAGTCAGACAGTAACCATTATTTTTCCAAAAAAAGCAGCGGTCATCCTGAGGCTGTCGACACTGCCATAGAGCTTGTCTAGTGTTGCCACTGGTGATGGCCACATCTGCTCTCTCTGATCCTCGTATGTCGGGCAGTTTTGCAGCAAATGTTCAGCGGTCATTTTCCCGGTACCACACGGGCATTCGTTGGTGCCACCTATCTTCAATTTGTTGAATAAGTGGTACCTCAGTCTATTGTGGCCTGTGCGAAGTCTTAAGACCACGACCTGCTCTCTTCTGTTCAACTGATAATGGGCATCGTTTTTTTGTGTAGCCAGTATGTTCAGTTTCCCATTTGGTCATGTATCTGGCCCTAATAAGCCGTTTTGACTCTTCGTATGTCACACTAGGTTCTGGTTGTGGTAGTCTTGCACCTTCTTTTGCCAGTCTGTCTGCCTCCTCGTTGCCTTGGATGTTGCAGTGGGATGGAACCCACTGTACCACTACCCTTTTTGGTGCAGACTGCTGGCATAGTTGACAGAGTACTGCTCTTAAGTCATTAAGTTCAGTATTTTTCTGGCTTTTTAGGGCTGTGGCTACGGCCAAGGCCTCTGTAAGCAGTACTATATGGCTTTCATTACTTTTACCTGTCACCATTTCTTCCACTGCCGCCCTCAGTGCCTCTGCCTCCGCTCTGAAATTGCTTGTGTATTTTCCAGTAGCGAATGACAGTGTTATTTTTCTGCCATTTGGTAGGTTCAGAAATGCTCCTGCCCCTCCGTTCTGTGTTGTGTTTGTTACAGAACCGTCGGTGTATGCATGGGTCCAGTCCATGCTTGGGTAGTTTTTCGATTTGTAGCTCAGGGTAGTATCTCTTCTTTCTTTTTCAGTCTGGCAGTTTTTGTTTCCAATACCTGGTATATTTTCTACCACCTCTGGAAATATATGCTGCCTCCAGGTAGGTTTTCGTACAGTAGGGATGGGCTTTGGTGTTAGTGTGTTCATGGGGTTTTCGTTCATCTTTGCTTTGGCTATTTCTGCAAAGTTTCTTTGCTTTAGTTTCCCATTTCCGAAATTGTTTAGTCTCTGGTGTATTGGATGGTCAGTCAGTCTTCTGAGTTTCTCTGATTGCAGCTGGGCTCTGCAGTCTCTTCTGTCGGTCATGGATTGCAGTTTTGTAATCTTTTCAAGTTCTACAATTGGCGTTGACTTCATGCCTCCTGTTATAACTCTCATGGCTTGGTTTTGGAGTTTGCTAATTTTATCGAAGTTCGCCTTTGCTGCTGTTGTCCATGCCACAATGTCATACTCGAGAACTGGTCTCACTCTTCCAGTGTACAGTTTCTTTAGTATACTTTCGTCTGCTCCCCAGCTTGTGCCAGCAAGTTTCTTCATGATTGCCATTCTTTCTCTGGCTCTCATTCGGTTTCTCTCGATCTAACTTTTCCATGTCATGCGCCGATCAAATGTGACTCCCAGGTAGTTTGGGTTGTCGTTTGGCTGCAGGTATTTGCCGTTCCGACTTAATTTGGTGTTTTGGGGTTTGTTTGATAGAAAAGGTAATCAAAAGCAGAATAATCTGGATCTATGTCATCTGCAGGACCTGTTCCCTCACTAAATCCTTCAATGATATTACTCCGTTGCTTTGACCATTCTCTATCACCACTTGGGCCTGCCTGTTGGGCGGGTCACTTTGTCTTCTACCGATAATTCGTCATCACTACCGAGGCCAGTGTCGCTACTTTCATCATCTAAGTCCTAAATTATTCCTCATCAATGTCCGATTCGTTCTCATTCTCTTCAACGCCACCAACAAATTCGCAACCACTATAGTCTGACTCATAAGTATCTTCAGTCCGCACCAAGTTTTAAAGAAAATTTAAAGTCATTTTGAAAAAATCACGGCTCGAACACCATACGTAATAGAAGCGATCGGTAAACTGCAATGGGAGCCGCCATTACCGGTAGTCACGTGAAGGCTAAATTTAGCGTGTCTATTCGCAGGTAAAACGTTAGAAAAAAATATTTAAATCAGTATATCCACGGCGGCCGTCGCCGGCCGTTCTGGGATTGAATGGGTTAAACATTGTTGTCCAGTTGTTCACAGTTGTCTAACACACTTTTGTCACCATACACTGCTTGCATTCTACTATGAATGTCAGCTGCTCGACATCCTTCAATTGTTAGAAACGGAACCACCACACGCTGATCAACTCAGGACAGATTCTGTATCACATCCACCATGTTTTCAACGGTCCGCTGAGGAAACTGAGTCGGAAGATAATGAAATTTTGCAAACTTGACGTTTGGTATGTGCTGTTTACACCAGAAGTGACATCATCATGTGCATTGTGCTTATGTTCACTTGTTGCAGTTTGGTCCGTATCATTTGAACACGCTTCGTACCATCAGAACTAAATCTAAAGGTTTCCAACAAGAGAAACAGCTTTCGTAAAAAGAAAGAAAATATGCTTTTAAACGTCAGGCTCACAGAGAAGAAATAATCATATAACGTTTAGATATAACATTTATATATAACATCTAGATATAACATCTACAAATTTACTTGATGAAGAATGGGAGGTAAGGCTACAAAAAATGCAAAACACAATGCACAAGCAGGTTTGTGGTGTTGCTCTTAGGTTATTCAAGTTTGATTATGTGGCCCTTAGAAGACACTGATCATGGCATCATGCAGCCATTGAGGGGGTTTGAGTTTAAGACTATCAAACTACACCACGTGGTAAGATATCTAGTCCCTGTCATGTTAAAATGGACTTGAGCATTCATTGATATCAAGAATTGCAGACTACTTAATAAAAGGTCATGATTTCACACCCTGTAATGACAGCGACTAGTCTCAGAATCTCATTTCTTGTAAAGGACAAAGACTAGTCTTAGAATCTCACATCTTGTAAAGGACAAAGACTAGTCTTAGAATCTCACATCTTGTAAAGGACAAAGACTAGTCTTAGAATCTCACATCTTGTAAAGGACAAAGACTAGTCTTAGAATCTCACATCTTGTAAAGGACAAAGACTAGTCTTAGAATCTCACATCTTGTAAAGGACAAAGACTAGTCTTAGAATCTCACATCTTGTAAAGGACAGCGACTAGTCTTAGAATCTCACTCTCACAGTCCATAAAGAACAGATACTAGTCTCAGAATCTCATATCTTGTATAGGACAGTGACTAATCTCAGAATCTCACATCTTGTAAAGGACAGCGGCTAATCTCAGAATCTCACATCTTGTAAAGGACAGAGACTAATCTCAGAATCTCACATCTTGTAAAGGACAGAGACTAATCTCAGAATCTCACATCTTGTAAAGGACAGAGACTAATCTCAGAATCTCACATCTTGTAAAGGACAGAGACTAATCTCAGAATCTCACATCTTGTAAAGGACAGAGACTAATCTCAGAATCTCACATCTTGTAAAGGACAGAGACTAATCTCAGAATCTCACATCTTGTAAAGGACAGAGACTAATCTCAGAATCTCACATCTTGTAAAGGACAGCGACTAATCTCAGAATCTCACATATTGTAAAGGACAGAGTAGTCTCCGAATCTAACACCCTATATACTACAGCGACTAGTCTCAGAATGTCAGTTTAATATCTGCCCCTAGCCTCAACAACTAATTCTTCATATGTAAAGAGGCAGTTCTGGTTGAGTACATGTATCCAATAAATGAGTTCTTGCAATGACTAATACAGTTTTTGATTACTTTATAGAACAAATTTATATACAGTGTAAACTGGCTTCCTCATCGGTTTGGTTGAATCTGTTTTGAATGACGAGGTATTGGCTGGCGGGAAGCTGTAGAGGATCGAATTCTGTCATTGGAAGCTGACTTCTTCTCTGTAGATGAGGCTGCAGCAGCTTTCTTTTTATGCTTTTCATAAACTGCTTTGAGAGAGCATTCTACATCTCCGAAGAAAGGCCGTCGACTCGGCTCGCCTTCCCAGCATCCCTGCATCAGTAGCCAACAGTCTTCAGAGGTGTTGACCGGCTGTTCTGGTCTTAGACCTTACAGAAACAAACATAAACGTTGTGTAGATGATGTACAATATAGAACCTACAACATATCTGCAATGACAAGATGTATGAAACAAAGACAACAAAATTAACTCATTTGTTATTGGAAAACACACGAAACACACTATTGAAATCAAAAAAGGAGAAATATTTTGTGACACAGAGACAGTAAGAAGCTAACAATCAAGAAATAATACATGAAGCAAGGTGCTGTACCAACAAATATATATTTGAGTCTGATTCTTCCTTCAAGCAGCCACCCTCACAAGGGTCATCATGACAGACTTCCTTCAAGCAGCCACACTCACAAGGGTCATCATGACAGACTTCCTTCAAGCAGCCACACTCACAAGGGTCATCATGACAGACTTCCTTCAAGCAGCCACCCTCACAAGGGTCATCATGACAGACTTCCTTCAAGCAGCCACACTTACAAGGGTCATCATGACAGACTTCCTTCAAGCAGCCACACTCACAAGGGTCATCATGACAGACTTCCTTCAAGCAGCCACCCTCACAAGGGTCATCATGACAGACTTCCTTAAAGCAGCCACACTCACAAGGGTCATCATGACAGACTTCCTTCAAGCAGCCACCCTCACAAGGGTCATCATGACAGACTTCCTTCAAGCAGCCACCCTCACAAGGGTCATCATGACAGACTTCCTTCAAGCAGCCACACTCACAAGGGTCATCATGACAGACTTCCTTCAAGCAGCCACACTCACAAGGGTCATCATGACACAGACTTCCTTCAAGCAGCCACACTCACAAGCACCATCATGACAGACTTCCTTTAAGCAGCCACACTCACAACAGGCATCATGACACAGACTTCCTTCAAGCAGCCACACTCACAAGGGTCATCATGACAGACTTCCTTTAAGCAGCCACACTCACAACAGGCTTCATGACACAGACTTCCTTCAAGCAGCCACACTCACAAGGGTCATCATGACAGACTTCCTTCAAGCAGCCACACTCACAAGGGTCATCATGACAGACTTCCTTCAAGCAGCCACCCTCACAAGGGTCATCATGACAGACTTCCTTCAAGCAGCCACACTCACAACAGGCATCATGACACAGACTTCCTTCAAGCAGCCAGCCACATTCACAACAGTCATCATGACACAGACTTCCTTCAAGTAGCCAGCCACACTCACAAGCGCCATCATGACACAGACTTCCTTCAAGTAGCCAGCCACACTCACAAGCGCCATCATGACACAGGCTTCCTTCAAGCAGCCAGCCACACTTACAAGCGCCATCATGACACAGACTTCCTTCAAGCAGCCACACTCACAAGCGCCATCATGACACAGACTTCCTTCAAGCAGCCACATTCACAACAGTCTCATGACACAGACTTCCTTCAAGCAGCCACACTCACAAGGGTCATCATGACAGACTTCCTTCAAGCAGCCACACTCACAAGGGTCATCATGACAGACTTCCTTCAAGCAGCCACATTCACAACAGTCTCATGACACAGACTTCCTTCAAGCAGCCAGCCACACTCACAACAGGCATCATGACACAGGCTTCCTTCAAGCAGCCACACTCACAACAGGCATCATGACACAGACTTCCTTCAAGCAGCCACACTCACAACAGGCATCATGACACAGGCTTCCTTCAAGCAGCCAGCCACACTCACAACAGGCATCATGACACAGACTTCCTACAAGCAGCCACATTCACAACAGTCATCATGACACAGGCTTCCTTCAAGCAGCCAGCCACACTCACAAGAGCCATCATGACACAAGAAGGCGCAGCCACAAATTAATTAAAGAAAAGTCCAGATT
Source organism: Ariolimax columbianus (assembly GCA_036924085.1). Lineage (NCBI taxonomy): Eukaryota > Metazoa > Mollusca > Gastropoda > Stylommatophora > Arionidae > Ariolimax > Ariolimax columbianus. The sequence continues at coordinate 45,548,585 of JAVGWX010000022.1, forward strand.
AGATACCAGAAAATAAATTTTTAGTCAGAGAGTGGTGAATGCTTGAAATACATTGCCATAGGAAATGGTGACAGGGTCAATTTATGCATTCAAGAATAGATTGCACCTGTATTGGTATTTTTAGATCAAGTGAATCTAATTGAAACTGGTTGTACACAGACTCTGCAGAGTCTTCTAAACCAGATAAAGACGTAAAGTTTAAGTTACCACTACGGGACTACAACTACGGACTTGTACACGCATGCACGTTGTGTGTATGTACGTACACAACACGTACGCGCACAAGATAGTCCATAACACCTGAACGTACCTTTCTTGACTGACTGCCACAGCTGATCCTTATTAGCACACTGCTCGAATGCACTTGGTAGACGTACATGTCCAGCGCAGACATACCAAAACAGAATGCCAAATGCATAAACATCCACGCTGTTGTCATAGTGACCAGTAAACAATTCTGGGGCCATGTGTATGGGTGTACCAACAACACTGCCACTCATCATTGCCTCTGGCTTGCAGAATCCCAGGTCTGTGATTTTACCTCTGTTGTCTCGGTCAAGCTGGTAGGCGGAGACAAAAACTGATATTAGACATGTGGTAAAAAGTTGAAAATGGCTGACTGATCTGACTTTAGTGCACCCGAATGTCCACATACGAGGTGTGTTCAAAAAGTATCCAACCTTTGGGTTGGAAAAATACAATTCCTCACCTGGCGATTTGAAACTATAATCCCCTTCAAAGTACTCTCCTTGGGACTCCAAACACTTCTCTCAGCGGTCCTGCTATTTTTGGAAACATTTCAGAAAGGCCTCTTTGGAAATGGAGTACAGCTGGGTCATTGTATTCCGTATGACAAATGGTTTCCCTTTCAGCTAATTTTCATCTTGGGGAACAGCCAAAAATTGCAAGGAGCCATGCTGTGAGAATAGAGAGCCTGGGGAACCAGAAGAATGTTGTGTTTGGCCAACAAAGTATGAATCAGATGCAAAGAATGGGCCAGTTCCCGTTGTCCATAGGTTCGGTCGTTTGCATTGAACAGCATCACGAAGGTGGCGGATGACCTCCAGGTAGTACTCTTTAGTAATGTTTAGACCTTGAGCTGCGTACTCGTAATGCACAACCCAATGGGAGTCAAAGAAGACGTCGGATGCTGTCCGAGAAAAATGACTGTCGCTGCTCATTGAACCATTTGGTCATAGAGGCTATAACGTCTTCATCGAAGTCTAATTATTGTCCTTAAAGAAATTATTTTAAGGGTCCGAAACAAATGAAAGTAACACGATGGCAGATAGGCTGGGTGTGGCGGAAGTTCCCACCTTCTCCATGCTAATGGTTCCTGCACAATTCATCACCCTCCACTTTGTAACACAGCAAGTGGTTCAAACTCCAAGTGTTTTTACTTATGGTGCACCCATGGGACCCATTGTGAACACACCTTCCGATACTTCAGTTTCTATCTAACCACCATTTGTCCTTATGGTGCACCCACGGGACCCATTGTGAACACACCTTCCGATACTTCAGTTTCTATCTAACCACCATTTAAATTGTCCCAAGCAAGACAGTGAATTTTCTGCTAGCGAACTTGAGCTCCAACGACGGTCCACCGCTTTTGCTGCATCAATAGTGACGATGGCTTCTTCTGTCCCAACAATATGTGCCTGACCTGCTCGTGGAAGATCTTTCGTTAACTCATGTCCTTCCTGAAACATATGTGCCAATTCCATCACTGTTGTCTTCGACACACTTTTGTCCCCATGCACTGCTTGCGTTCTGCGATGAATGTCGACTGGTCAACATCCTTCAGCTGTTAGGAACTGAATCGCTGCTTGCTGTTCTTCTTCTTCTTCGTACGCAGTCAGACAATAACCATTATTTTTTCGAAAAAAGCGGCGGTCATCCTGAGGCTGTCGACACTGCCATAGAGCTTGTCTTGTGGTTCCACTTCTGATGGCCACATCTGCTCTCTCTGATCCTCGTATGTCGGGCAGTTCTGCAGCAGATGCTCAGCGGTCATTTTCCCGGTACCACACGGGCATTCGTCGGTACCACCTATCTTCAATTTGTTGAATAGGTGGTACCTCAGTCTATTGTGGCCAGTGCGAAGTCTGAAGACCACGACCTGCTCTCTTCTGTTCAACTGGTAATAGGCATCGTTTTTGGTGTAACCAGTATGTTCGGTTTCCCATTTGGTCATGTATCTGGCTTTAATAAGCCGTTTTGACTCTTCGTACGTCATACTAGTATCTGTTTGTGGTAGTCTTGCACCTTCTTTTGCCAGTCTGTCTGCCTCCTCGTTGCCTTGGATGTTGCAGTGTGATGGGACCCACTGTACCACTACCCTTTTTGGTGCAGACTGCTGGCATAGTTGACAGAGTACTGCTCTTAAGTCATTAAGCTCAGTGTTTTTCTGGCTTTTTAGCGCTGTGACTACGGCCAGAGCATCTGTAAGCAGGACTGTACAGCTTTCATTTTCTTTATGTGTCACCATTTCTTCCACTGCCGCCCTCAGTGCCTCTGCCTCCGCTCTGAAATTGCTTATATACTTACCAGTAGCGAATGACAGTGTTATTTTTCTGCCATTTGGTAGGTTCAGGAATGCTCCTGCCCCTCCGTTCTGTGTAGTGTTTGTTACAGAACCGTCGGTGTATGCATGGGTCCAGTCCATGCTTGGGTAGTTTTTCGATATAAAGCTTAGGGTAGTATCTCTCCTTTCTTTTTCAGTCTGGCAGTTTTTGTTTCCAATACCTGGTATATTTTCTACCACCTCTGGAAATATATCCTGCCTCCAGGTAGGTTTTCGTACAGTAGTGATGGGCTTTGGTGTTGTTAGTGCGTTTATTGGATCTTCGTGCATCTTTGCTTTGGCTATTTCTGCAAAGTTTCTCCGTTTTAGTTCCCCATTTCCCAAATTGTTTAGTCTCTGGTGCATTGGATGGTCAGTCAGTTTTCGGAGTTTCTCTGACTGCAGCTGGGCTCTGCAGTCTCTTCTATCGGTCATGGATTGCAGTTTTGTAATCTTTTCAAGTTCTGCTCGCTGTTCAACCCTGAATGGATTCCATATCACACCCGCATTTTCTCAACGGTCTGCAGCAGAACCTATGAATGTGAGGATGGTTTACACTGGCATACTTGTACATTAGCATGTGTTTATTAAGTCAGATGTTACGTCATCATGCTATTCATGCATATGTTCACGTGGCCTCATAGTATGGATTCTTCTACGTTAAACATTTACACAAACAAACTATGACTAGGAATAAAGGCTGCTTGTCCCTGCAGTCATAATGCACTTTATAGAGCACAATTTTTTTTTTGGGAGCTCCAACAAGAAAACCTACGTCTTATCAAAAATTTGATGCATGTTGTTCTGTTAAAAGACTAACTTCCAAAGCATTTAGCCAGCAGCCCTTCGTCCATGTCATGTCAAATCAACTTTGTTTTTAGAGTGTCTAACTTTGCTCATATCAAGATCAAAATAAATGACAGCCTCTTTCTGATATGTGCAGGAATCTGCTTTTCTACATCATCATCATGTAGCATGTCCTTTGTAGAACGTCGCTCCCATCACAGTCTGTCTGTTAGAAACTCTTTCTCTTGCCAAAACTCCAGCCTCTGTCACAGTCATATCCAGGCATTCCTGGATATCTTGGTGCCATCGACTTCTTGGTCTACCCCTTCCTCTTTTACCTGGCATAATACCTTCCATCAATGTTCTCTCAAGACCGTTGTGTCTCTTGATGTGACCAAAGTATTTACATTTTATTGCCAAAATGGAATTGATAAACCAGTTCTCCTCTATGCTCAACTCTTGCCGAATGTCTATATTTGTCCTTTTCTCTGTCCAGGGTATTCTGAGGATCTTTCTGTAACATTTTGACTTGAAGGATTCGATTCTTTGTCTAAAAGTTTTGGTAATCGTCCATGATTCACAGCCATATGCTGCTACAGGAAAAACACAGGCTCTCAAGACTCTTACTTTTGTCATTTTGTTGGTGCTCTGCCATAATTTATTTAGGCTGTTCAGCCTCTGCATTGCCATGGCTAGTCTTCTGATTTCTTCTGAGCAGTCGTCAATTCTGGAGCCCAGATATTTAAAATGCATGACCTTATCTATTTCTTCACCACACACTGTAAATTTATGTTGATATTGTGTTTTGTCGGAGGTCATTATCTTTGTTTTATTTATGTTTATAAACAGGTTTTGATCTTTACTGTGTCCATTTACGGGTATAATTAGCTACTCTAGCCCTTCTGCACTTCTTGATCATAACTCTGGAATCTCGTACCCGCCAATCGTAAATATATCGAAACTTTCAGTGTTCTTGTCTTCTCTAACATTTCTCATTATACATTCCGCATATATGTTGTATAGAAAAGGTGAAAGGATACATCCTTGTCTTACTCCCTTTTGTACTGTGAACCAATTCCCTTATCAGTGTTCTTATTGCCTTAAAGGCATCTCTCTCCCTGCCTTGTTGATGTCGATATTCTATGTCCTTACAAATGTCCACTATGTACCTTCTTTTATCTTTTCTTATTTCTCTTCAAACGTTTCTTGCACAGTTTTTATATGCTGTGTTGGTCCCCTGACTTCCCATTTATTTTAATTGTTTCTTTTCTTCAATGAGTTTCAGTGTTTCATCTGATATATAGCTATGTTTCTTGTGCGACATCCTGGGAATCATTTCGTTTGCTGTCGAGATTAAAATATCTCTTGCATACGATGTCAACTCCTCAGATTTCTTCTCTTCATGTACCGCAAGCAACGCCTCAAATTTGTTTTCTACTTTGATGTTGTATTCAGTAGGTATTGCTGTTACATCGAAGCGTATTGGCTGGAAAACTTAAGTCTTGTCTTGAAAACTGCAAACAGTAATGCATGGTCCCTATTGCAATCCGCTCCTGGCGGTTTTTTGTTGCCAGCACATTTGACTTCCATCTTTGTTGTACCAGGATGTAATCTATTTGATTTCTGCTGTTGCCATCAGGGGAGGTCCACATGTACAGTCTTTGCGGATGTTGTTTAATATAATGTGCTGGCAATGGAGAGGTTATTTTCCGGGCAGAATTCAACCAGTTTTTCTCCTCGCTCATTTCTGTGTCCCAAACCAAACAGTCATGACACACTTCTCTCTTTTTCAGTTGTTTCTTCTCTGACTTTCGCATTAAAATCTCCAGTGATGATGAAGATGTCTCTTCTTTCTACTTTTTTCATTGTTTCTTGTAAGGTGTTATAGAAATCTTCCATTTCGCAATCATCAGTTGCTGATGTCGGTGCATAAGCTTGAATTGTTGTTGAATTTCTTGTCTTTCTCTTTAGTCTCATTTAAATTATTCGGTCGTTGACTGGATTGTAACCGAGTGGTAAGGTGCCATCTTCTTTGACAGAATGAAGTCGACCCACTTTTTCCACCCTTGCCCATCCCAGAGTATGTGAATGTTTCTCCTGATGTGCTGAAACAGTGCCCTTGACCGGCCCATCTGTGTTCAGAGACTCCCAGAACATCTATCCTGGTTCTCTCCATCTGTTTTTAGATCATAAACAACTTGCCTTGGTATAGGCTCCTGACATTCCAGGTGCCTATTCTTAGATTTGTTTTTAGTATCATTTCAGAGTTTTCCACTGTAATGCAGTCGGACTTTAGCCCGTCATCTCTATTACTTGTACTGGTTCTTAAATCAACCTCTTTCCCAGTTGGCGTCGATGATCTGTCTGGCCTGAGGACCTCACCATCAGCTCTTTTGAGTTTCGTTTCTATCGACTGTCGTTGGTATTTTGGCATTTTAAGTCCAGTAGTTTGTCATTGCTTTCTGAACGTTGTTCCGGCCGCTTACCAACCATGGCCTCTGGTGCATCCTTAGCCCGATACCAGGCGTTTCCATCTCCCACTTTCAGAGTCGTCGCCCAGGTCGATCGTCTGACTCTTTCACCAGCAGCTGTGTGTACTAGTCAGGGGTGGACTCTCCTTCTTGTTGTTTCACTCACGTAGTTTAGTCGACCAGCCAAAGCCGTAACCCGGGAGGGGTGGCGCTGCCGTGCACAGGCAGACTCTAGAAGCCATACGTGAGCTAGACAGAAGTTGGGGAACCAAATAGGATCCTGGCCATCAAGGATGTGGCTGCCTCTCACCGTGAGGTACTATCCCTTACACACTTCTGTCCTACACTGTACACTGCCCTCAAATATAAACAATGTATGATCCAGTTTAGTGCAAAGTCAATAGCCTAAGGTTAGTGCCTAGTCAATAGCCTAAGGTTAGCGCCTAGTCAATATCCTAAGGTTAATGCCTAGTTGATAGCCTCCAGGTGAAATACTGACAAACAAAGACACCCCCCCCCCCACCCCCCCCCCTCAAACTAATATCTACCAGCTGCACCTCAAAAGCAAAGTTGGTGAGCCTACTATGATATAAGATGAACTAATTCAACCCACAACAACAGGAAAAACAATCCGCAAGAGTAACGAAATCACAGCAAGTAGGTTCTACACACAAGACACAAATACAAAAGCTGGCCTTGTAAAGTTTACAAAACAAGACATTCATGAAAAACAAGACAAACTTTAGCCTAGTCAAGACTACAAAACAAGACATTCATGAAAAACAAGACAAACTTTAGCCTAGTCAAGACTACAAAACAAGACATTCATGAAAAACAAGACAAACTTTAGCCTAGTCAAGACTACAAAACAAGACATTCATGAAAAACAAGACAAACTTTAGCCTAGTCAAGACTACAAAACAAGACATTCATGAAAAACAAGACAAAAACTCGCCTAGTCAACTCTACAAGACTAGAAATTCATGCCAAGAATAATTCTTTGTTAAAATGAGAAAGTATTTACCAAGACATTTTTTAACTTGACATCTCGGTGAACCAGCCCTTGTCCATGAAGATAACGCAGCCCTTCCACGACATCTATTGCCACTTGAAGCCTGTTACACATAAACACAAATTCTATTTTCAATCAAGTAAATGAATGATGCAAAAGACAACACAATGATAATCTTAATCCACCCGTTCTTCAACAAGGCGGTTGGCCTTGTGCGGCTCCCAACTCTTGTTATCTTCTTCTTCGTACGCTGTCAGACGTCAACCTGTATTTTTTCGAAAAAAACAGCGGTCATCCTGAGGTTGTCGACACTGCCATAGAGCTTGTCTAGTGTTGCCACTGGTGATGGCCACATCTGCTTTCTCTGATCCTCGTATGTCGGGCAGTTTTGCAGCAAATGTTCAGCGATCATTTTCCCGGTACCACATGAGCATTCGTCAGTGCCACCTATCTTCAATTTATTGAATAGGTGGTACCTCAGTCTATTGTGGCCTGTGCGGAGTCTGAAGACCACGACCTACTCTCTTCTGTCCAACTGGTAATAGGCATCATTTTTTGTGTAGTCAGTATGTTCTGTTTCCCATGTAGTCATGGCCTCTGGTGCATCCTTAGCCCGATACCAGGCGTTTCCATCTCCCACTTTCAGAGTCGTCGCCCAATATAATAAAAAAATAAAATAATATAATAAGCCTTTTTGACTCTTCGTATGTCACACTAGGGTCTGGTTGTGGTAGTCTTGTATTGCCTTGGATGTTACAGTGGGATGGAACCCACTGTACCACTACTCTTTTTGGCGCGGACTGCTGGCATAGTTAACAGAGTACTGCTCTTAAATCATTACTCTTGTTATCTCATATCTGCCTGTTTGCATCAGGGTCAGTGACCTATAACTGATCAAGACTCTATTTCGCTTCCAAATGGCAGCCCTGGAAACAGTCTGCAATCATGCAGCCTGGCTATGAGATTAGGGATCAAAGAGGGAAGGCAACCCAGGTAGCAAATTTGCAATGCTGAAATTGTATGTTTCGGGCTGAAAAGGCACATAAAACGCAGCCTCGCTGTAAACTCAAACACAATGTCACAAATATCCTTTTTCGGATGAATGAAGAATAAAAATATGAGGCTGGTTTGAGCAAGTACACTATTATCACATCACAGCGTTCTAACTGACCTACTCAACCAGTCGAGTCCTTGTTTGATAGCCGTGTACAGGTCCCGCTGCTGCCTGTCCATGACCAGCAACACGGCCGGGGATGTGCCACCCCCGTACATGTAGTCAATGACGGAGCCACGCAACATGACAATCCTATCATGGGGAGGAATGTTCCTGAATGAGACAGTAACACAAACATTAGACAGACCTCAATATGTTTAATTCTGTATGTTTTATAATTTGTAATTAACGTTCAATCAACCAATCAATCAATTGATCTATCAAAATCCTTCAGCTAACTGCAAAGAATATGTCTTCAACCAATAACCTCCATGTCTGTCTATTCTCTGCCCTCTTCTCCAACAGAGGTAACGACAATCCAACTTCCCTCATGTTCAAGGGAAGGAAGACTCAACGTCTGGGCAGACAAAATATACTGATCAGACATGCTAGTCAGGTTCAGGCAAAACATACTGGATAAGTCCCTCACCTTGGCTTCCTCATAGCCCTTCCTGGAAACGGGCTGTTTTCATATCAGCCTGGCTAAGGTGAGGGATTGACTTGATCCCCGTAGTAATGAGCAACATGCAGATAAAGCCAAGCATATCACAATCGACTGGCGGACCCCAGTCCACCTTCACAGCATGCTCAGGATGTGAGGAAAGTCATGACAACCCGCCACTCAACGTCCTTTTTAGGGTACACAAAAAGAGTAATCCTACTCATTGTGTGCATTTAACAACAAGTCAAGTCATCTCGTAATCGGTGAGGTCGTTGGGGACACACATGAAGACACCCCCACAACCCTATACCCCCACTCTCTGTCAGCGGCCATGGCCTGTGCCTCCTCTGGCCGGAGATTGGTACATTCTTTTATGTTGTCCTCGAATCTCTTTTTTGGGACGACCTCTTCGTCATCAGGTCGCCCGCCTTCCTTGCTCCATTCTGTGCAGAATGGTATTTGCAAGCTCCATTCTGTGCAGAATGGTATTTGCAAGACCGTTTGATCTAGATATGTGGTTGTGCCATGCGAGTTTCCATCTTTCGACTGTTGCCAATAGGTCTTCAAAAGACATTAGACCTCATATTAGACCAGTTCTATTCTCCAAGTGTGTCTTGGTCTGCTCCCTACTCCTCTTACCTCATAGGTTCCAGAATAGTGTCTGTCTTGTAATGTCTGGTCCCTTTCACAAAGTAACCCCTATCCAGTGCCTGCACCTTCTCTTTATGTCGCCCTTCATTGGGATCAGCCTAGATCTTTCCGGCAGGTCGACGTTGGTCACCTTATCGTACTATTTCAAACCAGGTACTCTGGGTAGGCATCTGTTGACGAATGTCTGTACTTGCTTTGTTAACAACTTTGTTACCTCCAAGCTTCAGAGACATAAAGCAGTACTGACTTTACATTTGAGTTGAAAATGTTTTATCTTTGTGTCGGACGTGATTTCTTTGGAGTTCCACAATTTTTCCAATGTGACGGAAGCCTCTAGCTGCATATATTGATAGAATCTTTTGTTTTTCTCTCTGCGAGACCCCAGCCTCAATAGCAACTGAAAACATGGTCATAGAAATTGAGGCTGGGAATGAATGTTACGTTACCATAAATGTTAACTTTTACATAACCATTGACGAAAAAATGTGCCCGGGGCATTGTCTGTCGCTTGAATGAATTATATTTCATAGCCAACAATTTTTTCATCATGTCCAGCTAAACAATGGTGATTTTGGAATTTGTTTTAGACATTTGGAAATTATAACTTCTGTTTTTCACTTGAATTTGAAAATTCACCCATTACTGAGAATGGGGAAGTTAAGTTATTGAAACAGATTTTTCTGAGGTAGATCTGTTTAGTTTATTTATGTAGATATCATAAATTGTTTGTAGTGGAAACTAACAGATTTGCCCATCTTGTAAAAAAAAATATAAATTTGTGTGGGCTGTTTTACACATTTTTACTATATTCTTGTATCTCAGAAACTTACACACACACAACAAAGACAATAACACCAACAAGTTTTTAAATTAATTTATGTATCTACACACAGCAAAATCATATCTATATACCAACAAATAAAAAGGCTACAGGCTCTCAAAGTCAACAACCATAATGTAAAATCTGATGCGCTGAAAATAATGTGGCAGGGTGGCAGTGTAAAGTTTAACTTGTATCATTTACTCATAACATGTCTGTGCTTCTGACATTTCCATCAGTGTACATTTATACACTGTCTTTGTTAGGGGAACTGAGATGTTAGTCCAGTCAGGCACAAAATACTGACCAGGACATCCCGTCAGGGTCAATATACTGACCACGACCTCTTCCAAGTAGCGTTCCCCTGGAAATAAGCTGTTTGCAAGGCAGCCTGGCTGACGAGATGTGGATCGATGTGATCCCCGTAGTTGTGAGTGCCCTACAGATGAAGCCAAGCGTAGCACAACTGCCTGGAGGACCATGGCCCACCTTCATCAGCATGCTCAGGATGTGAGGAATGCTACTACAACCTGCCACTTAACGTCCTTTTTTCAGGGCAAACAAAAGAGTAAATTTCCTCATTGCAGGCATCCAACAACACTGTCTTGTTGGACTTTTCCTGTAAAGAGTTTTGTTATTACAAAGTGCTGTCAGGGATAAAGTGATAAAGACTTCATTGTATGAGGCCACAGCATGTTTATGTGGTGACGTGGTAACAGACGCTGAAGTTCATATGTCTGCCATGAAAAGCGAGTGCTCTTAACACTATGCTAATTAGACAAAAAGTGTGTCACGCACGCACGCACACACACACACACACACGTCCTGTTTGTCTCTGCCCCATATTTTAAAATCAATAATCGAGTTGGTAGGGGTTCACACATCAACTAATGAAATCAATACAAATCTACTTTTTACAGTGATTAAAAATACACAGAAAAACACGTACGTCGCAGTTTCACAGCTCGATCACGCTATACATCTCAGGTAATTCAATGTTAAGAGCTGAGATTTTAAGCAATGTGTATATTTAATATCCCCTGAAACCTGATATATTAATTCAAGAAACAGAAGAAGCTGTAAAGAACAGCCTTAGAAATAAGTCGTGGGGTATAGACGGCATAACTAATGAGACTATCCAGCCTTGTGGAAGAACAGGACTAAACTGACTTTAGAGAACTTTTATAAAAGGATGGCAAGAAAGAAAAAGTACCTGACGTTTAGCAGCTAGCTACAATAATACCTATCTGGAAGAAGAAAGACGATAAAAGAAACTCTGATACATACTGAGGCATATTGCAGCTAGATTATATTGAAACAAATTTAATATAAAAATCTTTGAACAAAGGATAAGAAAATTGTTGAGCATCAATTGATCCTCAAATCAGAATCTGTGAGGGTATGGACAGCACTGATGCCTTCTTCACGTTTAGGCAATTAAGCAACAAAAAAAAAACAACAAAATA